>NW_006499207.1:2712226-2937978 GCF_000471905.2 Amborella trichopoda | reverse complement strand
GAGAGAGAGAGAGAGAGAGAGAGAGAGAGAGAGAGAGAGAGAGAGAGAGAGAGAGAGAGAGAGAGAGAGAGAGAGAGAGAGAGAGAGAGAGAGAGAGAGAGAGAGAGAAGAGAGAGAAAGATTGAGAGAGAAGAGAGAGGGAGATAGAAGAGAGAGAGCAGAGAGAAAGAGAGAAGAAGAAAGAGAAAGAGAGAGAAGAGAGAAGAGAGAGAAAGAGAGAAGAAGTGAGAGGAGGAGAGAGAAAATTGCTTGCTCGAAGGATACCAACCCTTTCCTTCTTTCTCCTCTCTCTCTCTCCAAGACGTACTCACAGGCTCAAGCAAGAAATTGAAATTTTTATTCAATCTTCCAAGATTCAACTGAAGACCGAGGGGTCTATTTACAATGAGGAAGTGCTTGTTTATATAGAATTGTGCCCAAACATGGGTGGATTGATCAAAATTAGACCTAATTGTTGAAAATTAAGATTTAATTAAAATTAGAGAAATTCTAATAATGGGTGCAGAAGGACTATTTTGCCGTGTCTCACAATGTGTGGAAATTCAAAACAGTCCATGTTGCTGCCTGAGATCTTACGTGATCTTTCATGGCTGACTTGGGTTGTTCTAATGCCTATTTAATTGAAAGATTATTATTTCTTGAAGGGCTCGACAAGGCGATCGTTTTGATACCAACTTCGAGCTATGAATCATGTTTTTGAGCTAGGATCACGAGACTTGAAATTTGTTTGAATCCTCGAAACTTTGGATAGATAGTGCGGTCGTTCCTTAATGTTTTTCTATGATCTCTTCATCGTTGCGCATTGAGCATGCCGTCACGATCGCGTGGCAACAAACAGAACGTGGTTTGGAGCCCGAACGAAGATTTCGGTACTTTTGAGTTTTAGCCGGAATCTAGAATCCCGCGGTCGAAATTTCAGTTATTTCATCTGCTTCATGCATGGAATCTGACCATCCATCATGTACGGGGTTCGGACCAATGATAGCTCTGGACCTTAAGCACACAGGGGAATTGGTTTTGCGTCGATCTGTTACGTGAGCATCGTGATTTGGTTTATCGAAAGAAGCGTGTTGTTGTTGAATTTTCTGCAACTTCTTCATGGATCGGTAACTTCTCTTTAGCTTTTATCCATGCTTAGACATCGTCTCGGGGTGTGCCACACATTGAATTGTTTGTCTTGATGAGACGAATACGCTCACCAAATATTGGGGCGATCTGACTTAGAAAACGTGAGTTACAGACCTCGAAAGAGACTTCTCGTGACTGTAAAAACAACCACCTTTAATGGTGTTTAAGTGTAGTGAGGCCACACGAGAATAGTGTGTAACCTCTCTTGTTTCAATGTTTGGTTCATATCTTTATTCTAGAGTATCCGATTAAGCCGAAACTTGGCCCAACGGGGTTTTTTACTGTGCCGAATCAGATGGTAGTGGTCCCACAGTGATTTGAGACACCGAAAATGTAGTTTCAGTTGTAGGGTCCATTTCAAGGTGTTAGAGATCGATTTTACTAAAATTGTTTCTTTGTGTTCACTGCCTTAGTCTTTTGAAGTGCTGACAAAGATCTTGACAAATTATGTAGGAATTATGAGACTGTCAAGAATTTTCACTGTTTTGTAGGCTTTATTGACTTGCTTCCTACCAAGGACCAAGGTGATGAAAAATACGTTCAAACAGAGGTATATATTAAATTGTGCCCAAACATGAGTGGATGATCAAAATTAAATCTAATTGCTGAAAATTAAGATTTAACTGAATTAAAATAAATTAGAAAATAGGGTGCAACATGAAAGATTTGCCCCTTTCTAACAAGTTGGGAAATTCCAAGACAGTCCCTGTGTTGCACTAGAACGCGCATGATTTTTCTTAGATGATCCGGTCTCGTTTTGATGCCCGTTTGATCGAATGATGCCTATTTTCTTATAGGGCTCGACAAGACGATTAATTTGATACCAACTTTGAGCCATAGATCGTGTTTTTAGGGCATGATCATGTGACTTGAAATTTGAATGAATCTTGAAAGTTTGGATTAATTGTGTGCTCGTTCCTTGATTTGTTTTTTGTGATTTCTTTACTAAAACACACTGAGCATGCCATCACGATCGTAAAGCAACAAAAGCAGCTCGATTCCGTGCCCAGACAAAGATTTTGCAACTTTGAAGTTTTGGCTGGAATCTAAAATTTCGGTAATGGAATTTGCAGTCACTTCATTGGTGTTCAGAATCCGACCGTTCTTCATGTACAGGGTTCGAACTAGATATAGCCCTAGACCTTACACACGTAATAGAATTAGTTTCACGTCAATCAGGCTCATGAGCTGTGTGATTTAGCTGCTCGAGTGAGGCATGACGCTGCTAATTTTCTTACACTTTCTTCATGAATCAGCAACATCTCTCTTGCTTTTTTTCACACTCAGGCATCGTCGCAGAGCATACTACATATCGAAACGCTCCTTTCAAAGAGATAAACGCGCTCCATCAAGTTTGAGCATGATCTGATCTAGGACGAGGGAGATATAAGCATCGAAAGTCACTAGTCGTGACTGCCCCTTTAATGTAGTTGAGTTGCGAGGTGGCCTCACGGGAATAGCGTGCGGCTCGTCCTGTTTCACTCTTTTGCCAATAACATCTTCCTGGGATGTCCGTTTAAGTTGAAATATGACCCTAGGGGTTTTCAATCATGTCCTATATAATGACGGTGGTCCTACGACAAATTGAGACACCGAAAATATGACTCTAGTTATAGGGTCCGTTTCAGGGTGCAAGAGGCTAATTCTACCAAAACTGCTTGCCAGTCTGTGTTGCCTTAGACAAATCGGAATATGAGGAGACTTGGCGAGAGACTTTCGAGAGTCCTTATGAAGATCTTGGTCAGTTCTGGAGCTATTCTAAGACTGCCAGAGTTTCAACTATTTGTTAGGCTTTATTGACGGGGGACCCATGATGATGAACAATGTCTTCCAACAACATGCCCCATTGATCATTGTGCTTCGAGAGGAGTGAGAAGTACAATCATTCATAAAAATTCCTCTAGCTAGCCACAAGATTACGTGAATGCTGAGGAGATCCATGCAATGTTGTAAGTATGATGCTCAAACGTATAGACGCAATGTACGGGTCTATCCATTGAGACTTTAGGGGGAGAAGAGACATTTGAGGGATCTTGTCGAAGTCCTCACCCTCGAGGGACTATTTGTGATTCTGAAAGCTTGACGATTTTGTAGGGACCTCATTGGTCAGAATCAGGCCTATCTAGAGGCGAAGTGCTATGAGCCTTTAGTTGACATTGTTTGTTGCTACATCAGGTTGCTTTTGATGATCAGGGTATCTCTGTAGATCCCATTCTGCAGGATCCATTCAGGGGCTTCTAACTTGTGCCAAAATTTTGGGCTTGTCGGTTGTAGGGAATTTTAACGAATAGGCCTTGTGGGCCCCATTCTGTCCGATCCAGTCAGGGGCTTTTTAACACCCTGTCCCAAAGCTCTGGGCCTATCAGCTAAGGAAGGTTTTAGGTGAGGTGATCTCATGACGAGACATTTCCCTGAAGTCTCTGGTAGGTTAGGCCCTAGCTTCGTCAGTTTCTTGCTTTCGTGATGGTTTTTTAACATTTTGAAGGGATCTTTCGATCATCGTCCTCACCCTCAAGGACTCTTGTTGTTTTTTGAGGTGAAGTGTGGGAGATCTTATGACGCTCTCACTTCCGGATGAGCCATTTTGTGTAGTGATTGGATGGGATGCTGGCAGTTGAGGACTTAGATAGACCTCGCCAGCCTGAATTATGACTGTTTGGCAATTGTGTGTCGGCTGATGTTGTGGTGCTGCGTCAACTTGTCTTGTTAATCCAAAGGACCTTTTGTGGGTTTTCACTTGAACAGGGGTAGTGGCACCGTGAAGATGGTTTTCACTAACTTCCTTTACTTTTGAGCTCTTTTACCCATGACCTTACGACCATGTCTGCTGGAAGATATTTTTCAGCATCATGGGCCCCCGCTCAATAAAAGCTTAACAAACAGTAGAAATTACGACAGTCTCAAAATAGCCTAAGAACTGGTCAAGATTTCCATGATCGTGGTCCGACATGTCTAGGGTAGTGCAGACCGAGAAACAGTTCCAGCAGAATTAGCCTCTCACACCCTGAAATGGACCCCTATAGCTAGAGTTATACTCTTGGTGTCTCAATTTATAGTGGGACCAGCCATTGGATCTAACACAATTGAAAAACCTCAAGGGTCAAATTTTAGATTGAACAGATATCCCAGGAAAAAGTTGTAGGTGAAAGAGTGAAACAAGAGGAGCCGCATGCTATTCCCATGAGGCCACCCTGCAACTCAACACCGTTAAAGGGATAGTTACAACCTATGACTTTTGACACTCATATCTCACTCGATTGAGGACAGATCAAGCCCACATTTTATGAGCATATTCGTCTCATCAAGATGAGCGTTTCGATATGTGGCACGCCTTGTGATAACGCTTGAGTGTGAATAAAATCTAGAGAGAAGTTGCTGATCCGTAAAAAATGTACAGCAAAATCAACAACGTCGTACCTTGCTTGAGTGGCCAAATCACGTCATTCGGGAGCCCAATCGATGTGAGACCAGTTCCATCCCGTGTGTAAGGTCCGTGGCCATCACTGGTCCAAACGTCGCGCATGATGAACCAACGGATTTTGCACACAAAGCCGAAGAAATGATTGTAAATTATGTCACCAAAATTCTAGATTTCGATCAAAACTTCAAACTTGCAAAACCTTCGTCTGAGCATGGATTCGAGCTACATTTGTTGCCCCGCGATCGTGACGACATGCTCAGTATGATCGAGTAAGAAATCATAGAAAAAATCAAGGAACGAGTACACAATCGATCCAAAGTTTCAAGATTCGTTCAAATTTCAAGTCACATGATCGTGCACTAAAAGCACGATCCATGGCTTGAAGTTGTTATTAAATCGATCGCCACGCCGAGCTCTACAAGAAAATAATTATCTCTCAATCAACCAAGCATCAGAACGACTCTGGATCATCCACAAAAAGTCATGCACGTTCTAGGGAAACATAAGGACTGTTATGGAATTGCACAACTTGTTACTGTTATGGAATTGCACAACTTGTTAGGAAGGGGCAAATCTGTCATTTTTCACCCTATGTTCTAATTTCTTTTAATTCATTTGAATCTTGATTTCCAGCAATTAGGGTTACTTTTGATCATCCACTGATGATTGGGGAAAATTCTATATATACCGTACCATTATTGTACACAAAAAGGCTTGAACTCTTCACAAAAGGGAGAGTTTTATTTAATATAGTTTCTCTTTCTTTTCATTGTTGGGTCACATTGGGAGAGAGAGACTAAGGGGTGAGAAACTATTCGATCGGTACCCCTAGGCTCCAGGTAAATCTTCTCTCTCCTCATTTTCCTTTCTTCTTCTCTGTCTTCCGCTCCTTCTTCCTCTTCTCCGTCTGAGCTCCCCTCAGAGGCCATGCACGGTAGTGGTAGTGTCGTGCATGCCTCTCCTGTGGTCTCACAGGTCACGCATGGTGATGGCAGCACCATCTGCGAGCTTCCCTCTCCGTCTGTTGGTCCATCTCTATCTCCTAGCGAGGTTTACAGATGGCGTTGCTCATCACCGTTCGTAGATCTATCCTCGACGCCTAAGTGAAGAGCGCAGACGGCGAAACTCACTGCCGCCCACAGGGGTCTCACGCTGTTGCACACCTATCATAGATGTTAATGCCTTACATCTCCTGCGAGAGGTCTCGGTAATATTTATCTTCATCCACAAGCTTCGTTTGCTTGTGCGGTGCCTATCGCCATTCGCGAGCCTCCTTCCCGTGCTCGTTGCCTATCGCCATCTGCGAGACTTCTTTGTGCGTTTGGTGCTCATCATCGTTCCTCCTGCGTCACATACCTGTCGTCGTGCGCCTCATGAGAACTATCATCGCGCGCTTCATAAATGGCTATCGTCGAGTGCTTCACAAGAGGCTATTGTGGCTCGCGCAGGGGTGCGTTGCTTTCTTGTAATGCTAGCGGCAATGCCTAGTGGTGTCCATAGTTCCCTGCTCCCACTCAAGCCGTGAGCAGTAGTGTATAGTGCTGTCCAAGGGCCGTGACACTGCTACTCCATGGTCATGGGTGGAAACGCCTAGCGCCGACGGGACCCCATCCCTTCGCCGTCTCGTGCCTTCATTTCATTCTCACCTCTTCTCACTTGATCGAGGGTTGGCCTAGCCGCACACCGCCACATCAGCCTCGGTTTCGAGTAGTATTGCCATCGTGCTGGTCCTGAGTACCAGCCCATCTTGCTACCACTCAGAGTCGGTCACTGTTCCGCTATCAAGCTAGTTTCATCCCTTCGTCAAGCTTTCTTCTCTCTTCGACCTCTGTTCAGACCTTCCACTTTATCACTCTATCCCCTAACATTTCTAGCTATATGATTGTGCATTACCCTAAGACAAGGGTGGGCCCTTCGCCCCACTTGTCTTGCAAATTAACCATAGTAGTGATCTAAAGCTAAAGCTGAAGCTGCTGGGGGGCTTTTCGTCGTGATCTAAGAGGGTGCCCATGCGAGTCAGCTCGAGTAATCACGGACCCAGGTGAGGTTGGTCCCAACCTCACATCCAAAATTCCTCTCTCACTAGTTGGATACCTGCCCTTGTTCTAAAACAAGGTTCTCGAGAGAGCGATCTCAAGTCCCAATTTTTTCGAACTCGAGACATTGTCACCCGATCACCTAGATCTGAGGAGGCACGATCGAGGCACTTAACCAGCTTGGTGACTCCAGTCCCCTTCGTTGGCTTGCTCTTCTTTGATCAGTATCTTCTTTCACTTTCTGCACTACTTTCTAAGGCACCTGGGTTATTCAACCCTGTCATCTGAGTCGGGGACTTTCTTATCCCTGCACACGTGATTGTCCCAGGGTAGCGAGCTGCTCAAGCTTCCTTCCCTATACTTCTTTTGGGCCAGGACTCACAGTCTGGTTCCCAAGTTCTCTCTTGGATAGGGGCGAGAGGGGACTTAAAGGTCCTTGTTCCCCGCTTTCTCGCCCTGGCAGACCCTCCACTAAGGCCCCTTGCATTGGTAGCACATCTGCTACCCCACACAGCACCCACACTGTAACAGGCAAATCTCTTGCTGGTCATATTGCTGAGGCACGCCGGAAGGCTGCCCTATCCACTCTTGTGAGAGGTAAGCAGGTTGCCATCACTTTTGAGAGTCGCCACAAGGCTACCTTCCGAACTCCTTTACTACCCCGAACCTCTACACCTGGAGGCTCGACACACAAAGGCGGGGATCCTGAGCTCCCCACCCCACACACACACTTACAGGCTCATGGTCCATCCACTCGAGTCACACCTCGGGGCGACTTTCATGCTTCCTTAAACTCATGTTCAAGGCTAGGCCTTCTTGGGCCAAACCTGCATGTGCCATGCATCCCACATCTCGGAATGGCACCAGTTCGATATCGGCTCGAGCACCAAAGGGTCTACCGCTTCGTCCTCCCTCTCACCACACACAGCTCCACCATGTGAGAGATAGGTTTCTACCCCATGCCTCATAGACACAAGCTCGTGGGTCTCAACCTTCAAAGGTCAAACCCATTGATCGAGCTCGGGCTGACCCCCAAGTCACTCGGACGATTACCCTAAAGGTGCACATGCACCAACTTTTCAGGTTCCTCCTCGCCCCCGACTTAGGTGGAGTAATGAACCAGCTCCTTCTTATGCTGCTCTTCGTTCCCCGAGCAAGCACCTCGAGACCTAGTACTCAAAGGTTTTTCTTAAGAGTATCATCTTGAGCCAGCCTCAAGTCAGCCCCGCATCCGAGCCTCCCAAAGGGACTCAGAGCAGTGGCCTAATGTCTGATAGACGCCTCCAGCCTCCAAAGCAAAAGCCCGGGTTGCCTTTAGTCCTTGGGTCCCATCTCCCCTACTCCAATTAATAGACACAGCCCTCGCATGTTCAAGGAAAGAGGGGCAGTCCAAACCTCAAGATGTTTTGGGGCGAAGTCCACAGCACCCTCAGGATCAAGCAGAAGAGAGGCCTGCAGATCCTCACCAGAGAGGCCTCCGAGGCAGCTAAGGCTACTACTCTCGGCGACCTCCTGTCTCGTAATCACATTTTCCCACTCCAAACTATAGAACCTGAGTGACTCCAAGAGTATTGTTGGGTCATTATTGCTAACACGGTCCCAAGACTGTCGAGAATCGGTCCTCACAAGATCGACATAAAAGGCTCGAGTCAAGTCGGGGCATGCTGTCTGTAGACTGACTTGCCACATACGACTCGCCAGCCTCAACAGTCCACTGCTCCACCTGGCTCAGACCCTCCACAAGAAATGGTCAGTGTCATGGTGATCAATGAGCCTGACGACTCCCAAGAGGAAAGAATGAACAGGTTTGAGGTAATGGTGTAGTCCATCCTCTAAAAGATGAAATGCCTAGAAGCTTCCAAGTCCCCTTCTTCTCACCACAAGACTGATTCCCTGTCTGGCGCAGACACAGTTCCCAGGTAAACTCCCCCACCTGTCTCCCAATACAGCTTTGCCTCTCTAGGGGTTTCCCAGACCGATATAGATGCCATGGTCACCCATAGCCTCAAGAACAAGGTCTCAAGCTACAAGAGGCAATGATCTACCAGAAGTTGTACCCTTCGTACATTGACTAGGTGCCATTTCCCCCAAACTATAAAAAAGGGAAACTCCCCCTTTTTCATTGTATTATGTCTCCTCATCAGCATACTACCCACTTCCAAGAGGCCTGTCGAGAGACAACGACTAAAGGGCAAGTCCTCTGTCAATTCGTCGAGACTCTCGATGGGTTAGCCTTCCAGTGGTATGATCGGCTACCTCCAAACTTGGTGTACACCTCGCAGGAAATGGAGCAGTTTTTTTACCAATGCTTCTACGAACTCCAAAGGAACATAGAGACCATTGAGATCCTTACTCTGACTCAAGACCCTGGTGAGCCGGTTGACAAGTTCATCACTCGATGGAGAGAGCTGGCAACCTTTCATGCCACCCCCATGACTGAAAAATAAGTTGTCCAAACCTACATACGGAACATACTTCCTGAGATCACCCTACATGTTGAGGCCTCCAATCAATCCTCCATGCCAGAGCTCATCTCTAAAGTAGATCGTATTGAGGGTCTATCCAAGCACCATAGAGGATCTCGTCAGCCACCCTCCGGTTCGAATTCTCACTACAACAGTTGGGGCAAATAACAAAAAGCAGTGATCAGTGTGCCTGTCACCATGACTAACACCAACAAAGCTAACCCCCAAACCTTGGACCTCTTCAAGGCATAGATGCCTCAGGCTGGGGGCAAACAACAATCCTACAATAAGGTCCCACCTCCTAAAAATACTAGTTGAAGTGGCTTTAGACTTAGCATCAGAATAAGGTTTACCCCTTTGATAAAGAGTGGACTCCTGCATTGCTTCGACTGCTGTTAGAATAGAACATGATCCAGCTACCAGAGGTCAACACCCCAAAGCTGATTGCGTAGGAGACGAATGAGAAGTACCGGGCCTATCATAGGGAAAGTAGGCCACCCCACTCATTACTGCTATAATCTCAACGATATTATCGAAGCCCTTATTAACAAAGGTCAGATAGAGCTTGAAGAGTTAAAGGAAGCATTCGGTGCAACTGAGGCCTCCCACAGTGACGATTAATGAGGTGGGTGATGATGCTAAAAGCACCCCACAACGGTCAAAGCTGGGGCAAGACCTAAAATACCCCCTGCAGTCGTCCAATATGGGTGATGACACTAAAAGCACCCCCCAATGGTCAGAGCTGGAAGACCTAAAATACCCTTGCACATGTCTAAGTCTAGCGATGACGTAAAAAGCTGCTCGGAATATTCAGATTCTTCTGCTCGCTCCTCTTCTGTTTTCTCCACAGATGCAGCTCGATAGTCTCCAAACTTCGACGCACTAAACATAGAGCTCGGAGGCACCAGCCTCATTAAGTCACAGCAAAGCGCCTCAGAGAGATGCTGGTCTAGGTGGCTGGATTCTCAACAGCCGCCGACACCTTAGCACTCCAAGCCACGACTGAGCCATCTTCAAGCTCCTATTTCCACGAGACCTGTCACATGATTCAGGTTCATGAAGTCGCCCAACTCGGGGCAAGTACCGAGCGACCCCAGTTGTAAGGTCTTGAACTCGCCCTTTGAAGCCTACCCATTCATTCCTTACTCTTTGCAGAGACCAAGAATTGTCTCTCGCGCCGGACCTCTCCTAGAAGGAAAAATGTCAGGATCGTGTGTCTCTGCACTCGAGATTGATGAGAAGCATCCTGAATCGCCAAATGAAGAATTACAAGATGCTTCAGAAGAATGGGATCAAGGTGGTCATGCCGCAACTGACAAGCTCGAAGAGATAAACTTAGGGGATGAAGCAGATTCAAGGCCAAATTTCATCTAAAAAAACATGACTTCAAAAGAGAAAGAAAATTACATCTCCCTCCTTTGAGAAAACATTGACGTCTTCACCTGGCATTATCATGAGATGCTCAGTCTAGACCCTCAAATTTCTATCCATCGCAGCAGTATTGATCCAACCGTCAAACCCATGATACAGAAATCAAGGAGGTTTAGACCCGACCTTGAGATGCAGATCGATGCTGAGATGAACAAGCTCAGGCAGGTTGAATTCATACGAGAAGTCAAATACCCAAGATGGATGGCGAATGTCGTCTTAGTTAAGAAGAAGAATGGCTCAAATACCTTTTTGAGGTCTTGTACGTGAGTGTCTTTGTTTCAAACTTCACCACCAGGTCATCCACATAGCACTCGACCTCTTTGTGGATCATATCCTTCAAGAAGAATGGATCATAACTTTAGAAAGCACCTTTGGTGTACTCTCAAGAAAATTCTTAAGGTTCATCGTGATATACCATGGGCAGGAGTTCAAGCCACTCAAAATCATGGCCATTCAGGACATGCCATCGCCTATGACCCTCCATGAATTGCGGTCTCTTCAAGGACATCTCGCTTACATTTGGAGGTTCATCTCAAATATCTCAGGATGATGTAGGCCCCATTCACATCTCGTAAAGAATGACACTCCCTTCATATGGGTGTTAGATGGTAGTTTTAATCAACATGGGCCCTCACTCAATAAAGGCCTAGTAAGTAGTGGAAATTATGTCAATCTCAAAACTGCCCCAGAACAGGCAAAGATCTTCATGAGGTCTCTCAAGAGTTTGCTGCCATGTTTCGTAGCAATCTAATATGTCTATGGCAGTGCAGACTGAGAAACAGTTCCGACATAATCGACCTCTAGCACCCTGAAATAGACCCCTATAAGTAGAGCTACATTTGCAACGTCTCAAATTGTTGTGGGACCATCACCATTGGATCCAACACGATTGAAAATCCCCAGGGGTCATGTTCAGCTTAAACAGACATTTTAGGAAGAAGTAATATGCGAAAGAGTGAAACAAGAAAAGCCTCACACTATTCCCATGTGGCCACCCTGTAA
Source organism: Amborella trichopoda (assembly GCF_000471905.2). Next base: position 2,926,495 of record NW_006499207.1, on the reverse strand, counting down.
CACTGCACCATTGAAGGGACAGTCATGACTAGTGACTTTCGACACTCATATCTCACTCGTCCTAGGTCCGATCGCACTCAAATTTGGTGGGCATGTTCATCTAATCAAGATGAGCGATTCGATATGTGGAACACCTTGTGAGGATACTTGAGCACGAAGAAAAGGTAGAGAGAAGTTGTTGATCCGCGAAGAAAGTGCATGAAATTCAGGAGCATCGTGCCTCGCTTGAGTGGCAAAATCACACCGCTCGTGAGGTCGATCGACGCGAGACCAATTCCATTACGGGCGTAAGGTCTCGAGAAATCTCTGACTCGAACCCCGTACAAGATTAATGGTTGGATTTTGCACATGAAACGTACAAACAGACTGTAAATTCCATCGTCATAGTCCTTGATTTTGGTCAAAATTCCAAACTTACAAAATCTTCGTTTGACCATGGAATCGAGATGCGTTTGGTACCCCGTGATCGTAGTGGCATGCTTAGTGTGATTTAGTGAAGAAAACAAAAAAAACACATCAAGGAACGAACACACTATCGATCCAAAGTTTCGAGATCTACTCAAATTTCAAGTCACATGATCGTTCACAAAAGACACGATCCATGCCTCGAAGTTGGTATCAAATCGATCACCATGTTGAGCCCTACAAGAAATTAATCATCTTACGTTCAACCAGGCATCAGAACAACCCTGGATCAGTCATGCAAGATCTCACAAGTTTTAAGGTAGCGCAGGGACTGTTCTTGAATTCCACAACTTGTTAGAAAGGGAAAATCTATCATTTTGTACCCTATTTTCTATTTTTTTTAATTCAATTTAATCTTAATCTTCAACAATTAGGGTTACTTTTGATCATCCACCCATGTTTGGGGCATACTTCTATATATACATACCATCAAATTATGCAGAAAAAAGAAGAGACAGATGCATACACACAAAAGAGAGAGTTTTCACGTAGTACAAGTTTCTCTTTCTTACCATTGTGGTGTCATGTTTGAGAGAGAGAGTTTGGTGAGAGAAATTTTTGACCAGTGCCCCTAGGGTTGAGGTAAACCTTCTCTCTCTTATTTTTCTTTTCTTCTTCTCTCTGTCTTCTCCCCTCTATTCTCCCTCTTCTTCGTCTGAGTTCCTTGCTGAGGTCGTGCACGACAGTGGCAGTGCTGTGCAGGCCTATCCCTTGGTCCTTACAAGTTGTGCATGGTGATGATAACGTCATGCACGAGTCCCCTCCCCTTCTATTCATCTGTCTCTTTCTTACAATGAAGTCTTTAGATTGTGCTACTTATCGTTGTCCACAGACATAGTTGTGACGTCTCAACGAAGAACCCAGACGGTGAAGTTTGTTGCCGCCTGCAGGGGTCTTCCTCTATTGCGCGTCTAGCGAAGACGGTGATACTTATCATAGCTCGCTAGAGGCTTTGACGACACTCATTACCGTCTGTGAGCTTCCTCTGCGTGACCGGTGCCCATTGCCGTTCTCCCTGCATCCCACACCTCTCACCGTACGACCTAAGAGAAACCATCACTGTTTGCCTCATCCAGAGTAAGCATCGTCTACAAGGGATGCGTCGTCTCCTTGCGTTGTCAAAGGCGACGCCTATTAATGTTCGGATTTCCCCTTCTCTTTGTTGTCTCGTTCTTTCCTCTTCACTTCTTTTCCTCTCACTTGATTGAGGGTAGACCTAGCCTTTCACTGACGCACTAACCTCGGTTTCGTGTAGTATTTCCGTCGTGCTGGTCCTGAGAACCATGCTCGTCTTGCTACCACTCCAAGTCGGTAATATCTGGTTGTCATGCTAGTGTCACCCCTACGTCAAGCTCTCTTCCCTTTTCTATCTTTCACCGAACCTTGCACTTGATCGCCTTCTCATGTGAACATGCTTTGCCTTAAGACAAGGGTGGGTCCCTTCGATGCACGTGTCTTACAAATTAACCATAGAAGTGCGGTGCAGAAAAACATGAGGATTACTGGTCAAAGGAAGCGATTCCGAACCAGCTCAAGTAGCTGGGGAGCTCTCTTCATGATCGAAGAGGGCGTCCATGCAAGCCAGCCCTAGTAAGTCCCGAACGCACCTAAAATTCCTCCCTCATTGGTTGTTATACCTGCCCTTGCCCTCGAGCAAGGTTCTGAGAGAGCGATCTCAAATCCCAGGTTCACCAAAAACTCAAGACACGTTTCGCTAGATCACCTAGATCCAGAGGGAAAGATCGAGGCACCTAACTAGCTTGGCGACTCCACTGGGTCTTACTACCCCTTAGTTAGTTCGCTCCTGTTTGACCAATTTCCTTTTTACTTTTTGCACCTATTTATATGGCACCTGGGTTGTCCAACCAATTCATCTGGGTCGAGGACTGCCTTATCCCTGCACTTGTGATTGTTCTAGGGAAGCGACTCACTCAAGCCTCCTTCCCTACTCTCCTTCTGAGTCACGACTAACAATCTATCTCCCAGGTTCTCACCTGGATCGGTGCTAGAGGGGACATAAAGGTCCCTACCTCTCCGCTTGCTTGCCCTGGTGGACTCTCGACCAAGGCTCCTTGCATGGGCAGCACTCCTGTTGTCGTGCACCTTGCTACTGGTAATCTCCTGCCAGTCATAATGCTACAGTACGTAGGAAGGCTGCCCCATCTATCCTTGTGAAAGGCAAGAAAACTGTCATCGCTCCTGAGGTTCGCTGCAAGGCAACCCCCTGTGGTCCTTCACTACTCCGGAGCCTCCACACCTGAGGGTTGGTACACAAAGGTAGAGGTCCTGAGGTCTTCACCGCTCGCAAACACTCAAAGGCTCGTAGCCTATCACTCGAGGCACACCTCGGGGCAACTCTCATGTTACCTTGAGCTCGCATCCAGGGCCAAGCCTTCTCGGGTCGAACCCTACATGCGCCATGCATTCGCTTTCTGTAGCTCAGGGCAGCGCTAACCCTATGTCCCCTTATGCATGGGAGGGTCGACCATTCTGTCTTCCCTTCCGGCACACATAGCTTCACCTTGTGAGAGACAAGCTCCCACCTTGTCCCTCACAAACACAACCTCTTGAGTCTCGGCCTCCTCAGGTCAAACGCATTGATCGAGCCTGAGCTGACCCCCAAGTCACCCGGATGGCTAATCTTAAAGGTGCACACGCACCATCTTTATAGGTCCCTCTCGGATCCACACTCAGGCGGAGTCACGAGCCAGCTTCTTCCTTTGCCGCTTCCCTGCTGTCAGGAAAGCACCTCAAGCTCTGATACTCAAAGGTCTTTCCTAAGAGTACCATCTTGAGCCAGCCCCAGGTCAACCGAACGCCCAGTCCTCACAAAGGAATTTGGAGCAACGACTTAATGTCAGACAGAGGCCTCCACCCTCCAAGATAAGAACCCAAGCTGCCCTCCATCCTTGGGCATAATTCCTGCTCCAACTCATAAACATGGCCCTCGCCTGTTTGAAGAAAACAGGGCAGTCCAGGTCTCAGGCTCAGTTCTAGAATGAGGTTCACAGCTGCCTCAGGATCAAGCAGAAAAGAGGCCTGCAGATCCTGAGCAGGGAAACCTCCAAGGCAGTCAAGGTCACCACCCCGACCACCTCCTTCCTTGTAATTCCTTCTTCCCTGTTAAAACTCTGGAGGCTGAGCAAGTCCAGGAATACTGTTCGATGATCACCACCCTGAAGTCACGATCCTAAGACCGTCAAGAACCGGTGCTCAAAAGATCGGCATACAAAGCCCAAGTCTAGCCCGGGAAAGCTGAGTCCCTCTAGACAGACTTGCCATGCACGACTAGCCACCCTTGACAGTTTGCTGCATCACCTGACTCTAACTTCTTAAAAGAAACGATCAGTTTCATGGTGATCAATGACTGGAATGACGCTCAAGAGAAGTAGATGAACAAGTTTGAGGAAATGATGTAAGCCATCCTCGGAAAGATGGAGCGCCTAGAGGCCTCCAGGTCCCTTTCTTTGCCTTATTCCTCGACTGGTGAGGACACAGCTCCTAGGGAGACTCCCCCTCTGGTCTCCCAAGACAGCTCCTCTTCTCGTGGGGTCTCCCAAACCGACATAGATGCTATAGTGGCCCATAGCCTCAAGAACAAGGTCCTGGGCATGCAAGAGATGCCACTCTACCGAAAGCTGTATCCTTCGTACATTGACAAGATGTCGTTTCCCCCAAACTACCAAAAAGGGAAAATCCCCTTGTTCAATGGTACTACATCTCCTCACCAGCATATGGCCCACTTTAGAGCAACCTGTCAGGATATAGTAAGTGATAGACGTCTCCTCTTCCGCTAGTTCATCGAGACTCTCGAAGGACCAGCCTTCCAGTGGTATGCTTGGCTGCTGCCAAACACGGTGTACACTTGGCAAGAAATGGAGCAGTTGCTCTACCAACGCTTCTATGAGGTTGTTGAAGAAGTACAGCCAAACAAGAGCGATCCCTCCAGCTCTCAGGAAGAAGCCCACATGGCAGAGCTGAGAAGCAATGTTCATAACCTCCAAGGTCAATTGGAGGTCATGGGCATCGCTTCAAAGCATTTAAAGGGGTTAGTCCCTGAGACTAAGACCTACGAAGAGCTCAAGACCAAGGCACCTCGAATCGAACCCAAAGCTCCCCCAGACTAGAGCATTTACAGCGAGCTGGTTCATCAAATCATGAGAATCATGAATTATAAGCCCCTCTCCAATCAAACGCTCAGGGGTGAGAGAGCAACTGCTCCCCCATTCGAGGTCATTGAAGCCACAACAGGCTGCCACAAGATGAAGCAAGGAGTCATTCTCGTCTCAAACCATGAAAGGGCGGAAGCAATGAAATGAAGACAAAAAAGAGGGAACAAAAGACATGCCATGCACAGGGAAGAGAAAAGGGTCATTTTAATCATCAAGAAAAAATATTACAAGTGTTTTTTCTTTACAAAAAAAATAGAAAGAAGGCACCGTCAAAAATCTCATTGACCCTCCCTCTACATTCTTTGGTTGAAGCCTTCACTTGCTCAATCTCGGCCCTCAATCCGGCCACCGTGTTGTCCTCATGGTCCACTATAGCCAGTTGCTCCCTCAAGGAGCTCTCAAGGTCTAGTAACTTCTGGCCTAACTCCTTATCCATGGCTTCCCAGGCTACTGTCTCCTTCTCCAACTCCTCAAGCGCTAGCGCCAATTTAGCTATTTCTGCCTTCAAGGCATGTACCTTATTGTGGCATGTTGCAGCTTCCTCGGTAAGGGTGGACCTCTAAGAGGCAATAACATCTATTTCCCCCACTTAGGCATCAACCAACTCTCGACCTTGTTTGAGGGAATTCTCCAACCACTTCAGCTTCGAATCCTCTAGTCTCTTAGTAGTCTTCTCTGCTTGCAGAGCCTCCATTCTCCATCCCTCTGACTCGTTGGCGAGGCTATCGAAGTAAGGGAGTGACTCAAGTACATTTCCTACGGTGATCTCCCTAAACCGCAAAAGAGTTGTTCCAATCTCTTCAAGGGGCAGCTCTTTCAGTTTTTGGAAACTTGCTCGCAACATCTCAAAGAAGACGCCTGACATTCCACGAAAAGTGGGCCTAGGCAATGCGGCAAGAGGAACCATAACAGGAGGACTCCCGGCTGCAGCTAGAGCCTCAGTTTCCTCGGATTCGAGAGGAACGTCACACTGCTTTGGTGCCTCGGTAATGGTTCCCTCGCTCTGGCCCCCGATCATGACCACATCAGGCTCAATCTCCTCGCATCGGCGGACTGGAAGAGGACCATTGCATGCCCGGGGTTTCCACCATTCACTTGCCTAGGGTCGGCAAGTTCGTGTTAGAGGCTACGTTTTGGTGCAAGCAATGCAGAAGGCTTACCTCTTCCTCTATGCTCACCACTCCATCATTAACTTCCCTCGTCACCAACTAAATGAGGACACTCACAAAGGTGATGCTCAGAGGCCACTTGGGTCCACATAAGGCTTTGGTGAGCCATATTGGTTCACCTCTGACCCAGCTCTCACCGGTGAAAACGTCAGTGCCAAGCTCCCCTTCACACGTGAGGTCCTTCATGTATGGAATGGCCAGTAAAGACTCGGCCATTAGAACAAAAACGATGGACGCTAGGTGACCACAAAGAAAATACGCTCACCAGGGCAGGACTATCGCTGTATCACAGTCAAAGGCAAGACTATCGCCACTAGGAGGGAATCTCCATCTCGCGATCAGCCAAAGACTATCGACATCTCGCAAACCAAGGAATATTAATGCCTCGCTCTAGCTGTCAGCACGTGCCGGACGTGCAACCCTTGAATCCGAACACCCCTCTTGAAACTTACGACGTGGCTTGTCGTTTTGCTTGCGGAGGGTGACCGTTCGCCGTCCCATGACCCTTCTTCTTCACAACCATTACGATCCCCCAACCGTTCGGTTTCCCACCTGCGTTTGCCTTCTTCACTGGGATTTCACTCCCGCCCACTAGGAAAATAATTCTCACCTTTTTCTCTTTGCTGGAGTTAGCGAAAAACCACTGGAAGTCCCTAAAAAAAGCTCCCTTAAGACCCTGTGGATTGCCCTTCTCCCTGGTTTCTCACTTTAGCAATTCACCAAAGCTCATCAAAATTTCACTAAGTTTCTAGTGAACTCAATGGAACCCCTTCTCCTTCTCCTCCAACAACCAGCGAGTTGACAAAGCCCTTTACACTCTCTGCAACCTCCGCTTCAGTAGCTTAATGGTTGGAGCAGCAATAGAACCTTCTAAGGCCCTGAGAGACCCTCTTCCTTTCTCTGAAAGCCTCAACACTTGCTGAAAAGTCTTCGCAATCATGGTGCGAAGCTTCGCACCTCTTGAAGCTCGCCAAAAAATCCATAAGGACCTGTCTCTACAAGTTTTGGTCGTGAACTACTCATCGAAAAACCCTCACCATAAAGCTTTGGCTATCTCTCTCTAAAAAGGCTTTCTACTATTTTACCCTTCAGTAAAATTGTAAACTAAGGTTTCTCCCCTTTTTATATCCCGTAGTTCCGAAGACTGCCCCAACCAAACTCAGAATGACGCTTCAGTGCCCAGCTCTTGATGGTGATAAGACCAGGTCGGGGAGGGCCAAGCCCGAGACCTGAAGCATCATCGCCACGCACCTCGTCAACAAATACATCATGTGCCTCATCAAAAGGCTAGTGCCATGCACCCCATCAAGACTTTTATTATGTGCCTTGATTCGAGACTATTGCCGCACATCTCGTTCAGAGAGTATCGCTGTGCTTCTCGTCCAAGGGTCATCCTGCATGTCTCGTCCACAGATTACCACCACAGGAAACATCAAGGGCTACTCCCATGTGCTTCACCAAGGGACGTAATGCATCACCTAGGCTTATTGATGAATCTCCACACCTAGTGTCACGCACTGGCCATGGCAGACCCATTTAGACCATCGTCTCTCATTCTCAGGAACTTCATTCCCATGCATCAAAATCTCACTCCTCAGGGAGCCCAGTCTCTGGTAATGGCTATATTCCCCGATGGAGTCACATCCCCTCACCGCTACCATCATGATCCGCGCTGCATGACTTTAAACTTCACTGCCTCGGTCCGTGCTGCATGACTTTAAATTGCATTGCCACGGTCCGTGCTGCATGACTTTAAACTACACTACCATGGTCCGCGCTGCATGACCTTAAACTTAATTTCCACGGTCCATGCTGCATGACCCTAAACTGCACAACCATAGTCCTTATCACATGACTCAAAACTGTACATTCATGGTCCGAACTATATGACCTTAAACTATAGCAGAGGTCTCGTTTCACAACCTTAAGCTGAAAAGTCCTTATCACATGACTTAAAACTATACTACCATGCTATACGACCTTAAACTATGGTAGAGGTCTAGTTGCACGACCTTAAACTGTAAAGTCCTTGTCACATGACTTTAAACTTACGACCATGGTCCAGCTGTATGACCTTAAACAATAATGTGCATCCTGGCAGCATGACGATAAAAGGCTTAGCACCATGGTCCAAACTACATGACCCTAAACTGTAGCAGAGGTCTAATTGCAAAACCACAAGCTGTATTACTGTAAACTACGTAGCCATGGTCTGAGCTACAAGACCCTAAAACTGTAACGCGCAGTGCGATAAATAGTCCATACGCATAACTCTAACTTGACCCCCAGCGAAGTTAGATGTATGCAAGGGTCGTACTCACCCCATCATCTCTAGAGAGTTAAGGTCATTCTTATCCCTTCAACCCATGGTTGGGTTTATCTTTGCTCTGGCCTGTCAGAGTTCCATGCACACCGATATTCATTATCCCCATGGAGTCACACTGGCTCTCCTAATCCCCAGTGAAGCCTCTCCTGTTTACTACTCCTCGTAGGGTCACATCTCTTCGCATGTGTATAGCCTTAACTATCTGTATTCTTAGGGAGCCAGATTGCTATCCACATACCTACCCCCCTTGCAGCCCTACTAACATGGTGATTCGTACTTAGTCCATGCTGCATGACCCTAAACTGCATAGCCATGGTACAAACTATATGGCCTTAAACTATAACGGAGGTCTAGTTGCACGACCTTAAACTGTACGGTCTGGATTGCATGACCTAAAACTGCATAACCACGATCCAAGCTATATGACCTTAAACCATAGTGCGTGTCTTAGCCACATGATGTTAAACTACTTTGTCCAAGTCTAGGAGCCGCGACCTTAAAACATGCACCCATTAACCACACACCCCTTTCACATGCATCTTCATGCACGCTTTCCCTAACCGGCCCATTTATGTGCGTGTACCCTATTCTTCTCCCCAGTGTACCCTCTTCTTCTCCCTAGTGTGCCTACGTAGGTGCACATGCCCTTTACGTGTATCTCCACACACGTCTTCCCTAGCCGACCTAGTCATGTGCGCGGGCCACCTTCACCATCTTTCATCATCCCCCAGTGAGTCTTACCCATGCTCAACAAACGACAAGCCATCTTGTGACCCATAGTCACCGTCAGCTAGTGGGTCACCACTTTTCACCCACCATCTAATCAACTCTTTACAGGCAACGTCATGCCATCTTCCCAAATGGGCCAAAGTCATCCCTAGATTCACTTTATGGCCTCTACAAACTGTCATTCGTTATTGCTATGGTCTAGCTGTATGACCCTGAACTATAGTGCACGTTTTGACTGCATGACGTTAAAAGGCTTTACACAGGTCTCGAAAGCAGGACCCTAAAAAATGCCTTCTCAAAAGATGGGCATGGTGTATACCTAGATAAGGGAACACCATGAGTAAAAATGTTGGATGGGCATGGTTACAAAACCATGAGTAAGAGAGTTCCGTGAGAAAAAAATTCGGGCACGGTGAAAACCCCAAAAGGGTACCATGAGTAAAGACGAATGGAAAAGTTGGACATGACTACAGGTCATGAGTAAAACAGCCCTAAAGTAATAGAAGTTGGTGACAATTGTCTTCACGATGCCACTTCTTCTGCTCAAGTGAAAACCCACTAAAGGGCACTTAGACCGATAAGACGAGCTGACGCATGACTACCGCCTCAGCTAACATTCAATTTCCAAACGGTCATGTTGCTACTGAGGTCTGCCTAAAATCCTCAAAAGCCCTCTTCCAGTCACTGGTCAGATGCCTCATCAGAGAGATCTCCCCATTTCATGGCTCGTCAGGGAGTGAGAACCCCACAGGATCTCCCCAGTTTCCACGGCTCGTCAGGGAGTGAGAGCCACACAATATCTCCTCAGTTGCATGGCTCGTCAAGGAGTGAGAGCCCCACAAGATCTCCCAAGTTTCTATGGCTCGTCAGGGAGTGAGAGACTCATAAGATCTCTCTAGTTTCTATGGTTCATTAGGGAGTGAGAGCCTCATAAGATCTCCCTGGTTTCTTGACTCATCAGGGAGTGAGCCTCATAAGATCTCCCCGATTTCATGGCTCATTAAGAAGTGAGAACACATAAGATCTGCCCAGTTTCATGGCTCATCAGGGAGTGAGAGCACATAAGATCTCCCCGGTTTCATTTCTCATTAGGGAGTGAGAGAGCCTCATTCGATCTCCTCAGTTTCATGGCTCATCAAGGAGTGAGAGTCGCATAAGATCTCCTCAATTTCATGGCTCATCAGGGAGTGAGAGCTCCATAAGATCTCCCCAGTTCAGAAGATACTTTGAAGTTGGTATCCAATCGATCGTCATGTCGAGCCCTATAATAAAATGATCATCTTACAATCAATCAGACACCAGAACGACCTCGGATCAACCATGCAAGATAATGCAAGTCCTAGGGCAACATAGGGACTATTCTGGAATTCTACAACTTGTTAGGAATGAGCAATTATGTCATTTTTCACCCTATTTTTTAATTTCTTTTAATTCAATTTAATCTAAATTTCCAACAATTAGGGTTACTTTTGATCATCCACCCATGTTTGGGGCACACTTCCATATATACATACCATCATTGTACGTAGAACAAAGAAGAGACAAAGGAATACACACACAAGAGAGAGTTTTCACTTAATACAAGTTTCTCTTTTTAACCATTGTGGTGTCACGTTTGAGAGAGAGAGTGAGGTGAGAGAAACTTTTGATTGGTACCCTAAGGTTGAGGTGAACCTTCTTTCTCTCCTTTTTCTTTTCGTCTTCTCTCTCTCTTATCCCCTCTCTTCTCCCTCTTCTTCGTCTGAGTTCCCAGTAGAGGTCGTCCATGGCAGTGGCAGTGTCGTGCATGCCTCTCCCTTGATTCCATGGGTTGGGAAAGCGCCATGCATGACTCCCCCTTCCCTTCTATTCGTCTGTCTCTTTCTTCCAGTGTAGTCTATAGATGGCGCTGCCTATCGCGATCCACAGATGTAGCTATGATGCCTTGACAAAGAACCCAAATGATGAAGTTTGTTGTCGCCTGCAGGGGTCTTCCTCTACTGCACGTTTAGCGAAGACGACGATACCTATCGCCACTCGTTAGAGGTTCTGGCGACATCCATCGCCATTCACAAGCTTCCTCTGCATGACCAATGCCCATCGCCATTATCCCTTTATTCCACTCCTCTCACCATGCAACCTAGGAGAAACCATCATCATGTGCCTCGTCAGGAGTCAGCGCCGTCCTTAAGGGATGTGTCGTCTCCTCGCATTGTCAACAACGATTCCTATTGACGTTAGGATTTCCGCTCCTCTTTATCATCTCGTTCTTTCCTCTACACCTCTTTCTCCTCTCACTTGACTGAGGGTAGAACTAGCCTACCATCGATGCGCTGACCTCAGTTTCAAGTAGTATTGCCGCCGTGCTGGTCCTGAGAACCATGCTTGTCCTGCTACCACTACGAGTCGGTAATTTATGGTGTCAGGCTAGTCCCATCTCTATGTCAAGCTCTCTTCTCTTTTCTATCTTTCACCGAACCATGCACTTCATAACCTTCTGATGTGAATGTGCATTGCCTTAAGACAAGTGGTTATGTGCCTCAATCTCGCCCTCCAGATCCTTTGAGGATCGGGCGACACACGTCTCAGGTTTCGAGGGAAGACCCGAGATGTTTTTGAGATCGCTCTCTCGAGAACCTTGTTTGTGAATAGGGGCATGTGTTACCAATCGGTGAGAGATGAATTTAAGGTGGGTTCAGGACTTACTCAGGTCAGCTCGTGTGGGCATCCTCTTAAATCACAAAGAAAGCCCCCCAGTAATAAAACTGGTTTGGAATCGCCTCCCTTGGCTTGTATTCTTCTATTTTCTGCAATCACACACATATGGAAAAGGTTATAAGACAGGTGGGTCAGACCTCACCCTTTTCCTCTTTGATGAACGTACACAAGCATGCGCATTCAAAAAGAAGAAGAGAAAAATATGAGAAGAAAGACAGGGGAGAGAAGAGTTTCACTGAGCAGGAGGATCAGAGTGGTGACTAAGCTATTGAATAATTGGCCTGACATGGTAGCAAAGTTGGCTAGATAACTAAGACTGACTCACAGGCTTACTACTAGATGTCAGTACTAGTACCGACTAGCTAGGCACAATGGTTAGTCTGTTGTGGTAATAAAGCGAGCTAAGTAATCTTAGCACAACAACATTATGACTAGACGATAGGACTACCTTGAGAGGCTAACCTCAATCCCTCTTAGTCGAATGAAAGAATAACAAAATGATGGTTATGAGGAAAGAACAATAAATGAAATAAGAGAAGAAGGGAACAGAAGGAAGGAGGGAGAAGAAAGGAAGAGAAGAATATGAAAGGTGAGATAATAATAGAGAGAGAGGGATGGAAGATACAGTCGGAGCTAGGCCTTGCCGACTGTGTTAGAAGGAAGAGAGAAAAAATACAGTCGGTGCTAGGCTTCACCGACTGTGTTATACAGAGAAGAAGAGAGAGAAGACACAGTCGCACTAGGCTTCGTCAACTATAACAGAAGAAGAGAGAGAAAACACAGTCGGTGTTAAGTTTCACCGATTGTGTCAAAAGAAGAGAGAGAAGATGTAGTTGGAACTAGGCTTCACCGATTGTATCAGAAAAGAAGAAAGGGAGAGACTCAACCGATGCTAAGATTACACCGGTCGTGATGGAAGAGGAGCAAGAGAGAGAGATCGAGTCGGTGCTAGGCTTCAACGACTTTGATAGAAGAGAAGAAAGAGAGAAACCTAGCCGACGCTAGGCTTCGCCGGTTGTGATGGAAGAAAAGGAAGAGAGGAAAATGGAACAGACGCTAGGCTTAACCGACCGTTACAGAAGAGAGAGAGAGAGAGAAAAATCAAGCCGGCGCTAAGCTTTGCCGACTGCAACAAAAAAGAAGGAGAAAGAGAAATAGAGTCGGTGCTAGGCTTTGTTGACTGCAACAGAAGAGAAGGAATAAGAGAAATCCAGCCAATGTTAAGCTTTGCCGACTGCAACAGAATAGAGGAGAGAAAGAAATCCAGTTGGTGCTAAGCTTCACCGATTGCAACATAAGAGAAGCAGAGATAAATCAAGCCGGCATTAGGCTTCACCGACTACATTAGATGAAGAACAGAAGGAGATAGAGATGAGAATAAGAGAGAGAAAGAGATACAGACAATAATAAGAGTGAGAAAGAGATAGAGACGAGAAGAAGAGAGAAAAAAGATAAAGATGAGAAATAGGAGAGAGAAATAGATAGAGATGAGAAAGACGGGAGGAGAGAGAAAGAGATAGAGACGTGAAGAAGATAGATAGAGATAAAGATGAGAGAGAGGGGAGGAGAGAGAAAGAGATAGATATGAGAAAGAGGGGAGGAGGGAGAAAGTGATAGAGATGAGAAAGAGGGGTGGAGATAGAAAGAGATAAAGATGCGAAAGAGGAGAGGAGAGAGAAAGAGGGAAGGAGAGAGATAGAAGGGAGGAGAGAGAAAGCTTCCTGCCTGAATGGTGCCAGCCCCTTTCTTCTCTCTCCTCGCTCTCTCTCCAAGACGTACCCACAAGCTTAAGAAAAATTTAGAATTTTATTGATTGATTTAAGAAGAATGAACCCATCCTTAGTACAGAGAGGCATTGCATGTTTATATAGAATTTGGCTAAAACGTGGGTGTACACCCAAACACTACCTAGAAATGAAGATAATTACAATTTAATTTAATTTTAAGAAATTAGAATAATGGGTGTAAAAGGACTGTTTTTCCCCTGCTAACAATATGTGGAATTCCAAAACAATCCCTGCTGCTGCCCGAGAACTTGCGTGATCTTCCATGGATGAGTAAAAGAGTTATGTGAAAATGAAAACTCGGGCACGGTGAAAATCTGAAAGGGTGCCATGAGTAAAAATGGATGAAAAGGGTAGAAACCATCTTTACAGCACCACTCCCCCAGTTCAGGTAAAAACCTGAAAAAGGGCGCTTGGGCTATCCAGGTAAGTTGATGCAGCATCACAGCCTCAGCCAGCACCCAATTGCCAAACATGCATAATTCTGGCTAGCAAGGTCCACACAAAATCCTCAGCTGGCAGCATCCAATCACAATACAAAATGGCTCATCTGAGAGTGAGAGCCTCATAGGATCTCCCTAACTTCAACACCAAAAAAAAAAAAGAGTCCTTGAAGGTGAGGACGATGACCGAAATTTCCCTCAAGAATGCTAAAGACCCCCACAAAGGAAAGAAACTGAAAAACCCCAGGTGAACCAGCCAGAGACTTCTGGGTGATGCCCACCATGAGGCCGCCTCGCAAAAATCTTCCCCTAGCCGACAGGCCTAGACCTTCGAGATAGAATAATAAAAAGCCCCCGACTGGATCCAGCAGGATGGAGACCACAGAGGTACCCTGATTGTCAAAATAAAACTTGGTGTAGCAACAAACAACGCTTACCAAAGGCTCATAGCACTTGGCCACCAGATAGGCCCGTTTCTAACCAACAAAGTCCACACAAAATCCTCGACTGCCAGAATCACAAATAGTCCCTTGAGGGTGAGGAGCACGACAAGATCCCGCAAGGTCTCTTCTCCACCTAAAGTCTCCACGAATGGACCTGTACATTGCATCCAAACGTCTGAGCATCATAGTTATAATACTACATGGATCTCCTAGGCGTTCACGTGGTCTTATGGCTAGAAAAAAAAAAATAAAGCCAAAGGAAATTTTTTGAATGTTGTCCTTCTCACTTCTCTCGGAGCACAACATTCAGTGGGGCATGCTGTTTGAAGACATTTTTCAGCACCATGGGTCCCCGATGAGGAATAAAATAAAGAAGCCAATCAATAAAGCTTGACAAGATAGTGGAAATTTCGCTAGTCTCATAATGGCCCCATAATGGGTCAAGCTATTCATAAGGACTCCAAAAGGTATCCTGTCAAGTTTTGTCACATTTTGACATGTTTAAAGTAGTGCATATTGAAAAAATGTTTCGACAGAATCAACCTTTAGCACCCTAAACAGACCCCCATAACTAGAACTATATTTTAAGTGCATAAAATTATTGTGGGACCACTGCCATTGGATCCGATACGGTTGAAAACCCCCAAGGGTCAAATTTTAGCTTAAACGAACACTCTAGGAAGATGTTATGGGTAAAAGATGAAAACAGGAGGAGCCGCAAACTATTCTTGTGAGGCCACCCTGCAACTAAACTCTATTAAAGGGACGGTCATGAACAATTACTTGTGATAGCTATATCTCAATCGTCCCATGTTGGATCACTTTCACATTTTGTGGGCATTTTGTCTTGTCACGATGAGCGTTTCGATATGTGGCACGCCCCGTGATGATGCCCGAACAAGGAGAAAAGCTAGAGAGAAGTTGCTTATCCATGAAGGAAGTTGCAGGAAAATCAGGAGCGACACGCCTCGCTTGAGCGGCCAAATCACCATGTTCGCGAACTCGATCGACGTAAAACCAATCGCAACACGTGCATAAGGTCCACGACTATCACTAGTCCAAATGACACGCATGATGAACGGTCGGATTTCACACAATAAAGTGACGGCAAATTTCGGTGTCGAAATTCCAGATTCTGGTGTCAAAATTCCAGATTCTAGCATCGGATTTTCAGATTCTGGTGCTAGAATTCCACACCAAAACTCCAAAGTTGCCAAATCCTCATCCAGACATAAAATTGAGCTGCTTTTATTGTCACACGATTGTGGTAGCATGCTCAATGTGATCCAACCAAGAAATCACAGAAAAAAATTAGTAGCACATCTACTGCCACTCACATCATGCACCCTATCACCGGCAAGTCATTTGTCGGTCATATTACCGAGGTACGTCGAAAGGTTGCCTTAGTCCCTTACTGTAAAAGCCACACAAATTGCCATTTCCTCAGTGGGTCGCACAAATCTACCCCTCACATTCTCGCACCACCACGAGTCCCTACCTTTAGAGGCTCGCATATCGAGGTGGAGACCCTGGGGCCTCCACTTCTCGCACACACTAAGAGGCTCATGGGTCATCCACTAGATCCACACCTCGGGGCAACTTTTATGTTACCTCGAGTCAATGTCCAGGATCACGCTTCCCATGGTCAAGTCCTGTGCACGTTGTGCATTTGCATCCCACCACTTGGGGCAACGCTATTGCTATAGCAACGCAAGCACACGGGAGACAACCCCTTCGTCCTCCCACTCAACACACACTAGTGCACCCTGTAAGGAGCAGGCTTCCACCTATTCTCTTGCAAACACCTGCTCGTGGTTCCCGACCTCTTAAGGCCAGACCACCTGTTCGAGCCCTGGCTGACCCCCATGTCACCCGTGATCCTTCTTCAAGGAGTGCACACGTTTCACTCACTGACAGCCCCTCGCCCCCGACTCAGGTATCCTCATGAATCAACCCTACTTTTGCCTGCTCCTCCTTCGCGAAAGCACCTTCAACGTTAGCACTCGAAGACCTTTCCTAAGAGTACCATCTTGAATCAACCCCATTATCTCGGTCATGTCTTCGGAGCCTATAAGAGAGCTCGGGGCAAAGACATGATGGAATATCAAGTCCTTCATTCTCTCAAGCCCAGGTTGACTTCAGTCCCTGACCCTCATCCTTTGCTGCACCTGATGGAGACAACTCTCTCGTGTGTAAGAAGAGCTGATCAGCTGCAGTCTCGATAACTGTTTTGGCGTGAGGTTCATGAAAATCTCAAAACCAAATGCGACAGGGGTCTGTAAATTCTAACCAGGAAAGCAACCAAGATGGTCGGGGCAACTAGCTCTAATAACTCTCTTCGCCTAAACCCCTTCTACCCTCTTCAGATGTCAAAGCCTGAAGAAGGCGTCCACCAACCCTGCAATGTGGTTAGTGTTATTGAAGATGACCCAACCACTCAGCTGCCACAGCCCTAAGACCATAAAAAACCGGTCCTCACACAATTGACATACAAGACTCGAGTCAAGTCGAAGCATGCTGACCCCTTGCTGACAGATCTGACGCAAGCAACCCGTTATGTTCCCAAGCCCTCAACTGCAACTAAGGCTGACCTCCCTAGAGAAACGGTTAGTGTAATGGTTGTAAACGAGCTTGATGACTCTCAAGAAGAGCGCATGAGTACGTTCAAAGATATGGTGTCCATAATGATGAAGAAGATCGAATGGACACCGCACGATAATCGACTAACCACAAGGTCAATTCGCATCACTCAAATGATGTACCTTTGAGGCAGCCCCTTCCCTCTACCTCACAGGACAATTCCGACCCTCACTCCGTCTCACAGGTAGATATTGATGCTATGGTGGCCAATAGCTTAAAGAACCGGCTGATCCTAGGTATGCAGGGAGCAAGGCTTTACCAAAAGCCGTATCCCTCTTACATTATTTAGATTCCATTTCCCTCATACTACAATAAAGGAAGTTTCCCCTGTTTAGCGGAACCATATCCCCCAATCAGCATTTCGCCCACTTCCAAGTAGCATGTCGAGAGACAGTGGTGTTTGAAAACATTTTTCAGCACCTTGGTCCCAGATGTAGAATAAAGAGGAAGCAGGTCAATGAAGCCTCAACATACAGTGGAACTTTTGACCATCTCAGAATAGCCACAGAACTTGTTAATATCTTCATAAGTACTTCAAAAGGTCACTTTTCAAGTTTCATTGCAATCAGATATTTTGAAGGTTGTGAACACAAATAAACAATTTTGGAAAAATTGGCCTCCAACACCCTAAAATGGACCCCATAACTAGAATTATATTTTTTGTTTGTCAAACAGCTGTAGGACCATCGCCATTGGATTTGGTATGGTCGAAAATCCCTAAGGGTAAAGTATCAGCTTTATCAGGCACTTTAGAATAAATTTATGGGTAAAATAACAAAAAAGGGTGAGCCGCACACTATTCCCGTGTGGCCACCTTGCACCAAAACACCATTAAAAGTGGTTGTTTTTGCAGTCATGGGCATTGAATTTTGGGGCCCCTATCTCACTCGTTCCATGTTGGATCACTCTCAAATTTTGCGAGCATGTTCGTCTCATCTAAACGAGCGTTTCAATATGTGGTACACCCCGTGACGATGCTCGAGCAGGGAGAAAACCTAGAGAGAAGTTGCTTATGAAGACAAAAAAAATTTAAATTAGGAAAAAAAAAGAAAAAAGAATAATAATAATAAGAATAATAATAACAACAACAACAACAACAATAAATAATGATGGTAATAATAGAAAATAGCAAATAAATATGTATGTATGATAAATATAATGAAATTTGAAAATAAAATATAAAGTATGGACCACGATGTTAAAAGTATGCCATGGGACATGCCTTTTATTCCATGTCATTTATGCATAAAAAACGTTTAAGAGAAATAATAAAATAATACACAAATGAGGTGTCCATCATTAGTGTGAAGTGGCATAAAGGAATGATAAGTGGCATAAAAGAATGAAAGGTGGCACAACAGACATGAGGTGGCTTAGAAATTAAAATAAAAAAAAATAAAAAGGGAAACATGATTGAACATATATCACAAGGAGAAGTGTTCTCCCTCATTATACAAAGGCCTCCTCCCCCTCATGAGCTAATCATCAAGCTCATCAAGTTTGATGTTTCTCTCTCCATGTACGTCCTCTCTCTCTACGTAAGTCTTCCCTCTCTCTTCTCAATCATTTTTCTTTCCCTCCTCATGTTTTAATGATGATCTTATGATATTCATATAAAAACATTACCATTATTACCTCAACATGATTATGTTTTGTCTATCTCCCTCTTTCACTTTCATTATCTTTCCAATGACATTAAAATCTTTACCTCATAATTCTCATTATTTATTAGTTTCTTTAATTCTTTCTCTCTCTTCTCCTCTCATATTTTTAAACAAATTTCAAACTCTCTCTCTTTCTTACCCTTTCATAATATTAAAAATATTGTTATTCTCTTTAATAATTATTCATATCACCATCTATCATTACTTTATAATATTATATTTATTGGTTTCTCATTCTCTCTCTATCTTCTCCACCCATATAAAAACTAATTTTTATACTCACCTCTCTCTCTTCCCTTCCCATATTAATACTATAATATCCTTATTTCATAAAATTAAAATAATTTTATTAAAGATAGTGTATAAAATGGTGATGATAAAGAAACTATATGTTTTAATTTATTATATAGAGTATAAATAAAATGAAAGATAATATCACAATCTTATACAATAATAATAATAATAATAATAATAATAATAATAATAATAATAATAATAATAATAATAATAATAATAATAATAATAGTAATTAAACCATACCTTGTCCTTATATTTTTTATATATTTATAACTACAATTTCCCACAAAAATGACATTATTCCATAAAAATAGTATTAATATAATTTTGATTCTATTACCTTTATGAACTTATTTTATATATATACTCCTTTCTAAATAAACTCATTAATCTATTTTTCATACTTGTAGCTGAAAGCCAGTAATCCCAATTTTACTCTGGCAATAGTAACACATCTCGTGACATATAAAGCTAAGTGACATCATCCTCCTAAAAAATAATCTGTTTTATTAAAATAGTGATATTTCAGTCCATCATCTTTATTTTATAAGTTCTATGCGTAAGTGACCCCAATGCCTTGAAAAATAATCTTTTTAGTAAAATTGTGAGATTTCCATCTACTGTTTTTGAATATTTAGATACTGTAAAAAGCATGTGCAAATGAGTTCCTCATTATTCAAAAAACTAATATTTCTGCACTTGATTGTAGCATTTCCTGTGAAATAATTATTTACAAATTGGCATTTCCATAAAATGTGATAATTTCATATTTAATTTTGGATTCTCATAAGGGTTCTTCTATTGATACTAGATGGTTGTCATGTTAGATTACAAGAATGTCCTTTAGAACTGTTACCTTTAATAAATTATTGTAAAAATATTTGACTAGTTACTTGCAAATATTTCATTGAAAGTGATTGTTTAACTTGCTTCAAGAAAATTCCTATTAATGATTTCAGTGATACTTTGCATATATGATGTTGATGCTTTCTGAGGTTAAAAGAAATGCTGAGATAATTTGAGTACAATTGGATCCATCCAGGATGCTGGTGGGGTATTTGGACTCAACCGGTATGCCGGTGAGGTATGATTGGACCTACAGGTATTATTTTGGGCCCATCTAAGACATTGGTGGGATATTTGGACTCATCCGGGATGCCTATGAGATATGATCGGACCTGCAGGAATTGTTTGGACTTATCTGGTTATGCCGGTAGGGATTTTTTGGACTCATCCGGTACATCGATGAGGTATGATTGGACCTATTAGGGTTATTTGGACTCATCCAAGATGCTGGTGGGGTATATAAGTGACCTAGTTGGGACACCAGTAGGGTATTTTGTGAAATCTTTTAAATGATGCCTTTCTGGTAAAACATTGATATGCATTTCCATCATTTGGATTATGTTTAATTGTGCATTTCTGAAAGTGAAATTGTTATTTCATAAATGTTTTTGCTCGAAGTTCCTCTTCAGGTTGTTTTTAATATACATTCTTTAGAAAACATTTATATCTTCCTACTATGATTATTTTAGGACCATGATGATCACTTATTGAGTAGTCAAGCACATCAAACGATTATGAATCCTTTTCAAAGTAATGGCAGTCTTATCATGCAGCAGAAGTAGCTTTGGAGAAATGATTATCAAGATCAAATATTTTTGTTACTTTTAGTTTTATCAAAATTGTGAAATCTTCATGTTGACAAAAGTTGAAAATGTACTTTGTACAGTTGGAAAAATTTTGTATGGTCTTTCCTTTTAATATTTGTTATGAGTAGACTGTGTACAAACCATTAGAAATGGAAAAAAAATATATCTAGCCTTCATATTAATACCAGTTGTAAGCCAACTTTATACAGATTAAAATTATATTATTTGATGCAGTACAAATATATAAGTAGGAATTTTAAATTTGTTATATATATAGATAGTATAGAAATGGCCTTTTACACCTCAAGAGTGTTAGTGAACTTGGGGTGTAACAATTTTGGTATCAGAGCAATAGGTTTAGGATTCCTAGGAAACCTGAGAGTGAATACTCTAAGTGTACTTATTGTTTATACAAACAACTACGATGTCAAGACCTCATGTGGCTGGAGTTAGCATGGAAGGAATTCATAGAGCTTTGGAAAATATGGTTGCCCTTATGCAGCATCAAATGGAGCATAACAATTCACTTGGACAACCAGTTGAAGGAAATGGTGAGTGCAGTATCGAACAATTTAAAAAATTAAACCCACCTTCCTTTAAGGGTGTTGTGGATCCACAAGAAGCTGAGGGATGGATTATTCAATTGGAAAAAATATTTGACGTGAAAGAATGTCAAGATGATAGGAAAGTCACCTTAGCAGTCTTTATGTTGGAAGGTGAAGCTGAACATTGGTGGCGGATAGCAAAACGAGTACTAGCCCTAGAAAATAAACCCTTGACTTGGGAAGCATTTCGAGAGACATTTAATGAGTAGTACTTCTCAGATTTTATTCGAGATAAAAAGGAAATGGAATTTCTGGAATTAGTTCAAGGAAATAGGATGGTAGCACAATATGAGGTCAAGTTTACTGAATTTGCCAGGTTGGCCCCACATATGGTCAATAATGAAGTAAGAAAGGTGAAAAAATTTGAAAGGGACCTTAGACCAGCCATTAGAAGCAGATTATCAGTCTTAAAATTAAGAACTTATGCTGAAATAGTGGATCAAGCTCAAATTGTTGAGAAGGATTGCGAAGATTATCAAAAAAGGAAAAATCGGAAAGGTCAGGTTAGACCTAATAATCGACAACAATTTGAAAGGGTAAACAAAAGACCAAGGCCGGAACCATTTCAAGTCCCACCAGAGCCTTGTAAGAGATGTGGAAAGAAACATGGGTTGACACCTTATTACTGGGGAACCGAAGCTTGTTTCCAATTGGAGAAGTTGTGACACAAGATGAAAGATTGTCCAGCCTAAAAAATGCAACAACATGTGAAGCCCGGAGAAGCAACCCAAAAACCCTAGACAAAGGGAAGAGTATTCAAAATTATCCAGAAAGATGCTCAAGCCTCAAACTCGGTGATCCCAAGTACTCTTACTATCTTCCAAAAGTTAGCTCATATTCTAACTGATCCTGAATCTATTCATTCATTTGTATCATCACATTTTGCTTGCCACTTAAAGGTAGCACCAGACAATTGAAATACATTTTAGAGGTTGCCACACCTACAGGGGATTCAATTGATACCAATTTAATATACAAATCTTATGTAATAATGATAGAAGAAAAGGAATTGTTGGTGGTTTAATATTCTTAGAAATACAAGACTTTGATGTAATTTTAGGCATGGATGGGCTCCCGGCTTACCATGCAAGTGTTGATTGTTAAAAGAAAAGGGTTACATTTTGTATACCAAATTAACCAATATTTTACGTAGCGGGCATCAAAGAAGCCTCCCCACCATATTTAGTCTCCTCCATTCAGGCTAATCGCCTTCTTCAAAAAGGATGTCAAGGCTTTTTTGCCTATGTTATAGAAGATAAAATGAAACGATAAACTTGAATGCCATTCCGGTTGTTCGGGAATTTCCTAACGTATCCCCTGAGGAACTGCCAGGGTTACCCCCTGACAGGTAAATCGAATTCTCCATTTAGTTACTTCCCAGAACAGCTCCAATTTTCAAAGCCCCTTACCGAATGGCACCTGCAGAACTTAAGGAACTTAAACAACAACTGAAAGAATTATTAGATAAAGGTTTCAGTAAACCCAGTGTGTCACCTTGGGGTGCTCCAGTATTGTTTGTTAAAAAGAAAGATGGATTCATGAGGTTGTGTATTGATTATAGACAGCTAAATCAGGTGACAGTAAAAAATAAGTATCTACTACCTAGAATTGATGATTTGTTTGATCAGTTACAAGGATCACAAGTATTTTCAAAAATTGATTGTAGATTTGGATACCATTAGCTTAAGATTAGAAGTAATGATGTTCCCAAGACACCTTTTAGGATAGGATATGGACATTATGAATTCTTAGTTATGCCTTTTGGATTAACTAATGCACCGGCTGCATTTATGGATTTGATGAATCGAGTCTTTAAGCCCTTTGTAGATAAGTTTATTATGGTATTCATCGATGTTATTCTACTCTATTCCAAGGATCTGGAGGAACATGAGCAACATGTAAGATTAATATTGCAATTATTAAGAGAAAAGAAGTTGTATGTCAAACTAAGTAAATGTGAATTTTGGCTAGAGCAAATAACATTTTTAGGATATGTAATATCAAAGGAAGGTTTATCAATTGATCCTTCAAAGATTGAAACCATTGTTAATTAGAAACAACCAAGAAATATGACTGAAGTTCGAAGTTTTTTGGGATTGGCAGGATATTACAGAAGATTTGTAGAAGGATTCTCTCAAATTGCAACCCCATTAAATCGATTGACATAGAAAAATGTCAAATTTGAATGGACAAAAGAATGCGAGGAGTGTTTTCAAAAACTAAAAGCTCGATTGACTTCAACACCTATCTTAACTATTCCTGAGGGGAGTGGAGGATTTGTGATTTATACTGACGCTTCACATAAAGTCTTGGGTTGTGTATTAATGCATTATGAAAAGGTCGTGGCATATGCATCCAGACAGTTAAAAGAATATGATAAGCAGTATCCAATTCATGGCTTGGAGTTGGCTGCAATAGTATTTGCATTAAAAATTTTGAGGCATTATTTGTACGGTGAGAAATTTGAAATATATACAAATCATACGAGTCTAAAATATCTCTTTTCCCAGAAAGATTTATATATGCGACAAGTAAGATGGATGGATTTCCTAAAAATTATAATTGTACGATCCATTATCATTCAGGAAAGGCTTAGGGAGTCTGCAGGAGTGCTAGCTGATCTAATGAATTGGGAGATGAAATTGTTGAAAGAGAGAATGGTTTGGCATCCGACTCTACTCCTTAATGGTAGGGTAGGAATGGTTGCCAACATAAGGGCCGAACCCCAAGTAGTTCAACAAATTCGGGTAACACAAAAAGGGGACCCTCAATTTACAAAAATTATAAAAGAATTAAAGTTGGGAAAGAAAGACAAATTCTCTATAAGCAGTGATGACTTATTAAGATTCAGACGTCGGAACTATGTTTCAGATAATGAAAATGTGAAGAAAGCTATATTGGAAGAAGCACATCACTCTCGTTATACCATTCATCCCGGGAGTACCAAAATGTACCAGGACTTGAAAAAAACCTTTTGGTGGAATAATATAAAAAAGAAGTAGCACTATTTATTTCCAAGTGCTTAACATGTCAGCAAATAAAAGCTGAGCGTCAAAAGCTTGCTAGATTGTTACAACCCTTACCAATACCAGAATGGAAATTGGAGCACACTTCTATGGACTTTATCTCTGGTTTGTCAAAGACAAATTCAAGACACGGTAGCTTTCGGGTTATTATGGACCGGCTAACCAAAACTGCCCACTTTCTACCTGTTCGCACGATCTACACTTTGGATCGACTAGCCCAATTGTACATCAAGGAAATAGTACGATTGAATGGAGTTCCGGTCAGTATTGTATTAGACAAGGACACTTAATTTACTTCTATATTTTGGGTAGGATGCAGTCAGCCATGGGAACAAGGCTCACCTTTAATACTACCTTTCACCCCCAAACTGCTGGGCAATCAGAGAGGACTATTTGGACCTTAGAAGATATGTTAAGGCCTGCGTCACGGACTTCACAAGAAGTTGGGATGACCATTTACCCTTGATTGATTTTGCCTATAATAACAGCTTCCAATCCAGTATTTAGATGACACCATATGAAGCCCTATATGGAAAGAAATGTAGGTCACCGATCTGTTGCGATGAGGTTGGTGAAAAAAGGCTTTTGGGACAAGAAATTGTATAGGTAACCTTAAATAAAATAGCATTAATTCGGGAAAGGCTCAGAACAGGCCAGAGTCGACAATAGAGTGATGCTAATAACAGACAAAGAGACCTTGAGTTTGAGATAGGTGATCGCGTCTTCCTAAAGGTTTCGCCAACCAAGGGCATCATGAGATTCAGTAAGAAAGGAAAACTAAGCCCACGCTACATCGGACCATTTGAAATACTGGAAAGAATCGAAAGCGTGGCATATAGACTGGCCTTACCTCCTGAATTAGAAAACATTCATAATGTTTTCCATATATCCTTATTACGATAATATCAGTCTGAACCATCCCATATCCTGAAATATGAACCTTTACTAGTCAATGAGGACCTGGCCTTCATTAAACGGTCAATTCTGATACTAGATAGGAGGGTGCAGGTGTTACGTAACAAGGAAATTCCTCTACTCTGTGTATTGTGACAATACCATTTAAGGGAGGAGTCAGCTTGAGAACGCGAAGACGAAATCAAGGAAAAATACCCTGATCTATTTCAACAATAAGGTACGAAAATTTAGAGGACTAAATTTCTTTAAGGGGGGGAAGAATGTGATGACCAAATTTTTTTTAATTAGAAAATAATA
This sequence comes from Amborella trichopoda, assembly GCF_000471905.2. The sequence continues at coordinate 2,901,171 of NW_006499207.1, read as the reverse complement.
ATAATAATAATAACAATAATAATAATAACAATAACAACTATAATAAATAATGATGGTAATAATAGCAAATATAACAAATAAATATGTATGTATGATAAATATAATGAAATTTGAAAATAAAATATAAAGTATGGACCATGATGTTAAAAGTATGCCATGGGACCATGCCTTTTATTCCATACGAGTTTTGCATCAAAAACGTTTAAGAGAAATAATAAAATAATACACCAATGAGGTGTCCATCATTAGTGTGAAGTGGCAAAAAGGAATGATAAGTGGAATAACAAAATGAAAGGTGACACAAAAGATATGAGGTGGCTTAGAAATTAAAATAAAATAAAATAAAAAGGGACACATGGTTGACATGTGTCACAAGGAGAAGTGTTCTCCCTTATTATATAAAGGCTTCCTCCCCCTCATGTGCTAATCATCAAGCTCATCAAGTTTGATGTTTGTCTCGCCATGTAAGTCCTCTCTCTCTCTACGTAAGTCTTCCCTCTCTCTTCTCAATCATTTTCTTTCCCTTATGTTTTAATGATGATCTTATGATATTCTCCTAATAACATTACTATATTACCTCAATATGATTATATTTTCTCTCTCTCTCTCTCTCTCTCTTTCATTTTATGTCTTTCCAATGACATTAAAATCATTACCTCATAATTCTCATTATTTATTAGTTTCTTTAATTCTTTCTCTCTTTTCTCCTCTCATATTCTTAAACGAATTTCAAACTCTCTCTTTCTTACCCTTTCATAATATTAAAAATATTGTTATTTTAATAATTACTCATATCACCATCTATCATTACTTTATAATATTATATTTATTGGTTTCTCATTCTCTCTCTATCTTCTCCTCTCATATAAAAACGAATTTTCGTACTCACTTCTCTCTCTTCCCTTAATATCCTTATTCCACAAAATTATAATAATTTTATTAAAGATAGTATATAAAATAGTGATGATAAAGAAACCATATGTTTTAATTTATTATATAGAGTATAGATAAAATGAAAGATACTATCACAATCTTATACAATAATATAATAATAATAGTAATTTGAAGCCATACCTTGTCCTTATATTTTTGATATATTCATAACTACAATATTCCCACAAAAATGACATTATTCAATAGAAATAGTATTAATAGAATTTTGATTCTATTACCTTAATGAACATATTTTATATATATACTTCTTCTTTCTAAATAAACTCATTAATCTATTTTTCCATACCTGTAGCCAAAAGCCAGTAATCCCAAATTTACTCTAGCAATAGTAACACATCTCGTGACATATAAAGGTAAGTTACATCATTCTTCTGAAAAATAGTCTGGCTTTTTAAAATAGTGATATTTCATTCCATCATCTTTATTTTATAAGTTTTATGCATGAGCAAATGACTTCCTCATACTTGAAAAACCGATATTTCTACACTTGAGTGTTGCATTGCCTATGAAATGATTATTTGCAAATTGGCATTTCCATAAATTGTGATAATTCCGTTTTTAATTTTGGATTCCCATAAGGGTTCTTCCTTTGATACTAAATGGTTGTCATGTTAGATTTCAAGATTGTCCTTTAGAACTGCTACCTTCAATAGATTATTGCCAAACTATGTGACTGGTTACTTACAAATATTTCAATGAAAGTGATTGTTTAACTTGCTTTAAGCAAATTCCTATTAATGATTTCAGTGATACTTTGCATGATGTTGATGCGTTTTGAGGTTAAAGGAAATTTATAGATAATTTAAGTATAATTGGACCCATCCAGGACGCTGGTGGGGTATTTGGACTCATTCGGTACGCTGGTGAGGTATGATTGGGCCTGCAGGTATTATTTTGGGCCCATCCAGGATGCTGGTGGGATATTTGGACTTATCCGAGATGCCTGTGAGATATGATCAGACCCACAGGGATTGTTTGGATCTATCTGGTTATGCCGGTAAGGATTGTTTGGACTCATCCGGTAAGCCGATGAAGTATGATTGGTCCTGCTGGGATTATTTATACTCATCCAAGATGCTGGTGAGGTATATAGGTGACCTACGTAGGATGCCAGTAGGATATTTTGTGAAATCTTTGGAATGATGCCTTTCTGTTAAGATGTTGATATGCATTTCCATCATTTGGATTATGTTTAATTGTGCATTTTTGAAAGTGAAATTGTTATTTCATAAATGTTTTTGCTCGAAGTTCCTCTTCAGGTAGTTTTTAATATACATTCTTTAGAAAACATTTATATCTTCCAACTATGATTATTTTTAAGACCATGATGATCACTTATGAAGTAGTCAAGCTCATTAAACTGTTATGAATCCTTTTCAGAGTAATGACAGTCTTATCATCCAATAGGAGTAGCTTGGGAGAAATGATTATCAAGGTCAAATATTTTTGTAACTTTTAGTTCTATCAAAATTGTAAAATCTTCATGTTGACATAAGTTTAAAATGTACTTTGTACAGTTGGAAAAACTTTGTATGGACTTTCCTGCTAATATTTGTTATGAGTAGACTTTGTACAAACTATTAGAAATGGAAAAAAAATATATCTAGCCTTCATGTTAGTACTAGTTGTGAGCCGACTTTTTACAGATTAAAATTACATTATTTGATATAATACAAATATACAAATAGGAATTTTAAATTTTTTTTTATATGTAGATAGTATAGGAGTGGCCTGTCTCACCGCAAAAGTGGTAGTGAACTTGGGGTGTAACATTGCTGATCCGTGAAGAAAGTTGCAGAAAATTCAATAGCAGCACACCTCACTCCGATGGCCAAATCACAATGTTGGCATACCCGATCGACATAAAATCAATTACATTATGTGCATAAGGTCTGCGGTTATCTTTGGTCAGAACTTCGTAAATAATGAACGGTTGGATTTCACACATAGAAGCGTTGAATCTTAATTAAATTCTGGCCACCGAATTTCCAAATTACGACCAAAAACTCAAAACGACGAAATCTTCGTCCAGACACGAAATTGAGCTATGTTTGTTGCAACGTGATCATGACGGCATGCTCAGTGCGACTCAATGAAGAAACTGAAGAAAAACATCAGGGAAAGAGCACAGTATCGATCCAAAGTTTTCAATATTCATCCAAAATTCAAGTCTTATGATCATGGCTTAAAAACATGATTCATGGCACGAAGTTGGTATCAAATCGATCACCATGTTGAACCCTATATGAAAAAAATCCTCTTTCGGTCAAACAACATCAGTTTAACACCGGATCAGTCATGGAAGATCGTGCAAGTTCTCGAGCAGTAGAAGGGACTGTTATAGATTTTCTCATCTCTATCGCTCTTTCTCTCTCCTCTTTTTCTCTCCATTTTTTTCTTTTCTCTTCGCTCGTCTCTATCTCTCTCTCCACTTTTCTCATCTCTATCTCTCTTTCGCTTTCCACTTTTCTCATCCCTATCTTTCTCTCTCGTCTCTCCCTTTCTCTTTCCTACTTTCATCTTTATCTCTATCTCTTTCTTCTTCCTCTGGTCTATCATGTCTCAGTTCTTCCTTCTTTCCTCCATCCATCCATGGTGGACCTCTTGCCTGGTGTGATGTCTTCTTGTTTCTGAGACACAACCAGTGGGTTGGGTCTTAGCCTGAATAGCAGGCTAGGTCTTTATCAAAATCTCCTTTCTCTCTCTTGTCCCAGATGGTGGAAGTCCATCGTCGTATGTGCTCTCACTCTCCTCTCTCTTCTGACTCAGCCGGTGAAGCCTCAACGCCACTTGTATCTCTTTTGTCTTCTTTTAACTCAGCCTGCGAAGCCTTAGCGTCGCTGCTATCTCCTTTCCCCTCTTCTAACCTAGACGGTGAAACCTCAGCGCCCCCTGAGTTTTCTCCTTCCTTTTGCCTCAGACAGCAAAACCTCAGAGCCGCCTGAGTTTTCTCCCATCCAAGACTTTTTGAGATCGCTCTCTCGAGAACCTTGTTCAAGGACAAGGGCAGGTATTACCAACCGATGAGAGTGGAATTTAAGGTGCGTTCGGGACTTACTCGGGCTTGCTCACATGGGCACCCTCTTAGATCACAAAGAAACCCTTTAGTAGTAAAACTAGTTTGGAATCGCCTCCCTTGGCTTGTATTCTCCTATTTCTGCAATTACACACATATGGAAAATGTTACAAGGAAGGTGGGTCAAGGGACCACACTTTGCCTTCAGGTGAATGTACACAGGCGTGCACATTCAAAGGATGAGAAGAATGGGAAATGAAGATTGGGGTAAGAAGAATTCGATCGAGTGGTGAGACTGACTCAATGACCTGACTAGTTGGTAATTGACCTATCGTGATAGTGAAACAGGATTGGTAGCTAAGACTGGCTCAACAACGTTACTATTAGACGATTATACCAATAACGACTAGCTAGATGCAATGACTTGTCTATCGTGATAATAAAGCAAGCACAGTAACTATGACTGACACAATCAACATTATAGCTAAATTACAAGACTACAATTGAAGGCTGATCTCAACCATTTTTGATCAAAGGAGAGAGTAGAAGAAAGAATAGAGATCAGAGAGGGAAAGAAAAGAAGAGAGAGAGACGAGGAGTGAGAAAAGAAGAAGATAAAAGAGAAGAAGAAACAGAGTAGGATAGATAACCATGAGAGAAGAAGAAGAGAGAGAAAGGAAGGAAAGGAGGAGGAGGACGCAGACGGGAATGAGAGCAGAGGGAAAACTCAGACAATGATGGCTGCTACCTACTGTGAAATAAAGAAAGAGCTGAGAGAAAGCATGCAGGCGGCAAAGGGCATGTGCTAGCTGTGTCATAAGAAATAGGAGAGAGAAAGCATGCAGGCGATGGCTCCCGCTGGCTGTGAAGGAAGAAAAGAAAGAGGGAGAAAACCCAACCGGTGATAGACTTATGCCGGCTATGACAAAGGAGAAGAAAAAGAGAGGAACCCAGCATTCGCTAGACTTACTCCAGCTGTGATAAAAGAGAAGAAAGAGAGAGAAAACCCAATTGGCAATAGGTTTCTGTCGGTTGTGACAGAAGAGAAGAAAAAGAGAGAAAACCCGACCTGCACTAGGCTTGCACCAGTTGTGATAAAAGAGAAGAAAGAGAAAGAAAACCCGGTCGGCGCTAGGCTTGTGTCGATTGGGCTAAGGTCTGGCTCATTGTTTATGTCTCAGGAGCAGGAAGGCATCACACTAGGAGATAGGTCTGCCATGCGTGAATGGAGAAAGAGAAAGCAGGGATTGAGAGACATGATAAACTAGCGGAGGAAGAGAGAGAGAGAGGGATAAATATGAAAAGAAGAGAGAAAGAAAGAAAGAGATGAGAAAAGAGTGGAGAGAGAAAGATAGATATGAGAAAAGAGGAGAGAGAAAGAGGGGAGGATAGAGAAAGAGTGGAGGATAGAGAAAAGAGAGAAAAGAGGAGAGAGAAAATTACTTACCAAATGGTACTCACCCTATTCTTCTCTATCCTCTCTCTCTCCAAGATGCCCCCACGAACTCAAGCAATGAGTGAAATTTTATTGAATCAATGAAAGTTGAATTGAAGGGTTTTTTTTTTAATGAAGCTTTGCATGTCTATATAGAATTAGTCCCAAACATGAGTGGACGCCCAAAAACTACCTAAAATTGAAGATAATTACAATTTAATTGACTTAAAAGAAATTATAAAAATGGGTGCAAAAGGATTGTTTTGCCCCTACCTAAGAATTTGTGGAATTCCAGAACAGTCCCTACTGCTGCCCGAGAATTTGCGTGATCTTTTAGGACTGATCTAGGGTTCCTATATGCCTATTTGATCGAAAAAATGACAGTTTCTAGTAGGGCTCGACAAGGCGATCAATTTGATACCAAGTTCTAGCCACAAATCTTTTTGAGCCATGATCATGAAACTTGAATTTTAGATGAATCTTGCAAACCTCGGCATCGATTGTGTGCTCGTTCCTTGATTTTTTCTTCTATTTCTTCGTTGAAGAATACTGAGCATGTCGTCACGATCACATTGCAACAAGCATGGCTCGATTTCGTGTCCGGATGAAGATTTTGTCATCTTAAGTTTTTTGCCGGAATCTTGAAATTTGAGGGTCGAAATTTACTGCAGCTTTGAGGCCCTTGTGTGTGAAATCCAACCATTCATAGTACACAGGGTTTGGACTAGAGATAGCCACGGACCTTACGTACATAATGGAATTGGTTTCATGCCGATCAGGTATCTAAGCATCGTGAATTGGGCGTTGGAGTGCGGCGTGCTGCTGCTGAATTTTCTGCAACTTTCTTAATAGATCAACAAATTCTCTCTAGTTTTTCTCCTTGCTTGAGCATCTTGACGGGGCGTACCACCTATCGAAACGCTCGTCTTGACGAGACGAACACGCTAAAAAATTGAGCACAATCCAAATCGGATCAAGCGAGATATAGATCCCGAAAGTCATTGGTCGTGACTGTGAAAATAGCCATGTTTAATGGTGTTTTGGTGAAAGGTGGCCACATGGAAATAGTGCGTGGCTTACCCCTTTTCGGTATTTTACCCATAACTTTGCCCTGAGGTGCCCGATTAAGTCGAAACTTGACTCATAGGGTTGGGTTTTCGACCGTTTCGGATCCACTGGTAGTGGTCCCATAGCCGTTTGACGCACCAAAAACATAGTTCTAGTTGCAGGGTCCATTTTCAAGGTGCTAGAGGCTAATTTTTCTGAATGTTTTTCTTTGTGTTCACTGGCACAGTCATATTTGATCGTTATAAAAATTGGCAGGTGACCTTTTGGGGTACTTATGAAGATCTTGACTAGTTCTAGTGGCATTCTGAGGCTGTTGAAATTTTTACTGTTTTGTAGGCTTTATTGACCCGCTTCCTCTTTATTTGGCATTTGGGACCAAGGTGCTAAAAACTGTATTCAAATAGCTTGCCCTATCGAATGTCATGCTTCGAGAGAAGCGAGAAGGACAAAATTTGATAAACTGCCTTCTGCTTTATTACTTTTTTCTTCCTAGCCACAAGACCACGTGAACTCCGAGGAGATTCACGCAATGATGCAACTAGGATGCTCAGAGATAGGGATGCATTATTTGCGGGTCCATCCGTGGAGACTCTAGGGGGCAAAAATATATTTTTTAGGGATCTTATCGAAGTCATCACCCTCGTGTGGATATTTTGTGATTTTGAAGCTGAGGATTTTGTACGGACCTCGTTAGTCAAAATCAGGCCCATCTGACAATTAAGTGTCGTGTCGAAGGTCATTGTTCCCATTTAGTCTAGGTTTTGGATAGACAATCAAAGATCCTTTAGTTAGTGCACGTCTGCGTTGTGCACCAATTGTTCCTTAGTGGGTAGGGTACCTCAGTTTATCGAGCTGACGAGCTTTAGGTATAACCCCTACCCACTGCATGCAGGTCGTTACATAGTAGGTCCAAAGTCATGGTTGGTTTCTTGGCGGGTAGGGTACCACAGTTTATCGAGGTGACCAGCTTTGGGTATAACCTCTACCCACTGCTAGCATGTCGTTACATTGCAAGTCCAAAGTCGTGGCTAACTTAGCCTCCTTAGGGCATCTTTTGGTTTGTCGGAATGATTTCCTTCTTAGTTTGCTGAAGAGCCTTTGGTTAGCGTTGTTTGCTGCTACACCAGGTTTGCTTTTGACAGTCAGGATACCTCTGTGTGCCCCATTTGTCGGGTCCAATCAGGTGCATTTTTTAGCCCGTCTCGAATGTCTGGGCCTGTCGGCTAGAGGGAAGTATGGTGGGGCAGACTGAATTCTCTGGCAGGTTCACCCTGGCTTTGTCAGTTTCTTACCTTCGTAGTGGTCTTTAGCATTTTAAGAGTGTTTGTTACCTCGTGGGAATAGTGTTCTTCCTCATGAGACTTGTCTTGCCGTCTGGGCAAGTATTCTATCTTTCATGTCCTTTTTGCTAATAGACTCAGGCTGTTGGAATCTTTTCCTTGAAGCTCATATTTTTTGGATCCTAATATGGTGACGTCAAGGATTTTTCTTTTTTATTAGTCCAAGCGTCCTTTCGGGATTTCACCGTGCCCGGGTTGTCATTTGCACGAAGCTCTTTTACTCATAGTTTCGTCACCATGCCCGTCCGTCATTTTTACTCATGGCATTCCCTTGTTTAAGGTATACACCATCCCCGTTATTTCATTCATTTTTTTTTGTGAAGGCTTGTTTAAGGTCATGCCTTCGGGAACTACGCAAAGCAGCTTTATCTTCATGTGGCCAGGACGTGCACTATGGTTTTAAGGGCACACAGCTAGACCATTGTGGTGATGAACGACAGTCTATGAAGGCCATGGAGTGAGTATGGTAGTGGTTTTAGCTCTCTTCTTGAAAAGATGGCACGAGGCTACCTATGCAAGATGGATGATGTATGAAAGGAGGGTGACAAATGATGACCCACTAGCTTACGACCAGTATAGGTTGTGGGATGGTTTGCCGTTTTTGAGCGTGGGTGAGACTGACTGGGGGAATGATAGAGGATGGTGAAATGAATGGACTCACTGGGAAGGTAGTGAAGGTGGTTCATGCGCACGAATGGGTTAGGGAAGACCTGCATGAATACACATGTAAAACGTGTGTGTGCATATGTGGTTGCGAGTTTATGGTCATACCTCAGGGACCTGTGCAAAGCAGTTTATCGTCATGCGGTTAGGAAGTGCACTATGGTTTAGGGTCATATAGCTCGGACTGTTGTTATTCAGTTTAAAGTCATGTCACTAGGACCATATAATTTAAGGTCATGCAACTAGATCTCCACTACAGTTTATGATCGTATAGTTTGGACTGTAGTGCTAAGCCTTTTAACATCATGCGGCTATGACATGTACTATAGTTTAAAGTCATATAGCTCGGACCGTGCAATTTAGAGTTCTGCAGCAAGACCTCCGCTATAGTTTATGGTCGTATAATTTGGGCCGTGCCATTTATGATCATGCATTTAGACCAAGGCTGTGCAGTTTAAGGTCATGCAGTGCAGACCATCTTGTTGATCGCCATGTAAGTGAAGATCCATGGGGACTAGGTATGTGGATAACAATCAGACCCTCTAAGGATAAAATGATTAAGGCTATGCACAAGCAGAGAGCTTTTTAGATGGAGATGGTGGCCCTACAAAGAGAGGCAAACTTTGTTGGGGATTAGTAGGATAAGTGTGACTCCCTGAGGATAAAAGTCAGCAAAACCAAATGGGAAGACCGATTTCATGTTGGAAAAGGGAACAAATGTAGGTCCTTTATAACCTTGAGGACAAAATAACTAGGTGCGAGACAGACCCACTGAGGGTTGCAGCAGTAAAAATGACCCTAACGCCACTGGGGATAATGAACTGCAACACGAGTATGACTCGCCTATTGGGAATGAAAAGTCATGACCTAGGCTTGAATGACCTAAGTACCACATTACTGGGGATAATAGGTCATAGTTAAGGTGAACTTCACTAGGGATAACAGTAATAGGATAAACACGGCTTTGGCCTGGGGTGTGTGACAATAGACTGCTTTAAACTGTAGCCGGTGGTAGGCGCCACGACCATCACCTCTTGAACAATTAACATGCGTTGAGCCTTTTTTTGAAAATGCAGTCGGTGCTACTGTTTCTTTGACCAGTCAGCCGACACTAGAGTTATTAAAAACACAGTCGGTGTGGAGGACAGCCTGTGCTATTTCGTGAACACAGTCGGCTGGGTCACTGAGCACACAGCCAACGCTGGGTCACTGAGCACATAGCCGGCGCTGAAGTTACTAACACAGTCGGCGCTGAAGTCCTCAACAACACTACCAACGCTGAGTCTTTTAGATCACATAGCCGGCACTGGGTGTGGGCTAGTATTTGGCCTCCAACTCGATCCTGGCTTTTGTTGGAATGGGATTTTTCAGGCGACGATGAGACTTTCCTTGGGCCTCAGGTCAAAGCCTGACCCGACCCATCGTAGTTTGGCTTTTCTTGAATGCGACTGGGATCCCCAATTTGTGAGGGACATTTGGGAATAACATTGGCTATATAAAAGGGTAAAACCCCATTTCCACTGCTTTTCACCAAGACTTAAGCAAAAAAAGAAAACAGTTTAACGATGAGAAGAGGATACTTGGTGGAAGCTCCGACAAACAGTGGGTGTTCCGACAAGGGTTAGCAGGAGGTTTGTCAACAAGCAGGGGAGGTTCCGGTCAAACAAGGAGACACCCGCAGAGAAAGGATGGAGGCTCAATGGAAGTTGCAGAAGCTTCACAATCGGAACAGAGAATTTTTTAGGGAAACTCCAGCTGTGCCTTCTTTAGGGCTCTGGCGAAGGAAGAAAGAGACGGGAGATGCAGCAATAGGCTGCCTATGCATTTCCATTAGTTTTAACAGTTTTTCGACAAGTGCACATGGTTTCCTATTGTTTTGAGGAAGAGTTGTAGAGGTTTTTTGACAGTAAAAGGGGAGTTCTGCCGAGAAACCGAAGAGTCAAGGAAACTGACCGTCACTGAAGGTGGGCAGTCGCAGGGAAGGCAAACGGTTTGCCTCGCAAATCATGCAATCCTCGGGGAGGCACAGGGTTGCCATCCTTACGTGTTAGACGTGTGTCAAGCAATGTAACAGGATATGGAGAAAGTCATCAGGCGACGTGCAAGGCTCGAGGTGTCACTCTTTGAACGTTTTTTTTCGCACCTTGGTCCCTGATAGGAAGTAGATCAATAAGGCTTACAAAAAAGTGGAAATTCTTGATAGTCTCATAATTTCTCTAGAATTGGTCAAGATCTTCATTAGAACTTCAAAAGGCCACCTACCAAATTTCATTGCGATTAAACATGTCTAAGGTAGTGAACACAAAGAAAAAATTTCAACAAAATCGGTCTCTCACACCCTGAAATGGACCCTGTAACTAGAGTGATACTTTTGGTGCTTTAAATAGTTGTGAGACAATCGCCATTAGATCTGGCATGGTCGAAAAACCCTATTGATCAGGTTTTGGCTTAACCGGGCACTTCAAGACAAAGTTATGGGTAAAATACAAAAAAGGGGTAAGCCGCACACTATTCCCGTATGGCCACTCTACATCAAAGTCACGGCAGTCACTTTTGAGGCCTATAACTCACTCGTTTCAGGTCGTATTGCTCCCAAATTTTGTTGAGCATGTTCGTCTCATCAAGACGAGCATTTAGATATGTAGTACGCCCCGTGATGACACCCGAGCAGAGAGAAAAACTCAATGAAAGTAGCTGATCTGTGAAGGAAGTTGCAAAAAATTAAGCAAAGGCACGCCTCGTTTGAGCAGCCAGATCACGACTCTCGAATACCCGATCGACATGAAACCAAGTTCATTATGTGCGTGAGGTTCGAGTCTATCTCTAGTCTGAACCTCGCATACGATGAACGGTTGGATTTCACACATGAAGTTGTCAAATCTACTGTAAATTCTAGCCGTTGGATTTCAAGATTCTGATAAAAAACTCAAGACGGTAAAATCTTCATTCGGACACGTAATCAAGTTGTGTTTGTTGCAACGTGATCGTGACAGCATGCTCAGTGTGATTCAAGGAAGAAGTCACGAATAAACATTAAGGAACGAGCATACAAGCTATCTGAAGTTTTCAATATTCCTGCAAAATTGAAGTCCCATGATCATGGCTCTAAAACATGTTTCATGGCTCAAAGTTAGTATCAAAATAATCGCCATGCCGAGCCCTACAAGAAAACAATAATCTTTCGATCAAATGGGCATTAGAACACCTAAGGTCAACCACGAAAGATCATGTGAGTTTTTGGGCAGCAACAGAGACTATTTTGAAATTCCATACATTGTTAGGCAGGGGCAAAACAATCCTTTTGTACACATTTTTAGAATTTCTTTAAATTCAATTAAATTGTAATTATCTTCAATTCTAAATAGTTTTTGGGCATACACTCATGTTTAGCTCAATTCTATATAACCAGGCAATGCCTCATTGTATAAAAAAAAAAAACAGATTCATTCGTCTTTGATTAATCAAAAAAACTTTGAGTTTTGCTTAAGCTTGTGGGTACATCTTGGAGAGAGAGAGAGAGAGGAGAGAGACGACAAGGGTCGATACCCTTCAAAAAGGTAACTTTCTCTCTCCTCCCCTCTTTCTCATCTCTATCTCTTTCTCTCCCCTCTTTCTCAACACTATCTATTTCTCTCATTTCTTCTCATCTCTATCTCTCTCTTTTCTTCCCGTCTCTATCTCTATCTCTCTTCTTCTCATCTCTATCTCTTTCTTTCTCTCCCCTCTTTCTTGTCTCTATCTCTTTCTCTCTTCTTCTCGTCTTTATCTCTTTCTCTCTCTTCTTCTCGTCTCTATCTCTTTCTCTCGCTTCTTCTCATCTCTATCTCTTTCTCTCTCTTCTTCTCGTCTCTATCTGTCTCTTTCTTCTTCTCATCTCTATCTCCCTCCATTTTTCATCTAATGCAGTCAGTAAAGTCTAGTGCTGGCTGGGTTTTTCTCTCTCCTTCTCTTCTATTGCAGTCGATGAAGCCTAGCAGCGGTTGGATTTCTCTCTCTCCTTCTTTTTCATTACAGTCGGTGAAGCTTAACACTGGCCGAATTTCTCTCTCTCCTTCTGTTCTGTTGCAGTCGGTGAAGCTTTGCACCAACTAGGTTTCTCTCTCTCCTTCTCATCTAATGCAATCGACGAGACCTAGCATCGACTGGATTTTTCTCTCTCCTTCTCGTCTAATACAGTCGGTGAAGCCTAACGCTGATTGCATTTCTCTCTCCTTCTCATCTAATGCAGTCGGTGAATCCTAACACCGATTAGATTTCTCTCTCCTCTTCTGTTGCTGTCGATAAATTCTAACGTCGACTAGATTTCTCTCTCCTTTTCTGTCAGAGTCGATGAAGCTTAGCGCGGACTCGATTTTTCTCTCTATCTCTTCTGTAACAGTCGGCGAAGCCTAGTGCCGGCTGGGTTTCTCTCTTTCTTCTCTTCTGTCATAATCGACGAAGCCTAGTGCTGACTCGATCTCTCTCTCTTGCTTCTCCATCACAACTAGCGCAAAGCTAACGTCGACTAGGTCTCTCCCTTTCTTCTTTTCTGACACAGTTGGTGAAGCGCAGCGCCGACTGCATCTTCTCTCTTTTCTTCTGACACAGTCGGTGAAGCCTATCGCCCACTGTGTTTTCTCTCTCTCCTTCTAGCACAATTGGTGAAGCCTAGCGTCGACTGCATCTTCTCTCTCTTCTCCTCTGTATAACATAGTCGGTGAAGTCTAACATCGACAGCATTTTCTCTCTCTTCCTTCTAACACAGTCGGCAATATCTAGCACTGACTGCGTCTTCCTTCCCTCTCTCTTTTATTCTCTCGCCTTTCATACTTTCCTCTTCCTTTCTTCTCCCACCTTCCTTTTGTTCCCATCTTCTCTTATTTCATTTCTTATTCTTTCCTCACAATCATCATTATGTTATTCTTTCATTTGACTACGAGGGATTGAGGTTAGTCTCTCATGTAGTCCTGTCGTCTAGCCATAATGTTGTTGTGCTAATATTTCTTGACATGTTTTATTGCCACGATAGACTAACGGTCGCGCCTAGCTAGTCGATATTGGTAATGACGTCTAGTAGTTATCTTGTGAGCCAATCTTTGTTACCGAGCCTGTTTTGCTATCATGCAGATCAATTATTCACCACCTTAGTCACCGCTCTGATCATCCCACTCAGTCAAATTCTTCTCTCCCCTATCTTTCTTCTCTTATTTTTCTTTTTGAATGCGCATGCTTATGTATGTTTATCAAAGAGGAAAAGCGTGAGGTCTGACCAACCTATCTTATAACCTTTGCCATATGTGTGTTATTGCAGAAAATAGAATAATATAAGCCAAGGGAGGAGATTCCAAACCAGTTTTATTACCTGGGGGCTTTCTTCTTGATCTAAGAGGGCACCGATATGAGCCAGCCCGAGTAAATGTCGAACCCACCTTAAATTCCTCTCTCACCGGTTGGTAACATCTGCCCCCATTCTCGAATGAGGTTCCCGAGAGAACAATCTCAAAAACGTCTCGGGTTTTCCCTCGAAATTCGAGATGCATGGCACCCGATCCCCAAAGGATCTGGAGGGTGAGATCGAGGCTCCTAACCAGCTTGGTGACTCCACTAAAGACTTACTACCCCTTAGTCAAATCGTTCTTTTTTTGATAGTTTCTTCTTTGATTATCTGCTTTCATTATATTTTCACATTTTATTTCGGGTTCTGTAACTCATTTATTCGCATCGGGGATTTTCTTATCGCCGCATTCAAGAGTGTCCCTAAGGAACAAGTTCCTTCAACTTCGTTCCTAACCATCCTCTTGAGCAAAGACCCCTTGTCTAGATCTCAGGTCTTAACCTGGACCGGTGTGAGGCGGGACTAAAAGGACCCTCACTTCCCATCTCCTCATTCTGGTGGAAACTCCACCAAGGCACCTTATATCAGCAGCACTTTTGTTGCCCCACACGACATGCAGCCAGCCATCGGCAAGTCACTTGCTGGTCATGTTCTTGAGGTACGTCGGAAGGCTGCTCAGTCCCTTTCGGCAAAAGGAAAACAAGTTGCAATTGCCTCTGTGGGTCTCCATAAGGCTATCCCTCACATTTTTGCACTATTGGTCTCTATCACTAGAGGCTCAACACATCAAGGTGGAAACCCTAGAGTCTCCACCCCTCACACACATCACAAGGCTTGTGGGTCTCTCACTTGAGCCACATTTCGGTGCAACCCTTGTGCTACCCCGAGTCAGCATCCAAGATCAGACTTTCTAAGTTCAGGTCCTGTGCACGTTGATCACATGCATCTCACTGTGCAGGGCAACGACGTCATTACGCCAACCTGAGTACACAGGAGACAACCTCCTCGTCTTCCTATTCACCTCATACAAGCACACCCTGTATGGGGAGGGCCTACACCTGTTTTCTTATAGACACCTGTTCACAGTTCTTAGCTTCTTAAGGCTAGATCACTTGCACAACCCCGAGATGACTCCCAAGTATCCCTTAATCCTTCTTCAAGGGGCGCACACACGTCGCCATCACAGACTTTCCCTCCCCCTAGACTCAGGCTTCCTCATGACTCAATCCTACTCCGGCCCACTCCTCCTTCATCGAGCAAGCACCTTCAGCCTTGGTACTCAAAGGTTTTCCCCAAGAGTACCATCCTTAATCAGCCCCATCACTTTAGTCGTGTCTTTGGAGCTCATAAGAGAGCTCAAGGCATTGACCTAATGGAAGATTGAGTCCTTCATCCTCCTCGGCCCAAGATGACTCTAGTTCTTGGACCTCATCCAATGCCGCATCTAATGGAGACAGCTCTCTCCTATGCAAGAAGCGCTAACCAGCTATGACCTTGATCGCAGTTTTAACGAATGGTCCATCAAAACCTCTAGGCTAAACGGGATAGAGGTCTGCAAATTTTTACTAGCGAGGTGACTAAGGCAATCAAAACAACCACTTTTGACGACCCTCTTCACTTGAATCCCTTCTACTCCCTTCAGACAATGAAGCCTGAAGAAGAGCTCCATGAGCCCAGTGCTGTGGTTAATGTCGTAGAAGAATACCCAACCACTCGGCAGCCATGATCCCAACACCGTCAAGAACTGGTCGAAACGCGATCAACATATAAGAGTTTAGTTCAGTCAGGGCATGCTGGTCCCCCTACTGACTGACCTAACATGTATAACCCATTAAGTTAGCAATCCCTCAGTTCCCACTAACGTCGACCTCCATAAAGAAACGGTCAGCGTAATGGTTGTAGGCGAGCCCAATGATGCGCAGGAAGAGCGCATGAACAAGTTCGAGGATATGGTGAGCACAATGATGGAAAATATCGATCATATCCACATCGCACGCCAATCGGCTAATCATGAGGTCAATTCCCATCATTCTGATGGTGCAGCTCAATGACAGCCCCCTCCTTCAACCTCACAGGACAATTCTGTCCCTCATCCCATCTCTCAGACAGACATTGACGTTATGGTCACCCATATCCTAAAGAACAGTCAAATCCTAGAGATACAGGGTGTGACACCTTATCAAATGCCACACCCCGAGTATATTGATCCGGTCCCGTTAGTTAGGTGCGTCGATCTCGCCCTCCAGATCCTTTAGGGATCAGGAGGCACGCATCTCGAGTTTCAAGGGAAGACCCAAGATATTTTTTAGATCGCTCTCTCGAGAACCTCGCTTAAAAACAGGGACAGGTGTTACCAACTGGTGAGAGAGGAATTTTAGGTGGGTTCAAGACATACTTGGGCTGACTGTTGTGGGTGCCCTCTTAGATCACGAAGAACGCCCCTCAGTAATAAAACTGGTCCGGAATCGCCTCCCTTGACTCGTATTCTTCTGTTTTCAGTAATCACACACATATGGAAAGGGTTATAAGACAGGTGGGTCTGACCTCACCTTTTTCCTCTTTGATGAACCTACACAAGCATGCACATTCAGAAAGAAAAATAAGAGAAGAAAGATGGGGGAGAGAAGAATTCGACAGAGCAAGGGGATCAGAGCGGTGACTAAGGTGGTGAATAATTGGCTTGATGTGGTAGAAAAATGGGCTCGATAACTACAGCCAGCTCACAGGATTACTACAGAGATCATTGTCAGTACTGACTAGCTAGGCATGATGGTTACTTTGTCATGGTAATAAAGCGGACCAAGTAATCCTAGCACAACAACATTACGACTAGACGACATAACTATCATGAGTAGCTAACCTCAATCCTTCATAGTCAAACAAAAGAATAATAGAATGATGGTTATGAGGAAACAATAAGAAATGAAATAAGAGAAGAAGGGAACAGAAGGAAGGAGCGAGAAGAAAGGAAGAGAAGAGTATAAAAGGTGAGAAAATAAAAAAGAGGCGCGGAAGGAAGACACAATCGATGCTAGGTATTGCCGACTGTGTTAGAAGGAAGAGAGAGAATATAGTCGGTACTAGGCTTCATCGACTATGTTATATAGAGGAGAAGAGAGAAGACACAGTCGACGCTAGGCTTCACCGACTATGCTAAAAGAAGAGAGAGAAAATATAGTCAGTTTCAGGCTTCACCAACGGTGTCAAATGAAGAGAGAAGATGCAGTCGGCATTAGGATTCGCTGAGTGTGCAAGAAGAGAAGAAAAGGAAAGACCTAGCCGACACTAGGCTTGCGCTGGTTGTGATGGAGAAGTAAGAGAGAGAGATCGAGCCGGCGCTAGGCTTCGTCGACTGTGACTGAAGAGAAGAAAGAGAGAAACCCAGCCGACGCTAGGCTTCACCAACTATTACCTAAGAGAGAGA
Organism: Amborella trichopoda; assembly: GCF_000471905.2. The sequence goes on along the minus strand of NW_006499207.1, from coordinate 2,883,957 downwards.
GAGAGAGAGAGAGAAATCAAGTCCGCATTAGGCTTCGTTGACTACAACAAAAGAGAAGGAGAGAGAAATCCTGCCGACATTACGCTTCACCGACTGCAACATAAAAGAAGGTGAGAGAAAACGAGTAGAGATGAAAAGATGAGAGAGAAAGAGATAGAGATGAAAAGATGAGAGAGAAAGAGATAGAGCTGAAAAAGTGAGGAGAGAAAGAAAGGGATATAGGAGAAAAAGAGAGATAGAGATAGAGTCAGAAAGAAGAGAGAGAAAGATGGAGACGAGAAGAGAAGAGAGAAAGAGATAGAAAAAGTGAGGAGAGAAAGAAAGGGATATAGGAGAAAAAGAGAGATAGAGATAGAGTCAGAAAGAAGAGAGAGAAAGATGGAGACGAGAAGAGAAGAGAGAAAGAGATAGAGACAAGAAGAAGAGATAGAGTTTGAGATGAGAAAGAGGGGAGGAGAGATAGAGAGAGAAAGTGGGGAGGAGAGAGAAAGAGAGGAGGAGAGAGAAAGAGAGAAGGAGGGAGAAAGAGGGAAGGTGAGAGAAAGAGGTGAGGAGAGAGAAAATTACCTGCCCAAAGGTGCCGTTCCTTTTCTTCTCTCCTCTCTCTCTCTCTCTCCAAGATGTACCCACAAGCTTAAGAAAAACTCAGAATTTTAATGATTGATCCATGAGGAATGAATCCGTTTTTTTTTTGTATAGTGAGTCATTGCTTGTTTAAATAGAATTGGGCTAAAACATAGGTGTATGCCCAAAAACTGCCTAGAATTGAAGATAATTACAATTTAATTGAATTTAAAGAAATTCTAAAAATTGGTACAAAACGACTGTTTTGCCCCTACCTAACAATGTGTGGAGTTCTAGAATAGTCCCTGCAGCTGCCCGAGAACTTATGGGATCTTCCATGACTGACCCATGTTCGTTCTGATGCCCATTTGATCAAAATATTATTATTTTCTTGTAGGGCTCAACATGACGATTTTTGAGATGTGAATCACGTTTTTGAGCCGTGATCATGAGACTTGATTTTTGGATGAATCTTGAAAAATTCGAATCAATTGTGTGCTCCTTCCTTGATGTTTCTTTGTGATTTCTTAATTGAATCACACTCAGCATGCCGTCATGATGACATTGCAACAAACATAGCTTGATTTCATGTCCGGATGAAGATTTTGTCGTCTTCAGTTTTTGACCGGAATCAAAAAATTTGGTGATCGGAATTTACCGCAGCTTTGATAACTTTGTGTGTGAAATCCAACTGTTCAACGTATGCGAGGTTCGAATTAGAGATAGGCTCGCACCTCACGCACATAATGCAATTGATTTCACGCCGATCGGGTATGCGAGAGTCGTTATCTGGCTACTCGAACAAGGTGTGCTGCTACTGAATTTTTTGGAACTTCTTTCATGGATTAGCGAATTTCATTTAGTTTTTCTCTCTGCTCGGGCATCGTCACGGGGCATACCACATATCGAATTGCTCGTCTTGATGAGACGAACACGGTCACCAAATTTGTGAGCTATCCAACTTGGAATGAGTGAGTTATAGGCCCTGAAAGTGACTGTAAAAACATCCACCTTTAATGGTGTTTTGATGCAGAGTAGCCACACGGGAATAGTGTGAGGCTTACCCCTTTTTGGTATTTTACCCATAACTTTGTCTTGGAATGCCCGATTTTACAAAAATTGACCCATAAGGGTTTGCAAATGTGTCAGATCTAATAACGATGGTGCCATAGTTGTTTGACCCACCATAAGTATGGCTCTAGTTACAGGGTTCATTTCAGGGTGTTAAAGACCTATTTTTTGGAAATTGTTTCTTTGTGTTCACTGCCTCAAACATGTCTGATCACGATGAAATTTGGCAGGTGGTCTTTTGAAGTGGTGATGAAGATCTTGGCCAATTCTGGGGTAATTCTGAGACTGTTAAGAATTCCCACTGTTTTGTAAGCTTTATTAACTTGATTCCTATCAGGGACCAAGGTGCTGAAAAATACGTTCAAACAGCTTGCCCCAAAGATTGTTGTGCTTCAAGAGAAGCGAGAAGGATAATCATTTGAAAAATTTTCTTCGACTTTTACTTTTTTTCTTCCTAGCCACTGGACCACGTGAACGCCGAGGAGATTCACATAACGGTGTAACTAGGATGCTCAGATGTAGGGATGCAGTGTTCGCGAGTCTGTCCGTGGAGACTTTAGGGGGAGAAGAAAATTTTTTAATGAATCTTGTCGAAGTCCTCACCCTTGTACGGACTGTTTGTGATTCTGAAGGTGAAGATTTGGTATGGACCTCGTCAGTCAGAATTAAGCCCGTCTGGCAATTGAGTGCCATGTCGAAGGGCATTGTTCCCATTTGGCCTGGGTTCATTTATTTGGTTTTGGTCGGCACTGTTTGCTACCACACAAAATTTGCTTTTGTTGATTAGAGTACCACTGTAGGTCTTGTCTACTGGGTCCATTCGAGGGCAGTTTTATTAGTCGATCCCGAAGGTTAGGGCCTGCCAGCTAGACGAGCTCAAGTCTCTGGCAGGTTTTGCACTGGCTTTGTCAATTTCTTGCCTGTGTAGTGTTTGTGACCTCGTGGGAATAATGTTCTTCCTCATGCGACTTGTCTTGTCGTCTTGGCGAGCCTTCTATCTTTCGAGTCTTCTTGCAACTGGACTCAAACTGTTGGAATCTTTTCCTTGAAGCTCGTATTTTGGGTTTTTGGCATTGTGTTACCCGAGACTTTTTCTTTTTGAGTGAGGGCTGAAGTCGCTTATTGAGGTGAGTGCTGCATCAATCTGTTTATTGGTCCAAGTGTCCTTTGTGGATTATCCCTTGAACTTGGTAATCGACGCCGCAGAGATGGTTTTCACCAATTTTTTTTTAATTTGGGACCCTTTTACCTGTGATCTTTCAGTCAAGTCCACCCTTTTCATCCATTTTTACTCATGATGCCCTTTCGGGTTTTCACCGTGCCCGGTCTTTTATTCATAGAACTCTTTTACTTATGGTTTCATGGCCATGCCTGTCCGTCATTTTTACTCATAGTGTTCCCTTGTTAAGGTATACACCATGCCCATTATTTCATCAATTTTTTTTGTGAAGGCTTGTTTAAGGTCATGCCTTCAGGACCTCTGAGAAACAGTTTAACGTCATGCAGCCAGGACGTGCACTATGGTTTATGGTCATACAGCTGGACCGTGGTGGTGACGAATGACAGTCTGTGGAGGCCATGGAGTGAGTATGATGGTGGTTTGACTCACTTGGGGAAATGACATTATGTTACCTATGAAAGATGGATGATGTATGAATGTGAGTGGATGATAGTGACCCACTAACTTACAACGAGTATGGATGGCGGGATGGTTCACCATTTTGTGAGCACGGGTGAGACTCACTAGGGAAGGAGGTATGGTGATGAAGTAAATGGACGCACTGGGGAGGTAATGAAGGTGGCACGCATATGCTAACAGGTAGGTTAGGGAAGGCATGTGTGCATATGTGGGGGTAAGTTTTAAGGTATACCTTCGGGAGGTGTGCAAAAGAGTTTAACGTCATGCGGTCAGGACGTGTACTATGGTTTACAGTCATATATCTTGGACCGTGGTTATATAGTTTAAAGTTATGCAACTAGGACCATGTAGTTTTAAGGTCGTGCAACTAGACCTTCGCTGCAGTTTAAGGTCATATAGTTTGGACTATGGTGCTGAGCCTTTTAATATCATGCGGCTAGGACATGTACTTTGGTTTAAGGTCATACCGCTGGACCGTGGTTATGCAGTTTAAAGTCATACAACTAGGACTGTGCAGTTTAAGGTCGTGCAACTAGACCTATGCTATAGTTTAAGGTCATAGAGTTTGGACCATGATGCTGAGCCCTTTAATGTCATGCAGCTAGGACGTGTACAATGTTTTAAGGTCATACAGCTGGACTGTGGTTATGCAGTTTAATGTCATACAACTAGAGCCGTGCAGTTTAAGTTCGGGCGACTGGACCTCCACTATAGTTTAAGGTTGTATAGTTTGAACCATGCAAATTTAGGGTCGTGCAACTGGACCAGGGCTGTGTAGTTTAGGGTCGTGCAGCATGGATCGAGGCTGTGCAGTTTAGGGTCGTGCAACACTGATCGAGGCTATGCAGTTTAGGGCCGTATTGCACGGACCAAGGCTGTGTAGTTTAGAGTCATACAATTAGGACTGTGCAGTTTAAGGTCGTGCAGCTAGATCGAGGTTGTGCATTTTAGGATCATGCAGCATGTACTGAGGCTATGCAATTTAGGGTCGTGTAGCACGGATCGAGGCTATGCAGTTTAGGGTCATGCTACTAGACCAAGGTTTTGCAGTTTAGGGTCGTGCAGCACAGATCGAGGTTGTGCAGTTTAGGGTCGTGCAGCATGGACCGAGGCTAGGTTGCCATGCCCCTTGGGGAATAGGTCTGTAGATGACAATCCGACTCCTTAGGGTTAAAATGGTTAAGACCATTCACAAACTGAGGGCTCAGATTGAAATGGTGATCTGATGAAGGATGGCCAACAGAAGCGGACTTCACTAGGGCTTAGGGGGGAAAATATGGCTCCCTGGGTGAAAGATGAGACTCTATCGAGAATTGGCTTATGACAAGTAACCCGACTTCTTTGGGATAATATAGCTTGGTGTGAAACATACGCATCAGGAATTGAAGAGGTAAGAATGACCCTAACTCCACTGGGGATAATGGGTTGCAGTATGGGTGTGACTTCTATGAGGATGAGGGATAATGGCCTGCTCTTGACTCCATTAGAGATGATAGGTCACGACTTGGGTGCAACAGCTTGGGTACAACTCCACTGGGGTTGACAGAACACACAAGGCTTTAGCTGGAAATAGGCGACAATAAACAACTTGAAATACCACCGACACCAGGTGTAACAATAATTGTTTCTTGCAAGTGTTCAACCGGCACTGAGTTATAAAACACACAACCCGCGCTGGGTTGTTTAAAATTTAGCTAGTGCTGTGAATGAGTTGTGACATTGTTTGAACACAAGCGATGCTAAGTAAACAGGCACTAAGGTCATTTGAAACTCTCCCGGCGCCAAGTCAACCGGTGCTAGGGTTGTTTGGAATCCACCCAGCGCCAAGTCCACCAGCACTACGGCTGTTTGGGATTCACATGGCACTAGGCATGGATCGATGAGAGTTACCTCGGGCCTCGAGTCAAAGCCCGACCCGACTCATCGTCACTTGGCTGCCCTTGGATGCGACTAGATTTCCCAGTTTGTGAGGGGCATTTGAAGGTGGTGTGGTTTATAAAAGGGGGTAAAATCCCATTTTCTTCACTTTTCACCAAGGTTAAAAAAACAATTAAACAAAATTTTTCTTTAATAGCGAGGAAAGGGTTATCGATTGAAGTTCTGACAAGCAATGGGACTCCTGTAAAATTTCTGCAAGGAAGGTTTTCGGCGAACTGTGGGATTCCCGATGGTTTTACAGGGAAGGCCTTCGGTGAGCTGACTTTGCCAACAATTTGGTGAAGTTGTAGAGAAATTTTTTAGACCATAGTATTTTTTGATGGAGGGAAGAGCTCCGACTGTGGTATTTTTTAGGGTAGAAGAGGCGGGAAGTGCAGTGGTAGGCATTTCGACAAGTCTTGGGAATTTTCTCGGGGGTTTTGGTGACTTTTATGTGGTTGTTAGCGGTGTTGCAGAGGTTTTTTGATAAGGGAGTTTTGACGAAAACAGAAAGGTCCAGGAAAATGAATGTTTATTAATGGCAGACGGGCGTAAGGAAGGTAAACGGTTACAGGAGGCCAACCGTTCTAGGAGGTGAACCGTCATAGGGAAATCGTGCGACCATTAAGGGGGTGTGGCAACTTAGGCCATGAAAAAGAGAAGTCTCGAGAAGCGAATAGTAGCAATAGGTCCGACGCTAATAGAAGTGCAGCTAGCACTAGGGCAACCATTGTTGATGGTTTAGAAGTGTAACTGGTGCTGAGACAACAGGCGTTGTTCCTGAAGAAAGGTAACAGACGTTAGGAGTTCAGAGGGTGTTAGCTTTTGAAAGACACAACCGATACTGACTTCAGACAGCGCTCATCAACAGTGTGGCCTGTCATGATGTGGAGAGTAATGCTCGCTTGTGGCAGTAAGTCACATGCAGGATTTGCGATGTTTGACGATAAGCTATGCACGACGATGTTCATGGGCAAGCAAAAAGTGGTCAATGATGGTAAGGAGTGGCTTGTGGTACCTATTGGAAGCCAAATCATCCAGCACAATTGTGAGGTCGATGTTGTTCTATGGAAGGGCATCCACTATGAACAAGGTATACTTTCCATCATAGGAAAGTTTCTTGCCAGATGTAGTTCGCTTTGTACGTTTGATACATATGTCGAATGAATCCTACGTTGTATGTTTGATGTACAGGTCAGGTGAGATATCTTACTTGTATATTCGATATACACGTCTGATGGACTGAAGCCAACTTCTTAGAGTGGCTTCGCTTCGTCTTCTGGCCTGTAACCATCCTCTTACTCGACAGATGAATTGAAGCTAACTCTCCAAGTGGTTTCACTTCTTCTTCATGAGGAGGACTTTTCTTTGGTGGGTTTGCTTCTTCTTTATGAGGGGAGTAATTCAATCGGCCCGTAACCGTCCTCTTATCCTCAAATGTAAAGGACTTGTAACCTCCCTAATAATGGGATTTTTGACTTGTGAATTGTAACTCGTTTTTTCTGCAATAAAAAGAGTTAGACTTTGTTTGGACTGTCTTGCTTGTTCTTGCGTTGAGTCCCTTTCTATTGATTACGCATCGTGAATAGTATTTCTTTAAGTATCGTCCATTGATGAGGGGCATTGCTTCCCCTCCTTCAGGATATGTCAGTATGTAGGCTCCATTGGGCGAGACCTTTTTTACTATAAAGGGACCTTCCCACTTAGGCTCGAACTTCCTTTTATGCCGACCATGCATAACAATAGGCCTCTTAACTGCTTAGACTAGATAGCCATAGGTGAATGAGCTGATCTTGATAGACTTGTCGAAAGCCCTCTTCATTCTCCCTTGGTTGAGTTCAAGGTTCTGCTGAGCCTCTAGCCTCTTTCCATTGAGTGCATCCAATTCTTGATACCAGTGGTTGACTCTCTCATCTTAGGTTAATCCTTGGTGAATAGTGATTCACTGTGAAGGGATTTGTATTTCGAAGGTAAAACTGCTTCAACCCCATAGACCAGAGAATAAGGAGTGGAATCTGTAGCATTTCTCGTAGTAGTACGATAAGCCCATAGTGCTTCAGGAAGCTTCTCATGCCAGTTCTTCCTTGTTTTTTATATTGACTTTCTTAAAACGTTGCACAGGTTTTTATGGAAAGCCTTAGCTAATCCATTCTCCTGAGGGTGGAAGATAGTCGAGTTCCTCCATTCGAAACTGAATTGGTTAACTAAGAGATCAATGTGATGACTCCAAAATTGAGGACCGTTGTGAGATATAATTCGGTCGAGCACTTCGAAGCAATATGTGATATGATGCCGAACAAAGTAGGCCACCGTCATCCCAGAAACCTGCTTAAGGGGGACCAGTTCTGTTGTAGCTAGGATAAAAACATGGCCCTATGATGTCCATACCCTATTGTGAGAAGGGAGCTCCGAAGGTTGGTGAACCAGGCTGGAGTGTGTTTGGCATAATTGGCACTTTTTAACGTAGCTTAAGGGATCGGAGATCATGAAAGGACAATAGTATCCCAACTTGCATATTCGTTCATAGAGCTTAGGACCGGACTTGTGTAGTCCACAAATGCCGGAGTGGACTTCTTCTAATACCTTATTTGCTTCTTAGATATCCATACATCTAAGAAGAATGCCGTCAAACAACCATCCGGAGAGAGCATGTCCTTCAAGAAGGGTATACTTGGTAGACATTCAACGTACACTGTTGCGTTTGGCATGATCTTTTGGGAGCCTGCCATGTTTAACGAACCTAGTGATGGGCTCCCTCCAATCTTCTATCTCCTTGACTTTGTGCTATTTCTTACTTTCAACCCTTAGCTCCTTGACTTTGTGCTATTTCTTATTCAGTCTTGATTACTTCTTTGGCTGACAGAAGTGCTCCAAATGGGTAAGAAGGGCACTCAGGGAAGATATTTCCTTTATCATCCGCATCGACCTCGGTTATTAGTTCGATGTGTCTCCATTCTGCCACCCAAACAAGTGTGGGTCCATATGAGGACAACTGAATTATAGCACCGAGTTTTACAAGTGTGTCAGCCTATGAGTTTAGCCTCCTGGGGATGTGACTCAGGGATACGTCCTCAAACTGGGCCATACACAATTTTGCATCATCGTAATAAGGCTTGAAAATGTCTTTTCTCACATCATTGATCCCTTTGAGCAATCGAATACCCAACTCAGAGTTGCCATATATCTTGAGCTACTCCATGTCAAGGTCGAAGGCTATCTCCAGTCTGATTATAAGGGCATGATATCCTTCCTCATTATGACAACCGGCTTGAGCGAGAGAGAGAAAGAAAGTGGCAATATTCCTCCGCTCGGAATCAAGAATACTACTTCGGTGCCTCCTTGATCTGATTGGAATGCTCCGTCGAAGTACAATTCCCACACATGAACAAGGGCAGCAAAGAATACTTATTCATCAGGGAGGTCACTTGATAGAGGAGATTATATGCAGGTACGGGGTGTGCTACGAGAAAATCAGCCAAGGCCTGGCCCTGGATGGCCTTCTGTGGGGCATACGTGATGTCGAAATCCATTAGCAATAGCACTCACTTAGCAAGCATCCCGACAAGCATGGGCCTGTCAAGAGAAACTTTACAGGGTCAGCTTTCGATATAAGTTTAACTTCATGACCAAGCAAGTACTGGCAGAGTTTCTGTACTATGAAGATCAAGGCCAAGCACATCTTCTCAATAGGGGGATAATTCTTCTCGGCCCCTTACATCCTGCGGTTGAGGTAATATAACATAGTCTCTTTTCCCTCTTCATTGTTTTGTGCCAACAATGCTCCGAGTGACTCGTCTAAAGAAGTCACGTATAGAATGAAGGGTTTTCTCAATACTGGTGTAGATAGCACTGGAGGGTGGAGTAAATAATGCTCGATGTCGTCAAGGGCTTCCTGACATGCTTCATTCTAGATGAATGGGGTATCATTCTTTAGCAGGTGTGTAAAGGGTTTACAGAGACTTGAGACGTTCGAGATGAACTTGCGAATGTATGTCAATTGCCCTTGAAGGGAGAACAGTTCTTAAAGTGTAGTCAGTGACGACATTGCTTGGATTCCCTTGATCTTGACTGGCTCAACTTCAAGCCCTCGATGTCTGACGATGAACCCCAAGAATTTTTGGGCGCACACCAAAAGCGCATTTTAGTGGGTTCATTTTAAGTTGATGAAGGTGCAAATGCTTAAATACCTTTTCAAGGTCTCTCATGTGAGCATCCTTCTCTTTGGATTTTACCACCAAATCCTCTACATAACACTCAACCTCTTTGTGCGTCATGTATTTGAAAATGGTCGTCATTGCTCTTTGGTATGTGGCGCCAGTATTCTTTAATCCAAAAGGCATCACTGTATAATAGAAGACCCCTTTTGGAGTTAAGAATGTAGTGGCCTCTTCATCATTGGGCGCCATCCTTATCTGATTATACCTGGAGTATTCGTCCATGAAGGAAAATATTTGACAGTGAGTTGTAGAGTCGATGAGCATCTCGGTGAATGGAAACGGCAAGTCGTCCTTGGGACAGGCGGTATTCAAATCGTGAAAGTCAATACACACCCTAATTTGCTCATTCTTCTTCTTGACGGGAACGACATTTATTGGCCATTTCGGTTACTTGACTTCATGGATTAAACCTGCTTGTTTGAGTTTGGTTATCTCGATGTCTATCTGCATTTCAAGGTCAGGCCCGAACCTTCTTGATTTCTGTTTGACAGGTTTGACAGTTGGATCAATGCCGAGACGGTGAACAACGACTTGAGGGTCTCAACCAGGCATCTCATGATAATGCCATGCAAAGACGTCCCGTTTTGCTCTCAAGAGGGTAGTGAAATCCTCTTTCTCTTTTGGAGACATATTCACTGAAATGAAAGTGGCTATGGGATCCGCTTTGTCTCCAAGATTTATTTCTTCGAGTTTGTCAGCTGTGGCCTGACCACCTTCTTCCCATTCTTCAGTGGTTTCTTGCTACTCTTGCTCGTTGTTCTCATTAGCTTTTTCACCAACTTCAAGCACAGAGAGCCATGAACCTGACATCTCTGCCTCCAATAGGGCTCTAGGGTTGGCCATGCTTCCTGCATTTTTCTTGAACCGAGTGACGGAAGTGTTAACTCCAAATGTAGAAAACACATCAAGTTGGAGAAGCTTGTCTAGACAGTTAGGAAGAAATTGAGGTTGAGTGATGGTGATGCGAAGAGTGTCTTTGTACGAATCACATGGTATTTGTCCGGATGCCTGGAGTGTTTGCTCCAAGCTAATTGGTTCTTCACAGACTTGTATCATATGGCATGCTTCCTGGGAATAGAAGCTTCGCCCTTTTAATTCTCTTAGTCTCTGCTCGAAGTTAGGCTCAGGGGGCCACTGGGGTTTCTTTGGCTTCGACCTCTTGTGCTTCTTTGAAGAAGGTGACTATGCCTTGGCTTTAGCTGCCAGGGCATCTGCAACTGTTAGGAATCCTACTACCTATGTCAAGGTCTTTCTCAATCGTTTCCGCTGTGTCCTACTTATATTGAATCCTTCAAATTCCCAATCGAGGACCTCGAAGTTTAGGCATATCATGGTTTGTACCTGCAGGGGACGTAGAAGAGGGAAAATGAGAAGCAGTACAAGAAGAATGAGAAGGGTTAGAAGGTGAGGGACTTTTAAGGTCGTTTCCCTCATCAGATCGATCTGGGCTACTTTTTACGCCATGACCAGGGTTGGACGGGTGCAGGGGGGCTTTTAGGTCTTTCCCTTTCTTAAACCGTTGGGGACTGCTTTTAACATCGTCACCCTCATTTGAAATATGTTGAGTGGGAGATGGCACGAGAACGTCTTCCTGGTAGGATGAAGAAGGAAGAAGGATCATGCCAGGAATGAAGTCCAGTAAAGTTGGCAGTAGAGGAAGGGGCCTGAGAAATTTCTGCTCGACTGTGGGTTGAGCGGTCTTGCTTCTTCGGTGAGTACCCCTTGGTGCCCGTCTCTCTTTGGTTTTTTGAGGTGATGATTGATTCATCTCACTGAGCTTACGAACAACTCTAGCTTGGTGAACTGCTGAACGCCTTAAGAACTTGAGTCTACTTCGGCCATGGTAAACTCTTTGGCGGAGTCCAAGTCACTGCTAGGCAGGTCCTGCTTTGTGAGATTTTCTTGCCCCGATAGAGGAATGACCTGGGGATCACTTACGGGGAGACTGTAAAAATCCTGACACTCCCGATTTTTCTTTGTGAATATATCAAGGAAAATTGTGCATTGTGATAAGTAATGGCCCCTTATTTGATTGTAAGGGCACCAACGATCTTTACTCGCCTTAGTAAGGTGACAGGGTTTCCTTGCTTGCTTCAGTGTGATTATGCCTTCCTGAAGCATTATAATGAAGAATGCATAAAGGATACCAGGCATTTTGTCTTCCTCTTGGATGGGTACGACATGGGAGGCCTAGGCTACCCCAAGGGCCTTATTTAAGTCTTCAAGCTTTATCTGACCCTTCTAAATTAAGGCCTCGATAATACCCTTCAACGTGTAGCAGTCATCGGTAGGATGATTGATCCTCCGATGGTAAGCATAATAATTTGCCTGAGTGTTAAGGCCTGGTTGCTTGAGAAACTTGGCTTCTGAAAGCTGGATTATATTCTATTCCAATAATAATCGGATTTGTGTAGGGACCCATTCCTTCTGGAAAGGATAGACCTTGTTTCTATGCTTGGTGAAATAATTACCCCGATCAAGGTTGGCTGGTGGGGGTACCCGATTGTATGATTGTTGTTGCTTGTCAGTCTGGGGTGTTACCTTTGTCGAGCTTACCCCTTTAGAGTGGTCCAAAGTTTTGGTGGGAGCCTTCTTTGAATCAGTGACCATGATGGCTACACTAATTACCCCTTTTTGTGTGCTGCCTTGTGTCTTATTCCGAGAGCTACCATTGCCCCTGTTGTTTGCTGAGTTTGTAGATGGTAGTCATGTCCCACCATGGTGGCGTGATAAATTTTCTATGAGAACTGATTTAGAGATCAACTCTGACATGGAGATTGGATTAGAGGCCTCGACATGTAGAGCGATCTCAGGTCGCATGTTCCGAATGCAAGTTTTGACTGCTTCCTTCTCAAGCATAGGATTAGGAAGGCGGGAAGCCAAATTTCTCCATCTTGATATTAACTGATCCATGGGCTCATCGAGGTCTTGAGATAAGGTGAGAAGTTTGATTCTTTGACCCTCTCTCTCGACCTCATAGAAGCGTTAATAGAACAGTTTCTCCATCTCCTCCCATGTATGCATTGAGTTTGGAGGAAGTCGGGCATATCATTAGAATGCTGGGCCATCGAGGGTCTCAACGAACTGTCGGAGAAGAAGTCTCCCATCAGCCGCTATTTCTCAATGTTTCGCAACATTCTGGCTTGAAATGGGCAATATGTTGGTTTGCGGACGTGGTTCCGTTTACTAAAGGAAACTTCCCTTTCTTATAATCTGAGGTAAACGGGACCTGATCAATGTACGAGGGGTATGGCCTTTGATAAGGAGTTGTACCATTTATCCTTAGGATTTGTCTGTTCTTTAGGCTATGGGTGACCATAGCGTCAATGTCTGTCTGAGAGACGAGATGAGGGACATAATTGTCCTGTGAGGCAAAAGGAAGGGGATGCTATGGAGGTACACCATCAGAGTTATGGGAATTGACCTTATGGTTAGCTGCCTAGCATGCAACATCGATACGATCGATCTTTCCATCGTCGTGTGCACCATATCCTCAAACTTTTTCATGCACTCTTCCTGTGCATCACTGGGCTCTCTTACAACCATTACGCTGACCGTTTCTCTATGGAGGTCAACGTTAGTGGCAGCTGAGGGCTTGCGACCTTGATGGGTCGTATGTGGTAGGTCAGTCAACAGAGGGCTAGCATGCCTTGACTGAACTTGACTCTTGTATGCTGATAACGTTTAGACTGGTTCTTGACAGTCTTGAGACCATGGCTTTTGAGTGGCTGGGCTTCTCTATGACAGTAACCACAACATAGGGCTCATGAAGCTCTTCTTCAGGCTTCATTGTCTGTAGGAGGTAGAAGGGATTCAAGTGAGTAGGGTCCTTAGAATCAGTTGTTTTGACTGCCTTCGTCACCTCCCTAGTCAATATTTACAGACCTCTACCACATTTAGCCTTGAGGTTTTGATGGACCTTGTGCCAAAACTCCAATCTAAGTTGCAGCTGGCCAGCTCTTCTTGCATAGGAGAGAGTTGTCTCCATCATGTGCGGTAATGGACGAGGGCTAGGACTTGGAGTCATCTTAGGCTGCGGAGGATGAACTACTCAATCTTCCATCAGGTCAATGCCTTGAGCTCTCTTATGAGCTCCAGAGACACAACCAAAGTGATAGGGCTGGTTCAGGATGGTAATCTTGTTGAAAACCTTCGAGTGTCATGGCTGAAGGTGCTTGCTCGTGAAGGAGGAGTGGCCGGAGCAGGATTGAGTCATGAGAAGGCTCGAGTCTAAGGCTAGGGGAGTATGTGATGGTGACGCGTGTGCACCCCTTGAAGAAGGATTATGGGAGACTTGGGAGTCAGCCTGGGCTCATGCAAGTAATCGGACTTTAGGAGGCAAAGAACTACGAGCAGGTGTCTGTAAGAGAACAAATGTAGGCCTGCCCCTTACAGGGTGTGCTTGTGTGTGGAGAGTAGGAGAATGAGGAGGTCGTCTCCTATGTACTCGAGTTGACGTAATGACGGCGTTGCCCCGAGCAGTGAGATGCATGTGATCAGCATGCATAGGACCTAACTTTAGAAGGTTTGATCCAAGATGCTGACTCGGGGTAGCACAGGGTTACTCCGAAATGTGGCTCGAGTGGGTGACCCACGAGCTCTGTGGTTTGTGTGCGGTGTTGAGACTGTGAGGTTTTCGCCTCGATGAGTTGAGCCTCTAGGGATAGAGACCAATGCTGCAGAAATGTGGGGAGTAGTCTTATGGTGACCCACAGAAGCAATGACAACTTTTTTGCATTTTATAAAAAGGGACTAGGTAGCCTTTCGATGTACCACAGGAATACCACCAGCTGGTGACTTGTCGGTGGCAGGGTGCATTCTGTGTGGGGCAACAGAAGTGTTGCCGATGTCTGGCACCTTGGTGGAGTTTCCACCAGAACGGGAAGATGGGGAGTGAGGGACCTTTATTTCCCACCTCACACCGATCCAGGTTAAGACCTGGGAGCTAGATAAGGGGTCTTTGCTCAAGAGGATGTTTGGGAACCAAGTCGGAGGAACTTGTTCCTTGGGACACTCTGGAATGCGGGGATAAGAAAAAGCCCGATCCAAATAAACGGGTTATAGAACCCTGAAGCCATAAATAAAATGTGAAAAAATAATGAAAGCAGATAATAAAAGAAGAAACTAGCCAAACAAGAATGATCTTACTAAGGCGTAGTAAGTCCCTAGTGGAGTCTCCATGCGGGTTAGGTGCCTCGATCTCGCCCTCCGGATCCTTTGGGGATCAGGTGGCGCGTATCTCGGCTTCGAGGGAAGACCCGAGATGTTTTTGAGATCGCTCTCTCAGGAACCTCGTTCGAGAATGTGGGTAGGTGTTCCCAACTGGTGGGAGAGGAATTTAAGGTGGATTCAGGACTTACTCGAGATGGCTCATGTGGGCACCCTTTTAGATCATGAAGAAAGTCCCCCCAGTAATAATATTGGTTCGGAATCGCCTCCCTTGGCTCGTATTCTTCTATTTTTTGCAATTACACACATATGGAAAATGCTATAAGATAGGTGGGTCAGACCTCACCCTTTTCCTCTTTGATGAACGTACACAAGCATGTTCATACGAAAAGAAAAATAAGAGAAGAAAGATGGGGGAGAGAAGAATTCGACTGAGCGAGAGGATCAAAATGGTGACAAACTTGGTGAATAATTGTCCTGAAGTGGTAGCAAAATGGGCTCGGTAACTAAGATCGGCTCACAGGATTACTACTAGATGTCATTACAAGTACTGACTAGCTAGGCACGATGGCTAGTCAGAGTTGAGTTGCAAGGTGGCCGCACGGGAGTAGCGTGCAGCTCCTCTTGTTTTGCTCTTTTGCTTATAACTTATTCTTGGAATGTCCGTTTAACCTGAAATTTGACCCCTGGGGGTTTTCAACTGTTCTAGATCCAACGGTAGTGGTACCACAACACTTTGATTCATCTAAATTATAGTTCTAGTTATAGGGGTCCGTTTCATGGTGTAAGAGGCTGATTCTGAGGAAACTATTTCTTCGTCTGCACTACCTTAGACATGTCAGAATGCAAGGAAAATTGGAAGGATAATTTTAAGAGTCCTCATGATGAACTTGAACAATTTTGGGGCCATTCTGGAACTACAAAAATTTCCACTGTTTGTCAGGCATTATTAACCAGGGACCGAGGTGCAGAAAAATGTCTTCAAACAGCTTGCCCCTCTGAATGTTGTGGTTCGAGAGAAGCGAGAAGTACAATCATTCTAGAAATTCCTTCGATTAGCCACAGAACTACGTTAACACTGAAGAGATCCACGCAATGTTGTGACTAGGATGCTCAGACGTTTGGATGCAATGTACGGGTCCATCCGTGGAGGCTTTAGGGGGAGAAGAGACGTTTTGAGGGATATGTAGAAGTTCTCACCCTCAAGCGACTATTTACAATTTTGAGAGCTTGAAGATTTTGTGGGGACCTCATTGGCCAAAATCGGGCCTATGTGGTGGCCAAGAGCTATGAACCATTGGTCGGCATTATTTACTGCTACAGCAGGTTTGCTTTTGAAGATAAGGGTATCTCTATAGGTCCCATCCAGCGGGGTTCAGTCGGGGGCTTCTAGCCTGTCCCGAAGATCTGGGCCTGTCGGCTAGGTCGAATTTTTGCGAGGCGGCCTCGTTGACCCCATCCTGTTGGGTCCAGTCTGGGGCTTCTGACCTATCCTGAAAATCTGAGCATGTCGGCTACAGACGGTTTTTGGCAAGCCGATCTCATGACGAGGAATAACCCTTGAGTCTCTAGAAGGTTGGGCCCTGGCTTTGTCAGTTTCTTGCCTTCGTGGGGCTATTTAGCATTTTGAAGGGATCTTATGGTCGTCGTCCTCAACCTCAAGGACTCTTGTTGTTTTTGGAGGTAAAGTGTGGGAGATCTTATGAGGCTCTCACTCCCAAGTGAGCCATTTTGTGTTGTGATTGGATGCTGACAGTCGAGGATTTTACATAGACCTCATTAGCCAGAATTATGCTTGTTTTGACAATTGGGTGCCGGCTGAGGCTGTGACGCTGTGCCAGCCTATTTTGTTAGTCCAAGCGCCCTTTGTGGGTTTTCACTTGAATTGGGAAAATGGTGCCGTAAAGACAATTTTCACCCACTTACCTTATTTTTTGGCTCTTTTACTCATGACCTTGCAACCATGTCCACCCTTTTCATCCGTTTTTGCTTACGGTGCCCGTTTGTGGTTTTAATCATGCCAGGGTATTTTTTTTCACGGAACTCTTTTACTCATGGTTTCGTGACCATGCCGTCAGTCATTTTTAGTCATGGTGTTCCCTTGTTCAGATGTACACCATGTCCATTTTTTTGTGATGGCACGTTTAGGGTCATGCCTTCAAGACCTGTGCGAATCCTTTTAACATCATGCAGTTAGGACATGCACTATAGTTTAGTGTCATACAACTGGACCGTAGTGGTGATGAATGGAAAGACTATGGAGGCCATAAAGTGAGTATGGTGATGGTTTTGACTCACTTTGCGGAGATGGTGCGAGGTTACTTATAAGAGATGGAAGATGATGAATGGTAGGTGAAAAATGGTGACCCACTAGCTGATGATGAGTATGGATGGTGAGATCGTTCGCCATTTTGTGAGCATGGGTGAGACTCACTGGGGGATTATGAATAGTGTTGTGAAGTGAATAGGTTTACTGGGGAAGTAATGAAGGATGGGTCAGTTAGGGAAGGTGTGCGTGAAGATGTACGTAAAGGGGGTATGCAATATATGTTAAGGCATGTTTAAGGTCATGCCTCCGGGACCTGGGCCAAGCAATTAAATGTCATGCGTCCAGGACGTGCACTATGGTTTAAGGTCATATAACTTGGACCGTGGTTATGCAGTTTAAATCATGCAACTAGGACCAGGCAGTTTAAGGTCGTGCAAGTAGACCTTCGCTACAGTTTAAGGTCATATAGTTTGGACCATGATGTTAAGCCTTTTAACGTCATGTAGCGAGGATGTAGACTATGGTTTATGGTCATAGAGTTCGGACTGTGGCTATGCAGTTTAAAGTCATGCTGCTAGGACTAGGCAGTTTAAGGTCGTTCAACTAGCCCTCCGCTACAATTTTAGGTCGTATAGTTTGGATCATGTCGTTCAGGGTCGTGCACTTGGACCATGGCTGTGCGGTTTAAGGATATGCAGCACGAACCATTTTGTGGGTCGCTATGTAGGTGAAGCTCCATGGGGGATAGGTCTGTGGATAGCAATCTGACTCCCTGGGGATAAAGATAGTTAAGGCTATACACAAGCAAAGAGATTTAGATGAAGATGGTGGCCCTATGAGGAGTGGCAAGTGGAAGCGGACTTCATTGGGGATTAAGAGGGTAAGTATGACTCCCTGAGGATGATGAGTAATGGTGTACATTTAACTCTATTGAGAATGACAGGCTAGAGAACAGATGCAACCCCACTGAGGGTTCAAAAGACAAGAATGGCCCTAGCTCCCTGGGGATAGTGGGCCGCAATAGGATGTGACTCCTACTAGGGGATGTTGGTGTGAAACAGACCCTCTGGGGATTGAAGGGGTAAGTGCGACCCCTTTGTTTTTTGCATACACTTAACTCCATTGGGGGTGTTTATGAAATACACCTAGTGAAGAGGTGGTCCATCTAGTTAAAGTTATGCGTATGAACTTTTTTTTGCGTCGTACGTTATAGTTTTAAAGTCTTGTAGCTCGGACCATGGCTATGCAGTTTAAATTCATGCAGTTAGGACCCTACAGTTTAACGTCGTGGAACTAGACCTTTGCTACAGTTTAAGGTCATGTAGTCCGGACCATGGCGCTAAGCCTTTTAACGTCATGCAGTCAGGACGTGCACTCTGGTTTAAGGTGATACAATTGGACCGTGGTCGTGCATTTTAGCGTCATGCAACGAGGACCATGTAGTTTAAGGTCATGCAACTAGACCTCCACTACAGTTTAGGGTCATAAAATTTGGACCGTGGAATTTAGGGTCGTGCACCTAGACCATGACTGTGCAGTTTAAGGTCATGCAGCACAGACCAAGGTTGTGCAATTTAGGATCATGCATCATGGAGCCTTGTGTGGGATGAATGTGACTCTAGGGAGAATAGAGTAATAATTGGGGTCTTGACTCCTTAAGGATTGAGGCTGTGGTATAGGGAATGAACTTCTTGAGGTGGTCGGACAATGGTCCGGGTGGGAGTGCCATGGCATGTGCACGACACTAAGTCTTGAATGGTGCACACGACATTAGACCTTGAGTGAAGCACATGCTGTTAACCACTTGGTGAGGCGCACGACGTTAACTCCTGATGTGCGCACAACGATAGCCCTTGACAAGGCGTGTGGCAATAGCTCCTTGACGAAGCATACGACAATAGCTCCTGACGAGGTGCGCAACGATATCCCTTGACGGGGCACACGACGATAGCTCCTTGACGTGGCACGTGGTGATTGCCGATAGCCCTTGACAAAGCACATGGCGATAACCCTTTTGGGTCTTGGGCTTGACCCGCCCCAGCCTTGTCTTATTGTCGTCGGACTGGAGCATCATTCCAAATTTGTGAGGGGTCGTTTGTGGCACTGCTGAGTATAAAAGAGGGAAAAACCCCATTTCACTATTTTACAGAAGCGTAAAACAATTGAAGAGATTTTTAGAGAGAGAAAGAGAGTCGGAGCTTCCTTCAAGAGTTCCTTGACAAGAGTTGTGGGCCTTAACAACGTGCTTGTGAGTGTTTTCGGAGAGTGCTGAGGTTCTTCTGATCAGGGAAAGGAGCTTCTCAAAGCCTTAGCGAGATTTTCAGTGGTGCTCTGCTGGAGTTGTGGTGCTTTGCCGATAGCCCCGAGGCTAAAGGGGAAGTTGCAGAGAAGTCAGGGAATCTGACAATCTTCTGGCTATCGGAAGAGAAGAAGGAGGAGTAATAGTGGGCTCACCGGAACCACAGTGAAATTCTGGTGAGTGTTAGCGATCTGCAAGAGCAAAAAAATAGGGAGAAGGGAATCCTGTATGGTCATAGGGAAGCTTTCTGGGGATTTCGGTGGTATTTCGCCAACCCCGGTAATGAGTAGAAGGTGGGGAATGGTTTTTCACTGAACATGAGTGTTTTACGCGAAATCCAAAGGGTTGTAAGGATGCGAAGGGTCGTGAGAAGGAAGACCGTCGGGGAGGAGCGATGGTTGGGGAAAAAGAAGACGCATGGGAGTTAATGCCTCTCGAGAATTGAGAATTGTGGGAACCGGGGAACCGCGAGGGCATGCGTGACATTAAGCCGCATGCAATGCTGCCCTCGTGCATCTCTAGGCTCCCCACGACGATAGCCACGTTTTGGAGCATGCCGCTCAAGGCAATAGTGTCGCGATGCTGGCATGACTGTGATGATGGTAGCACGCGGCATTGAGCTGAGCGCGGTAGTGGTCACCTGCGGCGTTAAGTCACATGCGGTGATGATCACGCACGGCGTTGAGTTGCGCATGAAGATGACATGGACGACGATGCCTTGTGGGGGCCAACAGTGATGGAAATGAGAAGGCCTGATTACTGTGGTATGTTAGTAGCTAAGTCCTCCAGCACAACAGTGGAGTCCATGTTGTTTTGGAGGAAGGGAATCCATTATGGGCCAGCTCCTTGCTAGAGAAGTCTACTTTGTATGTCAGATGGATTGAAGTTGACTCAGAAATGGTTGGTTTTTTCTTTTGTCATGTAATCATCCTCCTTGAGAACACCCGGCAGATGAATTGAAGCTGACTTCTAAGTGGTTTTGCTTCTTCTTCATGATGAGGGCATTTCTTTTTAGCCTGTAACCGTCCTCTTATCCTCAGATGCAAGAGTTTTGTACTGCGGGTTTTGGCTTGTAATTATCCTCTTATCCTCAGATGCAAGTGCTTTGTAACCTCCCTAATAATGGGCTTTTGATTGTAGCTTGTGCCTTTTTCCGATGCAATAAAAAAAATGAATTTATTTTAAGTCGGCTTATTGTTTGTCATCTTTATTTCTTTCTTTTTATTACGCGCACCGCATTTTAGGGATATGTGACTTCTCCATCAAAGTTTGCTAGTATATAGGCCCCATTTGGTGTGACCTCCTTGATGATCCCCCATGTTTAAACATGCCTCATCAAGGAGGGAGAGTTGTATAAGATCTCCCAAGAACATGGCTCATCGGGGAGCGAGAGCCGCATAAGGTCTCGCAGGACTGATAGCTCATCAGGGGGTGAGAGCCGCATAAGATCCCCCACGTTTCAACATAACTCATCAGGGAGTGAGAGCTGCATAAGATCTCCTAGCAATCATGGCTTATCCTATGTTTCAACATGGCTCATCAGAGAGTGAGAGCTGCATAAGAACTCCCCAATTCAACAACAACAATTGTCTTTGAGGATGAGGATGATGACTAAAAGATCCCGCCGGAAATGCTAAGGACTATCACGAAGGTAAGAAACTGATGAAGCCAGGGTCTAACCAGCCACAGGCTTCAGGGTACGTCTCGTCAAAACCCCCTAGTCTACATGGGACAAGACTTTCAGGATGCATCAAAAGCCCCCTACTGGACCCCGTTAGATGGGACCTACAGAGATACTCTGAGCATCAAAAGCAAACCTGGTGTAGTAGTGAACAATGCCGACCAAAGATTCGTAGCATTTGGCTTTCAAAAAGAGGCCTGGTAGTCACTTGAGGGTGAGGACTTCAACAAGATCCCTCAAAGTTCCCAAATGATTGCACTTCTCCATTCTCTCGAAGCACAACATTCGGCAGGGCATGCTGTTGGAAGGTATTTTTCATCAACATGGGGCTCCGCTCAATAAAGACCTAGCAAATAGTGGAAATTGTGACAGTCTCAGATTAGCCCCAGAACTAGCCAAAATCTTCATGAGGTCTCTCAAAAGTCTCTTACCAAGTTTTGTCGCATTCCAACATGTTTAAGGGAATGTAGACAAAGAAACAGTTCCAGCAAAATCGGCATTTAGCACCCTGAAACGGACCCTATTACTAGCGCTACATTGTCGATGTCTCAATTTATTGTGGGACAACCACCATTGGAGCCCGCACCATTGAAAACCCCTAGGGGTGAAATTTCTGCTCGAACAGACACTCTAGGAAGAGGTTATAGGTAAAATAATGAAACAGAACGGGCCACATGCTATTCGCGTGCAGCCACCCTGCAGCTCCATGCCATAGAAGGGATAGTCACGACTAGTGACTTTCGATGCTCATATCTCACCCATCCCATGTAGGATCGTGCACAAATTTGGTGAGCATGTTCGTTTAGTCAAGGTGAGCGATTCGATAAGTGGCACACCTCGTGACAACAACTGAGCGTGAGGAAAAGCTAAAGAGAAGTTGCTGATCCGTGAAGACAGTGCTGTAAATTTAGCTGTGTCGTGTCTCGCTGAATCGGTCAGAGGCCGCTCGCTAGCCCGATCGACGCAAGACAAATTCCATTACGAGGATAAGGTCTCAGGCTAACACTGACCCGAACCCCGTACGTGATGAACAATAGGATTTTGCACACGAAGCCGATGAAGTAACTTTAAATTTCGTCGTCGGAATTCCAAATTTCGGCCAAAATTTCAAAGTTGTGAAATATTCGTTCGGGCATAGAATTGAGTTGTGTTTGTTGCCTCATAATCGTAACAGCATAGTCAGTATAGTTTAGTCAAGAAATCACCGCAAAACATCACAAAAAGAGTACGCTAACGATCCGAAGTTTCAAGATCCACTGAAATTTCAAGTCACATGATTGTGCACTAAAAACATGATCCATGGCTCGAAGTTGGTATCAAATCGATCGCCATACCGAGCTCTACAAGAAAACAATCATCTTACGATCAATCGGGCATCAGAACGACCCCGGATCATCCATGCAAGATCATGCAAGTTGTAGGGCAACACATGGACTATTCTAAAATTCCACGAATTGTTAAAAAGGGGTAAATATGTAATTTTGCTCCCTAATTACTTTTAATTCAATTTAATCTTAATTTCTTGTAGTTAGGGTTACTTTTGATCATCCACCCATGTTTGGGGAAAATTCTATATATACGTACTAGCATTGTATGCAGAAGAAAGGACACAGACAGGATCCATCTTCTGGCAAAAGAGAGAGTTTTTATTGAATATAGTTTATGTTTCTTCCCACTGTTGTGTCATGCTTGTGAGAGAGAGTGAGGTGAGAGAAAATTTTGATCGATACCCCTAAGTTTGAGGTAAACCTTCTCTCTCTTATTTTTCTTTTCTTCTCTCTCTCCTCTTTTCTCTCTTCTTCTCTTTCTTCTTCTTCTTCGCTGTCTATGCTCTCCTCAGGGGCCATGAACGATAGTGGTAGTGCCATGCATGCCTCTCTGGTAGCCTCACAAGTCGTGCATGGTGATGACAGTTCCTTGCGCACGTCTCTTTCTCCCTCTGTTCTATCTCTTTTGGGAGGCCTACAAACGACGCTGCTTATCGTTGTCTGTAGATGTATCCTTAGTGCCTTAGTGAAGGACACAGGTAACGAATCCTATCGCCACCTGCAGGGACTTCACCCTGTCGCATGACCATTGCAGATGGCAATACCCATCGCCATCCGTAAAGGGTTGAGGCAATACTCGCCGCTGCATGCTGGAAGTTATCGCAATACCCATCGCCATGTGTAAAGGGTTGAGGCGATACCCATCGCCATGCGCCCTACTAGAAGTAATCTCCGCGAGACCTATGAGAAGTTATCAACATGCACCTTGTTAGGAGCCATCACTGTTTGCTAGGGACATGTCACCTCCTCGTGCTGCCAACGGCGATGCCCATTGCCGTCTGGAATCTTCCTCCTTCTGTCATCACTCTCTCTTCTCTTCATCCTTTTCTCTTCTAACTTGACTGAGGGTAGATCTAGCTTAGCACCGCCATCTCGGTGTCGGTTTTGAGTAGTATTGCCACCATGCTGGTCCTGAGGACCATGCTCGTCTTGTTGCCACTCCGAGTCGATAATTGTATAGATGTCATGCTAGCTTCGCTTCTCCATCGATTTTTTCTTCTCTTTTCTATCTTTATCTAAAAATTTACATTTCATCATGCTCTCACATGAACGCACGTTGCCCTAAGACAAAGTTGAGTCTCCTTGACCCACTTGTCTTACAAATTAACCATAGCAGTGTTGTGTAGAAAACAAGAGGATTGCAGGTCAAAGAAGGCGATTTCGAACTAGCTAAAGCAGTTGGGGAGATTTCTTTGTGATCTAAGAGGGCGCCCACATGAGCCAGCCTGAGTAAGTCCCGAACCCACCTAAAATTCCTCTCTCATCAGTTGGTATACCTGCCCATGCTCTCAAGCAAGGTTCTGAGAGAACGATCTCAAAACCTGGGTTCATCAGAAACCCAAGGTACGTGCCACCAAATCATCTAGATCCAGAAGGCGAGATCGAGGCACCTAACCACATGGTTGTGCCGGAGGATTTGGCTTCCAACAAACCGTGGTGGCACAACCTTCTCATTTTCCATCACTCTTGACTCCCGTGAGACATTGCCGTTCATGATCATCGCCGCGCATAACTCAACATCATGCACAACCATTGTCGTACGCAACATAATTTCGCATTCTAGCATCACCATGGGAAAATCAACGCCACGCGAGACCATCGCCACTACTAGCATGCTCTGATGAACGTGGCTATCACCGTATGTGGTCTACGGAAGTGCGAAGGTGGCGCCACATATGACTTAATGTCGCGCATGACCTTGACGTACCTCCGTTCCCACCATCCCCAATTCCCAGAATGCATTAACCCTTGTGTTTCTTTGGTTTCCCTAGCTAGCTGCGCTCGGCGACCGTCCACCTTCTCATCCCCCAACCCTTCGGGTTCTCACCAGCATTTACCCTCCTCATTCGGAATCCACCCCCGTCAATTGGGAAACCCCTTTCTTGCCTTCCACTCATTGTCAGAATTAGCAAAAAACCACCGAAATCCCCATAAGGCTTCCTTGAGACCCTGCGGATCTCCCTGCTCCCTGCGTTTCCCACTTCAGCAAGTTCACCACAAACTCACCGGAATTTTGCTGAGTTCCTGGTGAGCTCACTACTGCTCTCCCTTCTTCTCCTCCGATAACCAGAGGACCTATAGAGTCCTATGAACTCGCTGCAATCTCCCCTTCAACAGCAGAACGACCAGAGAAGTGTCCAAGCCCCAGCAGGGCACCTCTGCAAATCCTGTTAAGGCCCCTAGAAGCCCGAATCAGGTGTCTCTGCTAAGGCCCCTAGAAGCCAGAATCATGTGTCTCTGCAAATTTGGCAGGGAAGTTCTTGCCAGAAAACCTTTGTCAAAAGCTTTGGCCCTCCCTCTCTAAAACCCCTTCTACTATTTTACCCTTCGGTAAAATAGTAAGGTGGGGTTTTTCCCCATTTTATATCGAGCAGTGCGGTAAATTTCCCTCTAAAAACACAAAAATGATGCTCCAGTCCCCAGTTCTTATAGACAATAAGACCATGCCGGGGCGGGTCTAGCTCGAGACCTGAGAAAGCTATCGTCGTGGCCTTCACCCAAGAGACTATCACTGCCTGCCTTCGTTAAGGACCATCGCCGCGTGCCTCCTCGAAAGGAGTTCTTGCCTCGTGTTTTGCCAAGGGCCACTGCTCAACGCTTCACCAAGGCGCCTAATGCCACATACGCCATCCGATACTTAGTGTCATGCGCACGCCATGACACTCCCATCCTGACCATCGTCTTATATTTTGAAGAAGTTCATTCCCTGCACTACAACCTCACTCCTCAGGGAGTTTAGTCTAACGGCTCTGTTCCCCATGGAGTCAAATTCCCTCACCACCCCATGGTTGACATGAGCAACCCTAAACTGCATGGTCAGTTTAATATGACCTGTCTAGTTGTACAACCTTAAACTGCATAGTCCTTATGGCACGACTCAAAATTGTACGACCACGATCCAGATGCACGACCCTAAACTGCACGATCTGACTATATGACCTTAAGCTGTAGAGGTGGTCTAGTTGTACGCAACGACTCAAAACTGTACGACCACGATCCAGATGCACTACCCTAAACTGCACGGTCCGAACTATATGACCTTAAACTATAGTGGTTGTCTAGTTGTATGATGTTAAACTACATAGTTCTTATAGAATGGCTCAAAACTGTATGATCACGGTGCCGATGCACGACCCCAAACTGCTCGGTCCGAACTATATGACTTTAAACTGTAGCGATGGTCTAGTTGTATGACCTTAAGCTGCACAGTCCTTGTCGCACGACTCAAAACTGTATGAGCACAGTCCAGATGCACGACCCTAAACTGCACGGTCCGAACTATATGACCTTAAACTGTAGTGAAGATCTAGTTGCATGACCGTAAACTGCATAGTCCTGGTCTCATGACTCAAAACAGTACGACCACGGTCGATGCTGCATGACCTTAAAATGCATAGCCATGGTCTAAATTATACGACCATAAACTGTAGCGAAGGTCTAGTTGCACGACCTTAAACTGGACGTTCCTAGTCGCATGACTTTGAACTGCATAGCCATGGTCCAAGCTACAAGACCCTAAAACGGTAATGCACGATACGACAAAGGACCCATACGCACAACTGTAATAGAGAGATAGAACACCTCCTCGCTGAAAGGGTATTTCATCAACATCCCCAGTGGAGTTAGATGTGTTCAAGAGTCGTACCTACCCCTTTAACCCCTAATGGGTTTGTTCCACACCAACATCCCAGTAAGAGTCACGTCTTACTACGACCCACTATCTCCAGGGAGTTTAGGGCCCTTCTTATCCTCTCAACCCTCATGAGGCTCATCTGTGCTCTGGCCTGTCATCCTTAACAGAGTCACATGCATGCCATTGCTCATTATCTCTATGAGGTTACACTAGACCTCCTAATTCCCGATGAAGTCACGTCCGTCTGCCACTCCTCTAGTGCCGCCATCTCTATCTATGCCTCTCACTTGTGTATAGCCTTAATTATCTCTATTCCCAGGGAGTCAGATTGCTATCTACAGCCCATCCCCCATGTAGCTTTACCTACATGATGACTCACACATTGGTCCATGCTACATGACTTTAAACTGCATAGCCATGGTCCAAACTATATGACCTTAAACTGCAGCAGAGGTCTCATTGCACGACCTTAAACTGCATGGTCCTATTTGCATGACTTTAAACTACATAACCATGGTCCAGCTATATGACCCTAAAACTATAGTGCATGTTCTAGCTGCATGACGTTAAACTACTTTGCCCAGGTCCAGGAGGCATGACCTTAAATACGCCCCTGCATACACGCAAACGCCCTTCACACACATCTTCGCGCATGTCTTCCCTAACCAACCCGTTGTGTGCATACCACCTCCATTTCCTCTCCATGGGGTCGCACATGCCCTTTATGTGCATCTTCACGCACACCTTCCCAAGCCAGCCCATTCTTGTGGTGTACCACCTTCACCATCATTACCATCTTTTCCCCAGTGAGTCTTACCCGTGCTCACAAAACTGCGAACTCTTCCACAAGACATACTTGCTGTCAGCTAGTGGGTCATCATTGTTCACCCACTGACCATCTATCATCAACTCTTCACAAGGGCAACTTCATGCCATCTTCCCAAGTGAGTCAAAGTCATCACTAAGCTCACTCTATGGCCTCCACAAAATGCCATTCACCACCACTATAGTCCAACTGTATGACCCTAAACTATAGTGCACGTTCTGGCTGCATGATGTTAAAAGGATTCGCACATGTCTCAAAGGCATGACTCTAAAGACGCATTCACATGAAAAAAATGGGCATGGTGTGCACGTGACAAGGAAATGCCACGAGTAAAAATGATGGACGGGCATGGTCACGAAACCATTAGTAAGAGAGTTCCATGGAAAACAAAATCTAAGCACGGTAAAAACCCTAAAAGGGCATCGTGAGTAAAAACAGATGAAAAGGGTGGCCATGACTGCAGGTCATGGGTAAAAGAACCCAAAAATAGCAGAAATTGGTGAAAACCGTCTTCACGGTGCACTTCCCCTATTCAAGTGAAACCCACAAAAGGGTGTATGGACCGACAAGACAAGTTGATGCACGACCAATGCCTCAGAGGACATTCAATCTCCAAATAGTCACAATCCTGGCTATTGAGGTCTGCCTAAAATCCACAAAAGCCAGCATCCAATCGCAACACCACATGGCTCATCAAGGAGGGAGAGTCGCCTAAGATCTCCAAAAAATCATTGCTCATCAGGGGGTGAGAGTCGCATAAGATCCCCTATATTTCAACATGGCATGTGAGAGCCTCGTAAGATCTCCTAACAATCATGGCTCATAAGGGGGTGAGAGGCGTAGAAGATCCTCCACGCTTCAATATGGCTCATCAGGAAGTGAGAACCACATAAGATCTCCCCAGTTCAACAATAACAAGAGTCCTTAAGGGTGAGGATGATGACAAAATGATTCCTCTAGAAATGCTAAGGACCATCACGAAGGTAAGAAACTGATGAAGCCAGGGTCTAACCTGCCACAGGCTTCAGGGTACGTCTCGTCAAAACCCCCTAGCCTACATGGGACCAAACTTTCAATATGGGTCAGAAGCCTCGACTGGACCCCGTTAGATGGGACCTATAGAGATACCCTGAGCATCAAAAGAAAACCTGGTGTAGCAGCAAACAATGCCGACCAAAGGTTGATAGCATTTGGCTTTCAAAAAAGGCCTGGTAGTTCCTTGAGGGTGAGGACTTCGACAAGATCCTTCTAAATTCTTGAATGATTTCACTTCTCTATTCTCTCGAAGCACAACATTTGACGAGGCATGCTACTCAAAGGTACTTTTCATCAACATGGGCCCCCCGCTCAATAAAGCCTAGCAAACAATGGAAATTCCAATAGTCTCATAATAGCCCTGAAATATGCCTAGATTTACATAAGGTTTCTCAAAACACTCTTGCCAAGTTTTGTTGTAGTCCAACATGATTAAGGCAGTGCAGGCTGAGAAACAATTCTAGCAGAATCGGCCTCTAGCACTCTGAAATGACCCCTATAACTAGAGTTATATTTTAAGTGCCTCAAGTCATCGTGGGACCACCACCATTCGATCCGACATGGTCGAAAATCCTTGGGGTCAAATTTCAGCCCCAACGGACACCCCAGGAAGAAGTTATAGGTAAATAGTGAAACAGGATGGGCCGCACGCTATTCCTGTGCGGCCACCCTGTAACTCCACGCCATGGAAGGACATTCACAACCAGAGAATTTTGACACTCATATCTCACCTGTCCCAAGTCGGATCACGTTTAAATTTGGTGAGCATGTTCGTCTAGTCAAGACGAACGATTCCATATGTGGAAACCCCTTGACGACACCCGAGTGCAAAGAAAAGCTAGAGAGAAGTTTTTGATCCATGGCGAAAGTGCAGGAAATTCAGCAGCGTCGTGCCTCGCTCAATCTGTCAGATCATGTCGCTCATGAGCCCGATCATTGCGAGACAAATTCCATCACGTGTGTAAGGTCTTGGGCTATTACTGATGCACCCGCACATGATGAACGGTCGGATTCTACACACAAAACTAACGAAATGACTACAAATTTCTTCGCCGGATTCCATATTTCCCCAAAAATTCCAAAGTTGCAAAATATTCGTTTGGGCACGAAATCGAGCTATGTTTGTTGCCCCTTGATCGTAATGGCATGCTCAGTGTAATTCAAAGAAGAAATCACCAAAAAACGAAGAAATGATTACACTATAGATCTGAAGTTTCAAGATCCATTCAAATTTCAAGTCACATGATTGTGCACTAAAAACAAGATCCATGGCTCGAAGTTGGTATCAAATCGATCGCCATGCCGAGACCTATAAGAAAAAAATCATCTTACGATCAACTGGGCATCAGAACGATCTCGGATCAGCCATGCAAGATCACACAAGTTTTAGGGCAACACAGTGACTGTTCTGAAATTCCATGAATTGTTAGGAAGAGATAAATCTGTCATTTTGCACCCATTTTTTTAATTCAATTTAATCTTAATTACTAGTAATTAGGGTTAATTTTGATCATCCATTAATGTTTGGGGCAAATTCTATATATACGTACCAGCATTGTATGCACTAGAGGACTCAACCTTTCACAAACGAGATAGTTTTTAGTTATTACAAGTTTCTCTTTCTTCTCATTGTTGGGTCACATTTGAGAGAGAAAGTGAGGTGAGATAAAGTTTTGATCGATACCTCTATGTTCGAGGTAAATCTTTTCTCTCTTCTTTTCTTTTTCGTCTTCTCTCTCTCTTCTTTCCTCTCTTCCCCCCACCTTCTCCATCTGAGTTCTTCGTAGTGGTCATGCACGACAGTGGAAGTGTCGTGTATGCCTCCTCTGAGGTTACATAGGTCGCACATGAAGATGGAAGCGCCATGCACGAGCCTCCTTCTCCTTCTTTTCTTCAATCTCTTCGTTTAGTTGGCCCTATAGAAGGTGTTGCCCATCGTTGTCCACAGACATAGCTTGGACGTCTTAGTGAAGAACCCAGACAGTGAAACCCATTGCCGCTCGTAGGGGTCCTTCCCTGTTGTGCATCCATAGCAGACGACGATACCCATCGCCGCCCGTTATAGGCCTCGGCAAAGTCTATTGCCATCTGTGGGCTTCCTTCGTGTGTTTAATGTTCATCGCAGTCCTTCCTGCATCCCACACCTATCGTTATGAGCCTCGTGAGGATTACCACCACGCGCATCATGAATGAACAATGCCGCGTGCTTCATCAGAGACTATCGCCGCCCACTCGGGGGCGTGTTGTCTTTTTACTTTGCCAACCGGTGATACCTAACGCCATCTGTAGTTCATTTCTCACTCTCTAGCCATGATCGTGAGTGGAGATGCCTAATGTTGTCGGGACCCCATCTCTTTTCCATCTCGTGTCTTCTTTTCACTCTCTTTTCTCTTTTCACTTGACTGAGGGTAAAATTTGCCTAGCACTGCCATATCGGTCTCAGTTTCGAGTAGTATTGTGGTCGTGCTGGTCTTGAGAACCATGCCCATCTTGCTACCACTCTGAGTCGATAACTTCCCGGTAGTCATACTAGTCTCGCCTCTTCATCAAGTTTTCTTCTCTTTTCTATCTTTATTTAAACCTTTTGCTTCACCACCCTCTTCCATGAACGTACGTTTCCCTAAGATAAGGGTGGGTCTCTTTGACCCACCTGTCTTACAAATTAACCATAGAAGTGTTGTGTAGAAAACAAGAGGATTGCAAGTCAAGGGAGGCGATTCTGAACTAGCTAAAGAAGTTGGGGGGCTTCTTCTTGATCTAAGAGAGTGCCCACGCGAGCCAGCCCGAGTAAGTCCGAACCCACCTTCAATTCCTCTTTCATCAGTTGGTATACCTGCCCTTGCTCTCGAGCAAGGTTCTAAGGGAGCGATCTCAAATCTTAGGTTCACCAAAAACTCGAGATACGTGTTGCCAGATCATCCAGATCCAGAGGGTAAGATCAAGGAACTTATCTAGTGAACAAGCTCTGTACAAAGTACTTCTTCATCAGGGAGATCACTTGATAAAGGAGATTTCGTCGGTATGGGGTGTGCTAGAGAAAATGACTAAGGCTTGGCCTTTGATGGGTTTTTGAGGGACATATATGATGTTGAATTCCATCAGCACTAATGCCCATTTATCAAGGAGTCTTGACAAGCATGGGCGTGTCATGAGAAATTTTATTGAATCTGCTTTTGATATGAGTTTCACTTCATGACTAAGCAAGTAACGATGGAGTTTTTGTACAGCGAAGATTAAGACCAAGCACATCTTCTCTAAAGAGGATAATTCTTCTCATCCCCTTGCATCCTGTGGCTAGGATAGTGTAATGCTGTTTCTTTTCCCTTGTCATTGTTTTGTGCCAACAATGTCATGAGTGACTTGTCAAGAGTGGTCATGTATAGGATGAGAGGTTTTCCCAACACCAGTGTAGAGAGCACTGGAGGGTTGAGTAAATATTTCTTGATGTCATCGAGGGCTGCCTGACATGCTTCATCCCAGATGAATGAAGTATCCTTCTTTAACAGGTCTGTAAAGGGTTTACAACGACTTGATAGATTTGAGACGAACCTGCGGATATACGCCAGCTGCCTTTGAAGAGACCATAGTTCTCGCAATGTTGTTGGTGACGACATTTCTTGGATTGCCTTGATCTTCACTGGCTCAATTTCATGCGCTCGGTGTTTGACAATGAACTCCAAGAAATTTACTGAACGCACGTTAAAAGCGTATTTCAGTGGGTTCATTTTAAGCTGATGAAGGCATTGTTGTTCGAATACCTTTTCAAGGTCTCTCATGTGAGGATCCTTCTCTTTGGATTTTACCACCTTGTCATCTACGTAACACGCCACCTCTTTGTGCATCATATTTTTGAAGATGGTTGTCATTGCCCTCTAATATGTTGCATCAACGGGCTTTAATCCAAAAGGCATCATTGTGTAATAGAAGAACCCTTTTGGAATTAAAAACGCAATGGCTTCCTCATCTTCGTGCGTCACTATAGCCAGAGTACCCGTCCATGAAGGAAAAGATTTGACAGTGAGCCATAGAATCGATGAGCATCTCGATGAATGGTAGTGGGAAGTCATTCTTGGGACATGCGGTATTCAAGTTGCGGAAGTCAATGTAAACCCCGATCTGGTCATTCTTCTTCTTGATTGGAACAATGTTTGCCAACCATTTCGGGTACTTGACTTCACAAATGAAACCTACTTGTCTGAGTTTGGTCACCTTGGCATCTACTTGCATTCCAAGGTCAGGTCTAAACCTTCTTGATTTTTGTTTAACAAGTTTGACGGTTGGATCGATGCCAAGATCATGAACGATGACTTGAGGGTCTAAACTAGACATCTCGTGATAATGCTAGGCAAAGACGTCTCGATTTTCTCACAAGAAAGTAATGAAATTTTCTTTATCTTCTGGAGACATATTTGCTAAAATGAAAGTGGGACTAGAGTCAGCTTCGTCTCTGATATTTATTTCCTCGAGCTCGTTAGCTGTGTCTTGACCTCCTTTTTCCCATTCTTTCGAGGCCTCTTACAACTCCTCCTCATCGGCTTCTGAGTTCTTCTTGTTAATCTCAAGTGCAGAGACCGACGATCCTAACATCTCTTCTTTGAAGAGGGTTCCAAGGTATGTCATGATTTCCGCACCTTTGTTGAACCAAGGGACAGAAGGGAACCTCAAACGTGGACAACATATCAAGTTGTAAGGGTTTGATTTGGAAGGATTCAACGATTTTGCGGCAAGAAGCATCCTCATATGAATCACACGATCTTTGCATGGGTGTTTGAAGCATTTGCTCCTTGCTGGCTGGTACTTCATAGACTTGTGCTATGTGGCATGCTTCTTAAGAGTAGAAGCTTTTCCCCCTTGATTCTTTCAATATCTGCTCAAAGCCGAGCTCAGGGAGCCACTAGGGTTTCTTTGTGTGTAATTACAGAAAGTAGAAAATAATAAGAATATGAGCCAAGGGAGGCGATGCCGATCTAGTTTCATTACTGGGGGGCTTTCTTCGTGATCTGAGGGGGCGCCCAGGCACGTTAGCCCGAGTAAGTCCCAAACCCACCTTTTAAATTCCTCTCTCACGGGTTAGTAACACATTCCCCCATTTACAAATGAGGTTCCTCAGAGATCAATCTCAAGAACGTCCCGGTTCTCTCCCGAAACTTGAGACGTGAGCATCCCAATCCCCCAGGGATCTGGAGGGCGAGATCGAGGCACCAGACCAGTCCTCTTGATGGGATGGAGAAGGAAGGAGGATCATGCCAGGGATAAAGTCCATTAAAGTTGGCAGTAAGGGAAGGGGCCAAAGAAATTCTTGCTCGACTGACTGTGGACCCATTTTTTTCTCTATCGACTAGCCCTTGGTGCCCGTCTCGTTTTGGTCTTTTGAGGTGGTGCTTGATTCGTCTTGCTCGGCATGCGAACAACCCTAGCTTGCGAACTGCTTCTCACCTTGAAGACTTGAGTCTACTTCACCTGTGGTGGACTATCGATGGCTAGGACGTCGAGGGTTCAACAGTACCTGAATCATTACTATGAAGGTCTTGTGTCGGGAGGCCCTCTTGCACCAGTGAAGTACTGGCTTGGGGATCACTTACTGGAACATTGTAAGAATCCTAACATTCCTGTATTTTCTTTGTGATTATATCACGGAACTGGTACATTCACATAGGTAATGCCCCCATATCTGGTGGTATTGCACCAACGGTCCTCAGTTCCCCGGGCAAGGCGTCGAGGCTGTCTTGTTGATTTCGGTGTGATAAGGCCTTCTTGAAGCATTATAATGAAAAAGGCATTAAGAAGGCCTGGGCGCTTCATCTTCCTCTTTACCGTTACTGTATGGGAGGCCTGTGCTACGCCGAATGCCTTCTTTAACTCTTCAAGCTTGATCTGACCCATATGAACCAGAGCTTCGATAATGTCTATTAGCGTGAAGCAGTCATCTATTGGGTGATTGATCCTTCGATGGTAAGCACAATAATTCACCTGAGTAACATGCCCAGCTTGCTCAGGGAACTTGGTCTTTGGAAGCTCGATCATTATCTATTCCAGCAATAATTAGAATAGCGCCGGGACCCATTTCTTCTCAAAGGGGTAGACCTTGTTCAAATGCCTGGTCCAATAGTCATCCAGATTAAGATTTGCAACTCGGGGTACTCGGTTGTAGGAATATTATTGCTTGCTTACCTGAGGCGTTGTCTTTGTTGTGCCCATGTCTTTGGAGAGGTCAAAAGTTTGGGAGGGAGCCTTCTTTGGATCAATGATCGTGACAGCTGCACTAACCACTCCTTTTTGTTGGTTGCCCCAAGTGTTAGCTAGAGAGCTACCATTACCCCGGTTGTTTCTTGAGCTTGTAGACGGTTCTCATGACCCGCCATGGTGGCGTCATAAGCTTTCTATGCGGACCAATTTGGAGATCAGCGTTGACATGGAAGTTGGATTGGAGGCCTCAACATGTAGAGCGATTTCAGGTCGCATGTTCTGCACACAAGTTTGAACCGTTTCCTTCTCAGGCATGGGATTGGGATGGCGAGCTACTAAATTTCTCCATCTTGATATGAACTGGTCCACGGGCTCATCTTGGTCTTGGGTCATGGTGAGAAGCTCAGTGGTTCTAACCTCTCTCTCGACCTCATAGATGCGTTAGTGGAAGATTTTCTCCAGTTCCTTGCAAGTATGCACCGAGTTCAAGGGAAGTCGAGCATACCACTAAAAAGCCGGTCCTCAAGGGTTTCAACAAACTGACGGAGAAGGAGTCTCCCATCAGCCGTTGTTTCTCGACACGCTGCTTGTAAGTGGGCGATATGCTGATTCTGTGACGTGGTTCCATTGAATAAGAGAAACTTTCCTTTCTTATAATCTGAGGGAAACGTCACCTGGTCAATGTATGAAGGGTACGACCTTTGATAAGGCATTGCACTCTGTAACTTGAAATTTGTCTGTTCTTTAAGCTATGGGTAACCATAGCAACGATGTCGGCCTCTGAGACGGGATGAGGGACAAAATTGTCTTGTGAGGCATAAGGAAGGGGCTACGTTGGAGGTGCACCATCTGAGTGATGGGAATTGTGCTTGTTTGAACGTATTTTTCAGCAACTTGGTCCTTGATGCGAAACAAAGAGAAAGCAGGTCAATAAAACCTATAAAATAAGTGAAAATTTCGACAGTCTCAAAATTGGTCAAGATCGTCATTAGCAATCGAAAAGGCCACTTGCCAAGTTTCATCCCGATCAGACATATTTAAGGCAGTGAACACAAAGAAATAGTTTCGGCAAAATCGGCCTCTAGCACCCTGAAATGGATCCCGTAACTATAATTATCTTTTTGGTGAGTCAAACAACTATGGGACGACTGCCGTTGGATCCGTCACGGTAAAAAAACCCTATGGGTCAAGTTTAGACTTAATCAGACACTCCAGAACAAAGTTATGAGTAAAATACCAAAAAAGGGTAGGGTGCACACTATTCCCATGCGACCACACTGCACGAAAACACCATTAAAGGTGATTGTTTTCATAGTCATGGGCAGTGATTTTAGGGGCATATATCTCACCCGATCTGAGTCGGATCGCGCTCAAATTTGGTGAGTGTGTTCTTCTCATCCAAACGAGTGATTCGATATGTGGTATGCCCTGAGACAATGCCCGAGCAAGGAGAAAAACTCGAGAGAAGTTGTTGATTCGTAAAGAAAGTTACAGAAAATTCCGCAACAGCTTCCCCCACTCTAGCGACAAAGTCATGATACTCGCAAACAAGATCGACACGAAACTAATTACATTATGTGTGTGAGGTCCCTAGCTATCTCTAGTCCGAACCTGACGTATGATGAACAGTTTGGATTTCACACACGGAGACATCAAAGATGCTGTAAATTCCAGCAGGGGGATTACAAGATTCCCACCAAAAAATTCAAGATGACCAAATATTCATCCAGGCACGAAATCAAGCTGCGTTTCTTGCAACGTGATCATGACGGCATCCTCAATGTGATTCAATGAAAAAATCATGAACAAACATCAAGGAGCGAATACACAATCGATCAGAAGTTTTCAAGATTCAAGCAAATTTCAAGTTTCGCGATCATGGCTTAAAAACATGATTAATGGCTCGAAGTTTGTATCAAATCGATCGCCATGTCGAGCGCCACAAGAAAAAAATCATCTTTCAATCAAACGGGCATCAGAACAACCCGAGATCAGTCATGAAAGATCACGCAAGTTCTTAGGCAGCAGCAGGGACTGTTCTGGAATTCCTCACAATGTTAAGCAAAGGCAAAACAGTCCTTTTGCGCTCATTTTTAGAATTTCTATTAATTCAATTAAATTGTAATTATCTTCAATTTTAGGTAGTTTTAGGCATCCACCCATGTTTGGGCCTAATTCTATTTATAAGCATGCAAAGCCAAATTGTCAAATTGGTGGATACATCTTGGAGAGAGAGAGAGAAAGGAGAGAGAAGAAAAGGGTCGGTACCCTTCGATAAGGTAATTTTCTCTCTCCTCCCCTCTTGCTCTCTTTTATCCCTTTCTCTCTCCTCTTGCTCATGTCTATCTCTCCCTTTCTCTCCTCTTATTCATATCTATCTCGCTTTTTCTCTCCTCTTTCTCATATTTATCTCCCTTTCTCTCTCCTCTTTCTCATCTCTATCTCTCTCTTCTTCTGATACAGTCACTGAAGCCTAATACCGACTTCATCTTCTCTCTCTTCTCTTCTAATACAGTCGGTGAAGCCTAACACCGACTACATCTTCTCACTATTCTCTATCTAATACAGTCGGTGAAGTCGAGCACCGACTGCATCTTCTCTCTCTTCTATGTCTAATACAATCGGGGAAGCCTAGCGCCGACTGCACCTTTCTCTCTCTTCTCATTCCAACCCAGCCAGCGATGCGCAATGCCGACTTGTTTTCTCTCTCCTCATTTCTTAAACACAGCCGACGAAGCCTATTGCCAACTATGTCTGTCTCTCTCTTTGCTTTCTAACCCAGTTGGCGATGCTTAGCACCGACTGTGTCTTTCCTTCTCTTTCTCTGTCCAATCCAGTCGACGATGCCTAGCACCGACTGTGTCTTTCCTTCTCTTCCTCTTCCAACACAGCCGGTGATGCCTAGTGCCAACTGTGTCTTTCACCCTCTTTTCTCCTTCCTTCTCTCTTCTCTCACACTCTTCTCCTTCTTTCTTTCTCTTCCTCTCTTTCTTTCTCTTCTCTTTCCTATTCTCTTAATTATTATGCTCTCTTTATGATTTTTATTCTTTATGTTATCCTTCCATTTGATTAAGAAGGGTTGAGATTAGCCTCTTATGGTGCGTGTGATGATGGGAAAGATCAATCATATAGACGCCACATGCCAATCAGCTAACCACGACGTCAATTCCCATCACTCGGATGGTACACCTCCAAGGCAGCCCCGCCCTCTGCTCACAAGACAATTATATCCCTCACCCCATCTCTCAGGTAGACATTAATGCTATGGTGACCCATAGCTTCAAGAACAGACAAATCCCGAGGATACAGGGTGCGATGCCTAACCAAAGGCTGTCCTTCATACATTGACCAGCTCTCGTTTCCCCTAGAATACAAGAAAGGGAAGTTTCCTCTATTCAACAGAACCACATCCTCGAACCCGCTTATTGCCTACTTCCAGGCAGCATGTCGAGAACCAACAGTCAACGAGAGCCTTCTTCTCCGTCAGTTTGTTGCAACACTTGACGGCCCAACTTTTCAGTGGTATGCTCGACTTCCTCCAAACTCAATACATACATGGGAGGAAATGGAAAAACTATTCTATCAAAACTTCTATGAGGTTGAGAGAGAGGTTAAAACCATCGAAGTTCTCACCCTGACCCAAGACCCCGATGAGCTCGTCAACCAGTTCATATCAAGATGGAGAAATTTGGCTGCTCCCCATCCTAATCCTATGCACAGGAAGGAAGCAGTCCAAACTTGCATGCGGAACATGCGACCTGAGATTGCTCTACATGTCGAGGCCTCTAATATGACCTCCATGTCATAATTGATCTCTAAATTAGTCCACATAGAAAGTCTATCACGCCACCACGGCGGGTCACGACAACCATCTGTAAGGTCAACGAACAACTGGGGCAATGGTAACTCTCAAAACAACACACGGGGCGGCCAACAGAAAGGAGTAATCAGTGCACCAGTCACGTTGACTGATCTAAAGAAGACTCCCTTCAGAACTTTCGACCTCTCCAAAGGGGTGAGCATGGCCAAGACAACCCCTCGAAGAGGTAAGCAAAAAGACTCGTACAATCGAGTACCCCCACTAACCAACCTTGATCGGGGTGATTATTTTACCAGGCACAGGAACAAGGTATACCCCTTCGAGAATGAATGGGTCCCTGCACTGTTTCAATTATTATTGGAACATAAAATGATTCAGCTTCCAGAAGCCAAGTTCCATGAGCAAGCTGGCCTTGACACTCAAGAAAATTATTAGGCTTATCGTAGAAGGATCAATCATCCCACAGATGACTTCTACACGCTACAATATATTATCGAGGCCTTGATTCAGAAGTCTCGAAGGCTTAAAGAAGGCCTTAGGGGCAGCATAAGCCTCTCATGCAGTAACCATCCAGGAAGATGACGAAGCCCATGGTATCCTTCACACCTTTTTCGTTATAATGTTACACGAAGGCATAATCACACTAAAGCAGGCAAGGCAACCCTGACGCCTTGCTAAGGGGAGGGACTGAGGACCATTGGTGCCCGTATCACCAGATATGGGGTCACTACCTGTGGGAATGCACTAGTTTTCATGATATATTTACAAAGAAAATGAGGGAATGCCAAGAGTTTTACAACATCCCAGTAAGTGACCACCAAGCCACTGTTTCACCAATGCAAGAGGACCTCCCAACACAGGACCTCTCTAATAATGATTCAGACTCTGTTGAACCCTTGACTTCCCATCCATGGATAGTTCACCACGAGCGAAGCAGTTTGCCAAGCTAAGGTCGTTCACAAGCCTAGGGAGATGAATCAAACAGCACCTAAGAAAACCAATAGGAGACGGGCACGAGGGCTGCTCTCCATAGAAACAAGACGGCTCAACTGCCAGTTGAGCAGGAATTTCTCAAGCCCTTCCCCCACTGCCAACTTTACTGTACTTTCTCCTTGGCATGCTCCATCTTCCTTCCCATCGAGAGGACCTCCCAGAGTACTCTTTCACTTACAATACGTCCAATGAAGGTGACGACATTACAAGTACTCCCCAACGGTCTAGGCAAGGGAAAGACCTAAAAGACCCCGTGCACTCATCCAATGGCGATAACATAAAAAGCTATCCAGAACGGTCTGATGAGGGGAATGACCTTAAAAGACACCCACTTTCTGACCCTTCTCCTCCTTCTTCTTCTTCTTCTTCTTCTTCTCCTTCTCCTTCTCCTTCTCCTTCTCCTTCTCCTTCTCCTTCTCCTTCTCCTTCTCCTCCTTCTTCTTCTTCTTCTTCTTCTCCTTCTCCTTCTCCTTCTCCTTCTCCTTCTCCTTCACCTTCTCCTTCTCCTTCTCCTTCTCCTTCTCCTTCTTTCTTCTCCTTCGGTCTTCTCCTTCTTTCTTCTCCTTCTTTCTTCTTCTTCTTCTTCTGCTTCTTCTTCTCCTTCTTCTTCCTACTTCTCCTCCTACTTCTCCTCCTCCTTCTCCTTCTCCTTCTTCTTCTGCTTCTTCTTCTCCTTCATCTTCTCCTTCTTCTTCTTCTTCTTCTTCTTCTTGAACACAAGGGATCAAACATAACTAAAACGTAATGGAGGCGGTGGAAAAAGACATTCACTTAAGCAACAGGATTCCTAACAATTGTTGATGCACTGGCAGTTATAGACAAGGCAGAGCCACCTTCTTTAAAGAAGCATAAAAAGTATAAGCCAAAGAAACCCTAGTGGCCCCTTGAACCAAACTTTGAGCAGAGATTGAGAGAATCTACTCTCAGGAAGCTTCCCAAGTGGTGCAAATCTCAAGAGCATCACCCATCATGGGGCAGATAAATCTCAGATCGGGGAGGATGCTACAACCTCCACCACAGAAGTTGGGCACCTTGAAATTTTCTGGTTCACCACTATGCCCCGAACGAAATACCAATATCCTTATTCTACAGCTCCTTGGGCTCCTTTCTAATCCAAATACCTCAAACAATCCACCTATTCTCCATTTCCCTTGGACACCTCGAATCCCATGTTCTCAACCACTTCCAAAACCTCAAACCTCTTCCACCAAAACCAATGGCAGGACTAGG
Organism: Amborella trichopoda; assembly: GCF_000471905.2. The sequence goes on along the minus strand of NW_006499207.1, from coordinate 2,843,860 downwards.
AGCACAAGGCCTTTATCAAGAAAAGGTGAAATATGATGATAGGTCATCTACGAAAGCTTCCAGCTCTCCTCAATATCTACGACGCCCTCATGCTCTCAAAGGATTACTAGATGGCTTTGGTTCATGCTCTCTCTTACCCGAAGGTGTACGAGACTGAAGTAGAACCCATTAAGGTGGACCCGGTGATTTTAGAAGGATGTATTCCCATCACCTCTTCAGAGGATGATCTACAGCTTGAAAAACAGTTTCATAATCACCCTCTCTTTGTCATTCGCGAATTACATGCATTCCTCATCAATCGAATTATGTTAGATGGAGGGTCGGCAGTCAACGTTATTCCAAGCAGGATCCTTACTCGATTGGGATTAGGGTCGAGGATCTACTCCGAACCACATCATAGTCCAAGGGTTCAACCAATCAGGAGAGAAGCCAGCTGGTATAGTTTGCCTTCGTTTTAAGATCGGTGAGCTGAACGACTATGCCCAGTTTCATGTAATCAACACCGACACTTCCTACAACATTCTCCTCAGTCGGCTATGGCTCCATGACCTGGGAGTGGTTCCATCAACGATTCATCAGTGCTTCAAGTATAGTAGAGATGGGAGACAACATATGGTCTATCCTGATAAAAGACCATTTCCTATAGCTAAAACTCACTGTGTTGATGCTAAGTATTACTTCACATATCCGGTGTCGCCTAAAAAGCTGAATGAGGAGGATACAAGTCTACAATGAAGATAGAATCTTCGCCTCATGAGGATGTGAGGTGTGAGGAGAGCATTTGTAAACATGTTCAAGGAAGAAGTGAGGCAAGGCAAAACTCTTCCTTTAACGCCTATTCATTCTAGCATCCCCGCAATTGTCCCTGAAGAAACCTCTTCTTCACTTCAAGAGGAGTCCTCGCCCTCTGCCCTCAGTTCTAGACCACTTTGGGCAAAAGATGAACCAGAGGTCATCTCTGAGATTGAACAAGTTATGAGGATAGAATTCCCAGCTCCAAAGATCACCTATACGTCGGACGATCAAAAAGTTCTGCACATCCCCATCGTCGCAAAAGATTTTTCAAAACCCGGTTGTTGTCAGCATAGAGAATGCTCCTTAGATCATGAACCAGCCACAAGTTTTTTACTTTCCAGGTATGATGGGAGGAGACCAGTTTGAGAAAGGATAGTCTTCATCCCCTCGAGAGCATGATCCCCTAGCTGAGTTATGGAGCAAAGTGCGTAGTCTCTAGAGCTAATTGGAAGTTATGTGCGTTGCTTCAAAATATCTCAAGGAGTTCGTGCCTGAGACCAAAAGCTACGATGAGTTTGAAGTAAATGCATCACTAATGGAGGTCAAAGCCCCTCATGATTGGACAATTTACAATGAACAAGCTCATCAAATAATGGGGAAAATGAATTATGAGCCCTTATCCAATCAAACTTTAAAAGGAGAGAAAGCGACGACTCCCATTTTGAAGTCATTGAAGCCATAGCAGCCCGTCATGTGACTAGACAAAGGTTAGGGTATTAGCATCTTGAGACAATGACACCATACAACAAAGACAGTCAGGAGAGAAAAAGAAGCATTTTATTAATGACTGCAAAATTTTTACTAAGTGTTAGCAAAGAAAAAGGCATATTAAAAAATGACTGATTATCCTATTGATCTCTGCCCTGCATGCTGTGGGAGAAGTCTCGGTCTCTGAATACACTCCTTCAATTCGGCCACCATCTAGGTCTCTTCCTCCATCGCCATAGTTTCAGACTCAAGGGTACAATTGTGTTCGAACAACTCTGTAGCAATAGAAGCCTCCATGGCCCTCCTCTGGATCATCTCTGTCTTAAGACCAGCAAATTCCTACCTTATTATTCACATCTCCTCCCTTATCTCGAACATCCTCTTAGAGCTGCCTTGCTCCTCCCTCTTGGGATCTTATTGATGGCCAATTGTAGTGGCCTTCTTCTTAGTGCAGGAATCTATCTCCTTGCGATGACGCAAGATGGACTCCTCTAAGGAGGCTAACATACTGGTCTCTGCTTCATGATGCAGTATTCCCGATCGCCAGCTCTCCAGCTCATTTAGCGTTGCATCAAAATAAGAAAGGACTTCTTGTGCACTTCTAATAACGACAGTCACAGCGAATTCCCTCAGTTTAGTCAAAGCTTGTCTAGCTCATTGAAAGGCAGGTCCCTCAAGCCCTAAAGGTCTGCTCAAAGCATGCCTGCAATCATACTAGAAACCTGACTAAAGATGGGCCTAGATGATGTTGTTGGGATTACTACAACTGAAGAGACTTCGGCTTTGAGGATCGGGCTGGTCAATGCAATAGTCATATGAGCCACTGGCTCCTTTGAAACAATGGCAGAGTCCAGAGCTTCTTGCACCTCAGACTCAAAGGCAATTGTCTCAACCTGCCTGGGTTCTTCAACACCAGTCTCGTCGCCTTGTCCCTCGTTTATGGGGTCCTCAACTTCTATCCTAGCAGGCTCTGAAGAATCATGTTCCCCTTGCTCTTCTCCCTCCTGAACTGCCACTTCAGCATTAGGAAGTTCAGGAACATCCTCTTCGCCTTGACCCTCGCCTACGGGGACCTCTACTTCTGTAACCACATGTTCAGGAGAAACTGGTTCCCCTTACTCCTTGCCCTCCTGATTAGGAGGGGACTCCGGATCAAAGGGACATGCCCTTGAGTCCAGGGATAGTTCCTGAGTCTGAGGCGGCTCGGGTGGAGACTGAGGAGGATGAAAGCCTTGAAGAAAGTGCTCTAGATAGGGGCTCAGATGTTGATGTGGCCTCCATGCATGAGGAGAGGCTATGGCTCGAGGAGAAGATCCTGAAGTTGATGACATGCTCGAACACCAAGAGGTTGTTGCTTCCGTGGCCCGGAGTCATGACAATGAGGGAACTGAGCTCTTTGTGGCTGAGGTAATATAAATCAGTCTCTTTTCCCTCTTCATTGTTTTGTGCCAACAATGCTCCGAGTGACTCTTCTATAGGAGTGATGTATGGAATGAGGGGCTTTCCCAATAGTAGTGTAGAGAGTACTACAGGGTTGAGTAAATAATGCTTAATGTCGTTAAGGGTAGCCTGACATGGTTCATCCCAAATGAATGGTGTATCTTTCTTTTGTAGGTGTGTAAAGGGTTTACAACGACTTGAGAGGTTCGAGATGAACTTGCGAATGTATGTCAGTTGACCTTGGAGGGAGCATAGTTCTCGAAGTGAAGTCGATGACGACATTTCTTGGATGGCCTTGATCTTAACTGGCTTAATTTCAAGCCCTCGATGTCTGACGATGAACCCCAAGAATTTTCCCGAATGCATGCCAAAAGCGCATTTCAGTGAGTTCATTTTTAGTTGATGGAGACACAATTGTTTGAACACCTTTTAGAGATCTCTCATATGAGCATTCTTCTCTTTGGATTTTACCACCAATTCATCCACATAACACTCCACCTCTTTGTACATCATGCCTCAGAAAATGGTCGTCATTGCTCTCTGGTATGTGGCACCGACATTTTTTAATCCAAAAGGCATCATTGTGTAACAAAAGATCCCTTTCGAAGTTAAGAATGTTGTGGCCTTGTTATCTTCAAGCACCATCCTTATCTGATTATACCCAGAGTCTCCATCCATGAAAGAAAAGATTTGGCAATGAGTTGTGAAGTCGATGAGCATCTCGGTGAATGACAACGGGAAGTCATCCTTGAGACAAGCGGTATTCAAATCGTGAACGTCAATACAGACCCTGATTTGACCATTCTTCTTCTTGACCAGAATGAAATTTGTTAGCCATTTCAAGTACTTGACTTCATGGATGAAACCTGCTTGTCAAGTTTGGCTACCTCGGCTCTATTTGCATTTCGAGATCAAGCCTGAATCTTCTTGATTTTTGTTTGACAAGTTTGACAGTCGGATCAATGCCGAGATGGTGAACGACGACGTGACAGTTTTTCAAGAAGGCAATGAACACCTCTTTCTCATCAAGAGACATTCTTGCAGAAATGAAGGTAGCTCTGGGGTCTGCTTTATCTCCAAGATTTATTTGTTCGAGTTCGTCTGCTGTGGCCTGACCACCTTCTTCCAATTCTTCTGGAGCCTCTTGCAACTCTTCATCATTGTTTTCAAGGATCTTTTGAATGATCTCAAATGCAGAGACCCATGGTTCTGACATCTCTACCTTAGATAGAGGCTTAGAGTGGATTATAATTTCTGCGTCTTTCTCCGTTTGAGGAAGGGAAGGGTCGTCCCTAAACAGGGGTTGTTTCTCAGACTGCAGGAGTTCATCTTGGAGATTGCAAGGAATTTGGGATTCAATGATTGTAGTGCAAGAAGTACACCGATGCGAATCACTCGGCCTTTCAGCAACTCTCTGCAGTGTTTGGTCCACACGGGTTGGTGCTTCACAGACTTGTATCATGTGGAAAGTTTCTTGATAGTAGAAACTTTGCCTCCTTAACTCTCTCAATCTCTGCTCAAAGTTAGGTTCAGGTGGCCACTGAGGTTTCTTTGGCTTCGACTTCTTGCGCTTCTTTGATGAAGGTGGCTCTGTCTTAGCTTTAGCTGTCAGGGCATTAACAATTATTAAGAATCCTGCTGCCTACGCCAGAGTTTTTCTCAATTGCTTCCGTTGTGTCTTAGTTATGTTCGATCCCTCAAGTTCTTTATCGAGAGCATCAAAGTTTGGACATATCAAAGTTGTACCTGCAAGAGACATAGACAAGGAAGAATGAAAAGTTGGAGAAGGAGGAGTAGGTTAAGGTCGTTCCCCTCATCAGACCGACCTAGGCAGGTTCTTATGTCATCGCCAGAGTTGGACTGATGTAGGGGATCTTTTAGGTCTTTCCCTTGCTTAGACCATTGGGGAGTGCTTTTAACGTCATCACCCTCATTGGGTGTGTGCAGGGGACCTTTTAGGTCTTTCCCTTACTTAGACCGTTGGGGAGTGCTTTTAATATCGTCACCCACATTGGACGTTTGCTGAGTGAAAGATGGCATGGGGACATCTTCTTGACAGGATGAAGAAGGAAAAAGGATTGTGTCGGGGATGAAGTCCAGCAAAGCTAGCAATGGAGGAAGGGGCCTAAGAAATTCTTGCTCGACTGTGGGTTGAGTGATCTTGTTTCTTCGACAAGCAGCCCTTAGGGCCCATCTCTTTCTGATTTTTTGAGGTGTCATTTGATTTGTCTCACGAGGTTGGCGATCAGCGTTGGCTTGGCAAACTGCTTCTTGCCTCAAAGACTTGAGTCTGCTTCGACCATGGTAGATCATCCATTGCTAGGAAGTCAAGGGATTTGCAGAGTCTGAGTCATTGATCGGAAGGTCCTGCTTTGTGAGATCTTCTTAGCTTGATGAGGAAGTGATTTGGGGATCACTTATAAGGAGGTTGTAAAATTCTTGACACTCTCGCATCTTCTTTGTGAATATGTCAAGGAAAGATGTACATTTTGATTGGTAATGACCTCTTAGCTGATGGTATGGACACCAGCGATCATCAATCCCCTTAATAAGGTGAAGGGGTTACCTTGCCTTCTTTAGTGTGATTATGCCTTCTCAAAGCATTATAATGAAGAGGGCATAGAGGATACCTACATTTTGTCCTTCTCTTGAATGGTTACAGCATGGGAGGCCTCAGCTTCCCCGAAGGCCTTCTTTAAATCTTCAAACTTTATCTGACCTTTCGGAATCAGGGCCTCTATGATATCCTTTAGTGTGTAGCAGTCATCTGTGGGATGATTGATCCTTCGATGGTAAGCACAATAATATGCTTGGGTGTCATGGCCAGATTGCTCAGGGAACCTGGCTTCTGGAAGTTGGATCATATTCTGCTCTAATAATAACTGGAACAGCATAGGGACCCATTCCTTCTTGAAGGGACATGCCTTATTTCGAAGCCAAGTTAAATAATTGCTCCGATCAAAGTTGGTTGGTGGAGGTACTCGATTGTACAACTGCTGTTGCTTGCCAGCCTGGGGTGTTACTTTTGTCATGCTTATCTCTTTAGGGAGGTCCAAAGTTTGGGAGGGAGCCTTCTTTGAATCAGTGACCATAATGGCTGCAATAATTACCCCATTTTGTTGGCTGCCCCGTGTGTTATTCCGAGAGCCACCATTGCCCTGATTGTTCGCTGAACTTGTAGACGGTTGTCGTGCCCCACCATGATGGCGTGACAAACTTTCTATGCAAACTGATTTTGAGATCAACTCTGACATGGAGGTTGGATTAGAGGCCTCGACATGTAGAGCGATTTCTGGTCGCACGTTCCACACGCAATTTTGGACTACTTCCTTCTCGATAATAGGATTAGGATAGCTTGAAGCCAAGTTTCTCCATCTTGATATGAACTGATCTACGAGCTCATCAAGGTCTTGAGTCAAGGTGAGAAGCTCGATGGTATGAACTTCTCTCTCTACCTCATAAAAGCGTGGATGGAACAGTTTCTCCATCTCCTCCCATGTATGAGCCGAGCTTGGAGGAAGTAGGGCATATCATTGAAATGTTGGGCCATTAAGGGTCTCAACGAACTGGCAAAGAAGAAGTCTCCCTTCAGCTGTTGTTTCTCAACATGCTGCTTGGAAATGGGTGTTATGCTGGTTTGGGGAGGTGTTTCCGCTGAATAGAGGAAACTTTCCTTTCTTAGAGTCTGAGGGGAACGTGATCTGATCAATATAGGAAGGATATGGTCCTTGATAAGGCGTCACACCTTGCATGCCTGGAATTTTTCTGTTCTTTAGGCTATGGGTTACTATAGCATCGATATCGAATAGAGAAACCAGATGAGGGACAGAATTGTCTTGGGAGGTAGACGGATGGGGCTGCCGTGGAGGTGCACAATCAGAGTGATGGGAATTGACCTCATGGTTAGCCGACTGGCATGCCACGTAAATACAATCGATCTTTTCCATCATCGTATGCGCCATATCCTCAAACTTGTTCATGCGATCCTCCTGCACATCACTAGGCTTGCTTACGACTATTACGTTGATCGTTTCTCTAGGGAGGTCAATGTTAGTGGCAGTTGAAGGCTTGTGAGCTAGACAAGTCGTATGTGGTAGGTCTGTCAGTAAGGGGTCAGTATTCCTTGACTGAACTTGACTTTTGTATGCAGATCGTGTATGGACTAGTTCTCGACGATCTTGGGACCGTGGCTGAGGAGTGGCTGGGTCTTCTTCTACGATAGTAATCACAGCACAGGGCTCATTGAGCTCTTCTTTTGGCTTCATCGTCTGAAGGGGGTAGAGGGGATTTAAGTGAAGAGGGTCATCAAAATTGGCTGTTTTAACTACCTTGGTCAGCTCCGTAGTCAAAATTCGTAGACCTCTATCATGTTTAGCTCTGACGTTTTGATGGACCTCCTGCCAAAACAGTGATCTAGGTTGCGGTTGGTCAACTCATCTTGAACAGGAGAGAGCTGTCTCCATTAGGTGTGGCAATGGATGAGGGTCAGGAACTGGAGCCATCTTGGGCCAGGGGGGATGAAGAACTTGATCTTCCATAAGGTCCATGCCTTGAGCTCTCTTATGAGCTCCAGAGATATGACCAAACTGTTGGAGCGGGTTCAAAATGGTACTCTTGGGGATAACCTTCGAGTACCAAGGCTGAAGGTTCTTTCTTGATGAAGGAGGAGCAAGCAAGAGAAGGGTCGACTCATGAGGAGGCCTGTGTCGAGGACGAGAGGCCATCTGAGATGGCAACACATGTGCTCCCCTTGAAGAAGGATTACGAGAGACTTGAGGGTCAACTCAGGCTCGTGCAAGTGATCTAGCCTTTGGAGGCCGAGAACTACGAGCATGTGTCTGTAAGAGAACATGTGCAGGCCTGGCCCTTACTGGGTGCGCTTGTGTCTGCATCAGAGGAGGACAAGAAGGTCATCTCATGTGTACTTGGGTTGGTGCAATAACGACATTGCTTCGAGCAGTGAGAAGCACATGAGTGGTGTGCACGGGATCTGGCCTTGGAACGTTCGTTCTTGAACATGGTCTTTAGGCAACGGAAGAGCTACCCCGAGGTGTGACTCAAGCCTTGTTGTGTGTGTGAAGGGTGAAGACCGTAGGGCTTCCACCTCGATGTGTTAAGCCTCAAGGGATAGAGATGAATGGTGTAAGAATGTGGGGGTTAGTCTTATGGGGACCCGCAAAAGCAATGACAACTTGCTTGCCTTTTGCAGAAAGGGATTGGGCAGCCTTCCGGTGTAGCTCAAAAACACGACCAGCAAGTGACTTGCCAATGGCTGGGTGCGTGCTGTGTGGGGCAACATAAGTGCTGCCCAAGCAAGGCGCTTGGTGGAGTTTCCATTAGAGGGAAGAGATGGGGAGTGAGGGACCTTCAAGTCCCTCCTCACACTTGTCCAGGTTAAGACTTGAGAGCTAGACAAGGGGTCTTTGCTCAAGAGGATGGTCAGGAACGAAGTTGAAGGACCTTGTTCCCTAGGGACACTCTCGAATAAGAGGATAAGAAAATCCTTGATCTGGATAAATGGGTTCTAAAACCTAGCAGCCATAAGTGAATGTGAAAAGCGAGTGAAAGAAGATAAAGAAGAAACTAGCCAAACGAGAATGATCTGACTAAGAGGTAAGAAGTCCCTAGTGGAGTCGCCAAGCTGGTTAGGTGCCTCGATCTTACCATCCGGATCCCTAGAGGACGGGGCGGTGCGTGTCTCAAGTTCCAGAAGAGACCCGGGACATTTGTGAGATCGTTCCCTCGGGAATCTTGTTCGAAAACAGGGGCAGGGGTTACCAACCGATACGAGAGGAATTTAAAGGTGGGTTCGGGACTTACTCGGGCTGACTCGCATCAATGTCCTCTTAGATCACGAAGAAAGCCCCCAGTAATGAAATTGGTTCGAAATCGCCTCCTTTGGCTTGTATTCTTCTTATTTTCTGTTTTCCTGCAATCACACACATATATGGCAAAGTTTATGGGATAGGTGGGTCAGGCCTCACCCTTTTCCTCTTTGATGAACATATGCAATGTATTCAAAAAGAAAAAAGGAAGACCGAGGGGGGGGGGGGAGAAGGATTCGACCAGGCAAGAAGATCAGGGTTGTGACTAGGCTGGTGGATGATTGCCATAACATGGTAGTGAAATGGGCTCGATAACTAAGACCGGTTCATGGGATCGTTATTATACGTTATTGCTAATATCGACTAGCTAAGGAAAGAAATAAAGGAAGAGAGGAAGGAGAAGAAGGAAGAGGAGATGCTGTCAGCATTAGACATTGACGACTGTTTCAGGAGATGGGAGAGAGAGGAAGCAATCAGCGCTAGGCTTCGTCGCTTGTATTAGATGTGAAGAGAGGAAGGGGACCAGCTGGCACTAAGTCTCACCAACTGACGGAAAAAGAGAGGGAAAACCAGTCGATGCTAGTTCTCACTGACTGACAGAAGAGGAAAGAAAAGATCAATCGGCACCAAGTCTCACCGACTGATAGAAGAAGAAAAAGAAGACCAATCGACGCTAAGTTTCGTCGATTGATTGAAGAAGAGAGAGAAAACCAATCTATGTAAAGTCTTGTTGATTGATAAGAGAAGAGAGAGAAAACCAACTGGCGTAAAGTCTCATCGACTGATAGGAGAAGAGAGAGAAGACCAACTGATGCTAGGCCTCACCTATTGATAGAAGAAGAGACAAAAAACCAACCGGTGCTAGTTATCACTAGTTGACAGAAGAAGATAAAGAGGACCAATTGGCGCTGGGCCACGCCAGTTGCCAGAAGAAGATATAAAGGACCAACCAGCACTAGGTCTTGCCAGTTGTCAGTAGAAGATAGAGAAGACCATGAGCCTCACCAATTGACAGAAGAAGAGAGAGAAGAACAACTGACATTCGGCCTTGTCAGCTGATAAAAGAGAGGAAAAGAGAGAAAAGAGAGAGAAAGAGAGAGAAGAGAGAGAAATAGAGAGTCAAAGAGGAGAGAAGAGAGACAAAGAGAAAGAAGAGAAAAGAGAAAAGAGAAGAAGAGAAAGAGAGAGAAGAGAGAAAGAGAAAGAGAGAGAGAAAGATAAATAGAGAGAAGAGAGAAGAAGATAGAGGGGAGGAAGGAGAAAGTTGCTTGCCCGAAGGCTATCAGACCTTTTCTTCTCTCTCCTCTCTCTCTCTCTCTCCAAGACATACTCACAGGCTTAAGCAAATAATCAAAATTTTTTTTAATCCTCCCAGAATGAATCGAAAATTGAGAGTCCTTTTGAGCCTCCTTTTACAATGAGGCAATGCCTGTTTATATAGAATTATGCCCAAACATGGGTGTATCGATCAAAATTAGACCTAATTTTTTGAAATTGAGAATTCACTGAATTAAAGGAATTTCTAAAAATGGGTGCAAAAGGATTGTTTTGCCCCTACCTAACAACGTGTGAAATTTCAGAACAGCCCTTGCTGTTGCCTGAGATCATGCGTGATCTCCCATGGCTGACCCGAGGTTCTTCTGATGCTCATTTAATCAGAAGATTATTGTTTTCTTGTAGGGCTCGGCATGACGATCGTTTTGATACCAACTTCGAGCCATGAATCATGTTTTTGAGCCATGATCACGAGACTTGAAATTTGTTTGAATCTTGGAAACTTTGGATCAATAGTGCGGTCGTTCCTTAATATTTTTTTGTGATTTCTTCATCGTAGTGCACTGAGCATGCCATCACGATCACGTGGCAGCAAAAGGGACGAGATTTGGAGCCCGAATGAAGATTTCACAACTTTTGAGTTTTTGTTAGAATTTGGAATCCGGCGGTCGAATTTCAATCACTTCGTCATCTTTGTGCATGGAATTTGACCGTCCGTCTTGTATGGGATACGGACCAATGACGCACACAATGGAATTGGTTTTACATTGTTTCATTGCATGAGTGTCGTGATTTGGTCTATCTAGCGAGAAGTGTCACTATTGCATATTTTGTAACTTCTTCATGGATCGGAAACTTCTCTCTAGATTTTCACCCCGCTTGGACATTGTCTCTTGGTGTGCCATATATTGAATTTTTCGTCTTCATGAGACAAATACGCTCACCAAATTTGGAAAAAATCTGACATGAAATGAGTGAGTTACGGGCCCCAAAAGTGACTGTAAAGCAGTCACCTTTAATGGTGTTTTGGTGCAGTGAGGCCACACACAAATAGTGTGCGGCCTCTCTTGTTTTAATGTTGGGCTCATATCTTTATTCTAGAGTATCTGATTAAGCCAAAACATGGCCCATAGGGGTTTTCAATAGTGCCGGATCAAATGGCGATGGTCCCATAGTGATTTGAGACACTGAAAATGTAGTTCAAATTGTAGGGTCCATTTCAGGATGTTAGAGACCGATTTTGCTAAAAACGTTTCTTTGTGTTCACTGCCTTAGACATGTCTAATTGCAATGAAACTTGACAGGTGGACTTTTCGAGTGGTGATGACAATCTTGACCAATTTTGGTGACATTCTGAGATTGTCGAGCATTTTGACTGTTTTGTAGGCTTTATTGACTTGCTTCCTACGAGGGACCAAGGGGATGAAAAATACGTTCAAACAATGACGTCTAGTAGTAATCCTATGAGCCAATCTTAGTTACTGAGCCCGTTTTTCTACCATGCCAGTCCCATTATTCACCAGCTTAATCACCACTCTGATGCTCCCGCTCAGTCAAATTCTTCTCTAGCCCGTCTTTCTTCTCTTATTTTTCTCTTGTTCTTTTTGAGTGTGCATGCTTGTGTATGTTCATCAAAGAATACGGGTCAAGGGAGGTGATTTTGAACCAGCTTTATATGTGTGATTGTAGAAAACAAAAGAATACAAGTCAAGGGAGGCAATTCCGAACCAGTTTTATTACTGGGGGGCTTTCTTCGTGATCTAAGATGATGCCCACATGGCCAGCCAGAGTAAGTCCCAAACCCACCTTAAATTCCTCTCTCACCAGTTGGTAACACCTGCTCCCATTCCCGAACGAGGTTCTTGAGAGAGCGATCTAAAAAACGTCATGGGTCTTCCCTCGAAAGCCAAGACGCATGCCTGCCGATCCTCAAAGGATCCGGAGGGCAAGATGGAGGCACCTAACCTGCTTGGCGACTCCACTTGGGACTTACTACCCCTTAGTCGGATCATTCTTATTTTGCCAGTTTCTTCCTTTATTATCTGCTTTCACATTTTATTTATGGCTTGCGGGTTCTGTAACCCATTTATCCTGATCGGGGTTTTTCTTCTTCTCGTATTCGAGAGTGTCACAAGGGAACAAGTTCCTTTGACTTCATTCCCAACCATCCTCTTGAGCAAAAACCCCCCTTGCTTAGCTCCCAGGTCTTAACCTTGACCGCTATGACATAAAGGTCCCTCACGCCCCATCTACTTGCCTTGGTGGAAATTCAACCAAGGCACCCTGCATCGGCAGCACTTCTGTTGCCTCACACAGCATGCACCCTGCCACCGGCAAGTCACTTGGCGGTCGTGTTCCAGAGGTACACCGAAACGCTGCCCAATCCGTTTCTGTAAAAGGCAAACAAGTTGCCATTGCTTTTGTGGGTCGCCATATGGCTACTCCTCATATTTTTGATCCATTGGTCTCTATCCCTAGAGGCTCAACACATCAAAGTGGAAACCCCACGGTCTCCACCCCACATACACACCACAAGGCTCTTAGGTCACCCACTCGAGCCACATTTTCAGGAAACCCTTGGGCTACCCAGAGTCAGCATCAAGAATCAGACCTTCTATGGTCAGGTCTTACGCATGTTGATCACATGTATCTCACTGCTCAGGGCAATGCCATCATTGCACCAACCCAAGTACATAGGAGACGACCTCCTCGTTTTCCTATTCTTCCCACACAAGAGCACCCTGTTAGGGGTAGGCCTACACCTGCTCGTAGTTCTTGGCCTCCTAAGTCTATATCACTTGCACGAGCCCGAGCTAACCCTCAGGTCTCTCGTAATCCTTCTTCAAGGGGCACACACGAGTTACCATCACAGACGTCCCCTCGCCCAAGACTCAGGATTTCCCATGACTCAATTCTGCTATGGCCCACTCCTCCTTCATCGAGCAAGCACCTTCAGCCTTGGCATTCGAAGCTTTTCCCCAATAGTACCATCCTGGACCAGCCCCATCACTTTGGTTGTGTCTCTGAAGCTCAAAAGAGAGCTCAGGGAATTGACCTAACGGAAGATCGAGTCCTTCATCCTCCCCAACCCAAGATGACTCCAGTTCCTAACCCTCATCCATTGCCGCACCTAATGGAGGCAGCTATCTGTTGTGAAAGAAGAGCTGACCAGCCACGACCTAGATTGCAGTTTTGGAGCGAGGTCCATAAAAATCTTAAGGATAAACGCGATAGAGGTCTACAAATTTTGACTTGAGAGGTGACCAAGGCAGTGAAAACAACCAATTCTGACGACCCTTTTAACCTGAATCCCTTATACGCCCTGCTGACGATGAAGTCTGAAGAAGTGCTTCATGAGCCCTGTGTGCGGTTATTATCGTAGAAGAAGACCTAGCCACTAAGTGGCCATGGTCCCAAGACCTTCGAGAACCGGTCCAAATGCGATCAGCATGTAGGAGTCAAGTTTAGTTAGGGCACGCTGGCCCCCTTCTGACTGACCTGCCACGTACGACCCATCATGTTTGCAAGCCCTCAGTTGCCACTAATGTTGACCTCCATAGAAAAACGGTTAGCTTAATGGTTGTAAGCGAGCTTGGTGATGCGCAGGAAGAGCGCACGAACAAGTTTGATGATATGGTGCGCGCGATGATGGAAAAGATCGATCCTATCAATGCCACAAGCCAGTCGGGTAACCATGAGGTCAATTCCCATCACTCTAATGGTGCACCTACATGGCAGCCCCCTCCTTCTACCTCATAAGACGATTCTGTTCCTCATCCCGTCTCTCAAACAGACATTGACGCTATGGTCACCCAAATCCTAAAGAACAGACAAATCTCGAGGATACAGGGTGCGATGCCTTATCAAAGGCCATACCCCTCGTAAATTGATCAGGTCCCATTTCCCTCAGATTATAAGAAAGGGAAGTTTTATTTATTCAACGAAACCATGTCCCCAAACCAGTATACTGCCCACTTCCATGTAGCATGTCGAGAAACAGCGGTTGATGGGAGACTTCTTCTTTGGCAGTTCGTTGAGACCCTCGATGGCGCAACATTTCAATGGTATGTCTGACTTCCTCCAAACTCAGTGCATACATGGAAGGACATGGAGAAACTATTCTATCAACGCTTCTATGAAGTCGAGAGAGAGGTTCAAACCATCGAACTTCTCACCCTGACTCAAGACCCCGATGAGCATTGTGATTAGTTTATATCAAGATGGAGAAATGTGGATTCCTGCCATCCTAATCCTATGCTTGAGAAGGAAGCAGTCTGAACTTGCATGCGAAACATGTGACCCGAGATCGCTCTACATGTCGAGGCCTCTAATCCGACCTCCATGTTAGATTTGATCTCTAAATCAATTCAAATAGAAAATTTATCATGCCACCATGGTGGGACACAATAACAATCTCCAAGCTTAGCAAACAACCGGGGCAATGGTAGCTCTCGGATTAACACATGGGGCAGCCAACATAAAGGGGTAATTAGTGCAACCGTCAATGTCACTGATTCAAAGAAAACTCCCTCCCAAACTTTGGACCTCTCTAAAAGGGTAAGCACGACAAAGGTATCACCCCAGGCTGGCAAGCAACAACACTCGTACAATCAGGTACCCCCACCAGCCAACCTTGATCAAGGTGATTATTTCATCGGGCATAAGAACAAGGTCTATCCCTTCGAGAAGGAATGGATCCCTGCGTTGTTCTTGTTATTATTGGAACAAAATATGATCCAGCTTCAAGAAGCCAAGTTCCCCGAGCAACCTGGCCTTGACACTCAGGCGAATTATTGTGCCTAACATCGGAGGATCAATCATCCTATAGATGACTGCTACACGCTGAAGGATATTATCGAGGACCTGATTCAGAAGGTTCAGAAAAATATTGAAAACCTAAAGAAGGCCTTTGGGGCAGACGAGGCCTCCCATGCCGTAACCATCCAAGATGAAGACAAAAATTCTTCAGGAAGGCATAATCACACTGAAGCAGGCAAGGCAACCCCGTCGCCTTGCTAAGACGATTGAAAATTGTTCGTGCTCGTACCATCAAATAAGAGACCAATACCTATCGGAAGGCACAAGTTTCCTTGATATATTCTCAAAGAAAATGCGGGAGTGTCAGGAGTTTTACAATCTCTCCATAAGTGATCCCCAATTAATTCCTCTATCGGGGTCAGAAGATCTCATAAAGAAGAACGTTCATTTCAATGTCTCGGACTACACGGAATCCTCGACTACCCAGCCATGGATAGTCTACCAAGGCCGAAGCAGACAAGTCCTTAAGGTGAGAGGCAGTTCTCCAAGCTAGAGTCGTTCGCAAGCTGAGCGAGACGAATCAAACAACACCTCAGAAAACCAAAAAGAGAAGGGCACCAAGGGCAACTCACAGAAAAAACAAGACCTCTCAACCCACAGTAGAGCAGGAATTTCTCACTGTCAACTTTACTGGACTTCATCCCTAACACGATCCTTCTTCCTCCTTCATCTTGTCAAGAAGGCATTCTCCTGCCATCTCTCACTCAACACACGTCCAATGAGGGTGACGACATTAAAAGCACTCCCTAACGGTCTAAGCGAGGGAAAGGCCTAAAAGACCCCCTGCACCCGTCCAACCCTGAGGATGACATAAAAAGCTGCCCAGATCAATCTGATGAGAGCAACGACCTTAAAAGCACCCCCCATCTTCTAACCTTTCTCCTTCTTCTTCTCCTGCTTCTCATTGTCCCTCTTCTACGTCCCTTGCAGGTACAACCTTGATATGCCTGGACTTCAAGGGTCTTGATCGAGAATTCAAAGGAATCAATATAAGCAGAACGTAGCAGAAACGATTGCGAAAGACCCTAACACAGGAGACCGGATTCCTAACAGTTGTTGTTGCCCTGGTAGCTAAAGCCAAGGCAGAGCCACCATCTTCAAAGAAGCACAAGAAGTTGAAGTCAAAGAATCCCTAGTAGGCCCCTATGCCTGACTTCGAGCAAAGACTGAGAGAGTCAAAAGGGTGAAGCTTCTATTCTCAGGAAGCTTGCCATATGATACAAGTTTGTGAAGAACCTGCTAGCTTGAAGCAAACACTCTAGGCAGCCGTACAAATACTGTGTGATTCATACGATGACACTCTTCGCATCACCATCACTCAACCTCAATTTCCTCCTAGCTGTGCAGACAAGCTTTCCCAACCTGATGTGTTTTCTACATTTGGAGTTGACCTTTTCGTCACTCAGTACTAAAAAAGCACAGGAAGCATGATCAACCCTAGAGCCCGATTGAAGGCAGAGGTGTCAGGGTCATGGGTCTTCGCGCAGGAAGTTGGTGAAAAGGCCTTTGAGAACAACGAGGAAGAGTACAAAAAGCCTCAGAAGAATGGGAAGAAGGTGGTCAGGCCACAATTGAAGAACTCAAAGAAATAAATCTTGGAGATGAAGCGGATTCCAGACCCACTTTAATTTCAGTGAATATATCTTCAGAAAGGAAAGAGGATTTCACTACCCTCTTGAGAGCAAACCGGGACATCTTTACTTGACATTACCTTGAGCTGCCTGATTTAGACCCCAAGTCGTTTTTCACCGTCTTGGCATTGATCCAATTTTCAAACCTGTCAAACAGAAATAAAGAAGGTTCATGCCTGACTTTGAAATGTAGATAAACACTGATGAACCAAACTCAAACAAGCAGGTTTCATCGGTGAAGTCAAGTATCTGAAATGGCAAGAAAATGTCGTTCTGGACAAGAAGAAGAATGGTAAAATCAGGGTGTGTATTGACCTTCGTGATTTGAATACCGCCTGACTCAAGGATGACTTCCCGTTGCCATTCACCGAGATGCTCATCGACTCTACAGCTCACTGTCAAATATTTTCCTTCATGGACGGATACTCTAATTAGATAAGGATGGCGCCCGAAGATGAAGAGTAACTCCAAAAGGGGTCTTCTATTACACAATGATGACTTTTGGATTAAAGAATGTTGGCGCCACATACCAGAGAGCAATGACAACCATTTTCAAAGACATGACGCACAAAGAGGTGGAGTGTAATGTTGATGACTTGGTGGTAAAATCCGAAAAGCAGGATGCTCACATGAGAGACCTTGAAAAGGTATTTAAGAGTTTACATCTTCATCAACTTAAAATGAACCCCCTAAGATGCGCTTTTAGCGTACGTTCTTGAAAACTCTTAGGGTTCATCATCAGACATCAAGGGCTTGAAGTTGAGCCCATCAAGATCAAGGCAATCCAAGAAATGTCGTCACCGACTACACTTCGAGAACTGCACTCTTTCTAAGGGCAACTAACATACATTTGCAGGTTTATCTCGAACCTCTTAGGTCGTTGTAAACCCTTTATACACAGCCCTTGATGACATCAAGCATTATTTACTCAACCCTCCAGTGCTCTCTACACTAGTATTGGGAAAACCCCTCATTTTATCCGTGACTGTTTTGGACGAGTCACTCGAAGCATTGTTGGCCCAAAAACAATGAAGAGGGAAACGAGACTGTGTTACCTCAGCCGCAGGATGCAAGGGGTCGAGAAGAATTATCCCCCTTTTGAGAAGATGTGCTTGGCCTTGATCTTCGCAGTACAAAAACTCCGCCATTACTTGCTTGGTCATGAAGTTAAACTAATATCGAAAGTTGATCCTGTAAAGTTTCTCATGACATGCCCATGGTTGTAGGGACACCTTGCTAAGTGGGCATTATTGCTGATGGATTTCGACATCACGTATGTCTCATAAAAGGCTATCAAGGTGGCTGACTTTCTCGCAGCACATCCCGTACCAGCAGAATCTCCTCTATCAAGTGACCTTCTTGTTGAAGAAGTATTTTGTGCTGACCTTGTTCATGTGTGGGAATTGTAATTTGACTGAGCATTCCAATCAGATCGACGAGGCGCCGGAGTAGTTTCTTGACTCCGGGAGGAGGAATATTGCCACTTTCTTTCTCTCTTGCTCAAGCTGATTCTCAAAATGAGGCAGAATATCATGCCCTTTTAACCGGACTGGAGATAGCCTTTGACCTCGGCTTGGAGCTAGCCTTTGACCTCGACTTGAAGCTGCTGCTCAAGATATATGGCAACTCTGAGTTTGTTATCCGACAGCTCGAAGGGATCTATGATGTGAGAAAAGATACTCTCAAGCCTTACCACGATACTGCCAAATCATATATGTCCTAGTTTGAGGATGTATCCATGAGTCACATCCTCAAAAGGCTAAACTCGTAAGATGATTCACTTGTGAAACTCGATTCCACAATTTAGTTATCCTCCTCAAGACCCACACTTGTTTGGTTGGCAGAATGAAGACACATCGAACTAAGAACTGAGGTCGATGCAAATGATGAGAGAAATATCTTCCCCGAGTGCCCTCCTTATTCATTTGGAGAAATTCTATCAACCAAAGAAGTAATCAAGACTGAACCAGGAATAGCACCGAGTTAAGGAGCTAAGGGTCAAAATCAAGAACCAGAATTCTTTGACCCAATATGCGCAGAAATTGAGCAAGTATAAGATTGGAGAGAGCCCACCACTAGTTTCCTAAAACATGGTAGGCTCCCAAAAGAGCATGTTGAACACAACAGCATATGTTGAATGCCTACCAAGTATACCCTCCTTGAAGGAGATGCTCTCTCCAGACGATCGTTTGACTGCATTCTTCTTAGATGCGTCGATATCCAATAAGCAAATAAGGTGTTAGAAGAAGTCCACTCAGGCATTTGTGAAGTACACTAGTCAGGGTCTAAGCCCCATGAACGAATGCGCAGGTTGGGATACTTTTGGCCTTCCATGATCTCTGATTCCTTCAGCTACGCTAAAAAGTGCCAAGTATGCCAAATACACTCCAGCCTGGTTCACTAGCCTCTAGAGATCTTACACCCTACTGTTGCATCATGGCCCTTCTCACAATGGGGTATGGACATCGTAGGGCCTATTGACCCTCCTTCCGCAATGGGCCATGTTTTTATCCTAGCTTTAATAGATTATTTCTCTAAGTGGGTTGAAGCGGTCCCCCTTAAGCAGGTTCCTGGGATAGTAGTTGCCTACTTCATTCTACATCATATCATTTATCGCTTCGGAGTGCCCGATCGGATTATATCTGATAATGATCCTCAATTTAGGAGTCATCACATATATCGCTTAGTTAACCAATTCAGTTTCGAATGGAGGTACTCGACTATGTACCACCCTCGGGCAAATGGATTAGCTGAGGCTTTCGATAAAACTCTGTGCAACATTTTAAGAAAGTTAGTATAAAAAACAAGGAAGAACTGACATGAGAAGCTTCCCGAAGCACTATGAATGCTACTGATTCCACTCCTTATTCTCTGGTCTATGGGGGTGAAGCAGTTTTACCTCTCGAAATACAAATCCCTTCACTGCGAGTCGTTATTTAGCAAGGAATAACCGAAGATGAGAGAGTCAAGCTTCGCCATCAAGAATTGGATGCACTTGATGAAAAGAGGCTAGAGGGTCAGCAAAACCTTGAACTCAACTAAGGGAGAATGAAGAGGGCTTTTAACAAGTCTGTCAAGATCCACTTATTCACCCATGGCGATCTAGTCTTAGCTATTAAGAGGACTATTGTTATGCATGGCCAGCGTAAAGGGAAGTTTGAGCCTAAGTGGGAAGGTCCCTTTATAGTAGAAAACGTAGCGCCCAATGGAGCTTACATACTGGCACATCCTGAAGGAGGGGAAGCAATGCCCCCTTTCAATGAACGATACTTAAAGTAGTACTACCCATAATGCATATTCAAGAAAAAGAGACTCGACGCGAAAATAAGCAAGATAGTCCAAACAAATTCTAACTCTTTCTATTGCAGTAAAAACAAGTTATGAGTTATATGCTAAAGAAGCCCATTACTAGGGAGGTTACAAGTTTTTTGCACCTGAGGATAAGAGGAAGGTTACAAACCAAAATTTGTAGTTTCATTCTTGAATATGTGGATAAGAGGACGGTTATGGGACTAAAGAAAAAGCCCTCTTCATGAAGAAGAAGTTAAACAACTTGGAGAGCTAGCTTCAATTCATCTGATGAGTAAGAGGATGGTTACAGGCCAGGAGACGAAGTGAAGCCACTCCAAGAAGTTAGCTTCAAATGAATGACGAATGATGGTAATGAAGTGAATGTACTCACTGGGGAAGCAATGAAGGTGGTGTACACAGACGAACAGATCGGCTAGGGAACGCGTGAGTGAAGATGCACCTAAAGGGCAGGTGCACATGTGTGGGGGCGTCTTTAATGTCATACCTCCTGGACCTGGGTAAGGCAGTTTAACATCATGCGACCAAGATGTGCACTCTGGTCTAATGTCATATTGCTTGGATCAACGTTATGCAGTTTAAAGTCTTTTAACTAGAATCATGCAGTTTAAGGTCGTGCAACTAGACCTCTGCTATAGTTTAAGGTCAAATAGTTTGGACCATACAGTTTAGGGTCATGCACCTAGACCATGATTGTGCAATTTAAGGTCATGCAGCATAGACCATTGTGTGGGTCGCCATGTATGTGAAGCTTCATAGGGAATAGGTCTGTGGATGGCAATCCGACTCCCTTGAGGATAAAATGGTTAAGACCACCAAGAGGTTTAAATGGAGAAGCAGACTTCACTGGGGATTAGGGGACAAGTATCACTCCCTAAGGTGAAAGATGGAACTCACGGCTCATGGACTGTGACCTGACTCCAGGGGATAGGATAGCTTGGTGCACGACTAACCCCCAGGGGATTGAAAGGATAGGCAGGACTCGACGGTGATAATGAGCAATGCTGTGTAACTCCGCTAACAATGACAGGCCGGAGCATAGGTGCAACCACACTAGGGATTGAAGATATAAGAATGACCCTAACTCCACTAGGGATAATGGGCTGCTATACCGATGTAACTCCTACTAGGGATGAGGGACGTGCATCCATTTCACATATTAAAGTGATGTGCATGGACCACTTGTCACATCGTTTTAGGTCTTGCTACTGGGACGTGCGCTACGGCTTTAAGGTATTGCGGCTCGGACCATGGCTATGCAGTTTAAAGTCATGCGGCTAGGACCATGCAATTTAAGGTCGTGCAATTAGAACTCCGCTACAGTTTAAGGTCTTGTATTTTGGACCATGGTGCTAAGCCTTTTAACATCATGCGGCCAGGACATGCACTATAATTTAAGGTCATATAGATTGGACCGCGGTTATGTAGTTTAAAGTCATGCAACGAGGACTATGCAGTTTAAGGTCGTGCAACTAGACCTCCGCTATAGGTTTAGGTCATATAGTTTGGACCATGCAGTTTAGAGTCATACACTTAGACCATTTAGTTGGGTAAGGGAATGTGAATCCATGGGGAATAGAGCCATAATTAGAGACTCGATTCCCTGAGGATTTAGGACTTTGACACAGGGAATAAACTCCCCGGGGATGTAGAACGATGGTCCAGATGGGAGTGACATAGCATGGGCACGATGCTATGTTTTGGATGACGCACACGGTGTTACGCCTAGATGAAGTGTTCACGGTGTTAACCTCTTGGTGAAGAATGTGGCGACAACCTCTTGAGTAGAGCACGCGACGATAGCCTCTTGTGAAGTGCACGACGATAGCTTCTTTGGTGAAGCGCACACGACGATAGCCCCATGAGTAGAGTACACGGCGATAACCTCTTGTGAAGCACACGACGATAGCTTCTTTGGTGAAGCGCACGCGGTGATAGACCCTTGTGAAGTACATGGAGAGTAAGGCATGGCAAGAGCAGCGGGTTCATGCGGCACAACGGGTTCATGATTAAGGCCTCAGGCTTGACCCACCCCGGCTTAGATCTATTGTCGTTTTAAGATGAGGATTGGAGCATCATTTCAAACTTGTGAGGGGAATTTCGTGGAACTGCTGAGTTTAAAAGGGGAAAAACCCCATTTTACTGTTTTACCAAAAGGTCAAACAGTGAAGGGACTTTTTAGAGAGAAAGCCGGAGCTTCCTTCAAGAGACCTCCAGCAAGGGTTTCCCATCCAAAACCCGCAATATAAAAGGACTTCAGGAGATTCTTAGAAAACTGGAGAAGGTCACAAATCTTCAAAATTTTCTTGCAGACGTTTTCCAGAGAGTGTAAAGGCTTCTTGAGCAGCGAATAGGGGCTAATCAAAGTTTCTTCGAGACTTTTTTGGTGAAGATTGGTGGCCATTGAAGTTATCATGGTAGAAATAGTGGTGCCATCAGGTTGCAACACTATTTCTAGTGTGTGTTTGAAAGCATTTTTCTGCACCTTGGTCATTGATGCGGAATAAAGAGGAAGTAGGTCAATAAAGCCTGACAAAATTAGTGGAAATTTGATAGACTCATAACTGCCTCAGAATTGGTCAAGATCTTCATCATCACTCCAAAAGGCCACCTGTCAAGTTTTATCGTGATCAGATATGTTTAAGGCAATGAACATAAAGAAGCAATTTCAGAAAAAATTGGCCTCTAAGACGCTAAAATAGATCCCGTAACTAGAACTATATTTTAGGTGAATCAAGAGGCTATGGGACCATCACCATTGGATCTGACACGGTCGAAAACCCTTATGGGTGAAGTCTCATCTTAATCGAGCACTCCAGGAAAATGTTATGAGTAAAATACCAAAAAGGGCTAGGTGGCACACTATTCCCGTGTGGCCACCCTACACCAAAACACCATCAAAGGTGGTTGTTTTCACAGTCATGAATTGTGACTTCCCGAACTCATTCCAAGTCAGATCGTGCTCAAATTTGGTGAGCATGTTTGTCTCGTCAAAATGAGTGTTTTGATATATGGTACGCCCCGTGACGATGCCTGAGCAAGGCAAAAAACTAGAGAGAAGTTGTTGATCCATGAAGAAAATTGCAAAAAATTCAGCAGCAGCACGCCTCACTCAAGCGGCCAATTCATGGTGCTTGTGTACCTGATCGTCACGAAACCAATTGCATTATGTGCGTAAGGTCCGTGGCAATCTTTAGCCCAAACGATGTGTACGATAAACAGTTGGATTTCACACATGAAAGCGTCGAACTGTTGTACATTCTGACTGTCAGATTTCAAGATTCCGATAAAAAATGCAAGACGCCAAAATCTTCATCCAGACACAAAATCGAGCCGCGCTTACTGGAACGTGATCGTGAAACATGCTTAATGTGCTTCAGCAATGAAATAGAAGAAAAACATCGAGGAACAAGAGCACTATCGATCCAAAGTTTTCAATATTCATAAAAAATTGACGTCTCATGATCATGGCTCAAAAACATGATTCATGGCTTGAAATTGGTATCAAATCGATCACCAGGTCAAGCCCTACAAAAAACCAATTATCTTTCGATCGAATGGGCATCAGAGCAACCCAAGATCACGTAAGTTCTCGGGCAGCAGCAGGGACTATTTTGAAAATCCACAGATTGTTAGGCAAGGGCAAAATAATCCTTTTCCATCCATTTTTAGACTTTCTTTTAATTCAATTAAATTATAATTATCTTCAACTTTGGGTAGTTTTTGGGCGTCTACCCATGTTTGGTCCCAATTCTATATAAACATGCAAAGCTTCATTGTAAAAGCCACCTTCAGTTCATTCTTCAATATTCAATAAAGACTTCAATTTTTGCTTGAGTTCGTAGGTGCATCTTGGAGAGAGAGAGATGAGAGAGAAGAAAAGGGTCGATACCTCTTGGTAAGGTAACTTTCTCTCTCCTTCCTTCTTTCTCTCTCTACCTCTCTTTCTCTCTCCTCTTTCTCTTTCTCTCCCCTCTTTCTCTTTCTCTCCTCCCCTCTTTTTCTCTTTCTTCTTCTCTTCTCTCTCTCTTTCTCTTTCTCTTTCCTCTTTATCTTTCTCTCTCCTCCCCTCTTTTTCTCTCTCTTCTTCTCATCTTTATCTCTCTTCCTCTATCTTCTTCTCATCTTTATCTCTCTTTCTCTCTTCTTCTCATTTCTCTCTCTTCTTCTCATCTCTATCTCTCACTCTTTCTTCTTCTCATCTCTATCTCCCTTCTCGTCTGTCTCTCATTCTCACTCCTCTCTTCCTAACACAATTGACAATGCTCAGTGCCTCCTGAATCCTTCTCTCTCCTCTCTTCCTAAGATAGTCGATGAGGCTTAACACAGTCTGTGTCCTCTCTCTCTTCTTTATCTAACAAAGTCAATGAAGCTCAGCTCACTTGTGTCTTCTCTCTCCTCTCTTCTTAACGTAGTTGACGATGCTTAATGTAGTCTGTGTCCTCTCTCTCTCTTCTTTGTTTAACGTAGTTGGTGAAGCTCAGCGCCGCTTGGGTCTTATCTCTTCTCTTCTTCTAACATAGCCGGCACAGCTTAGCGTCATCTGTGTCCTCTCTTTCTTCTTTGTTTAACACAGTCAGCGAAGCTTTGCGCCACTTGCGTCTTATCACGCCTCTTCCCCCGCCACAGCCAACGAAGGTCAAGCATCGTTTGTGTTCCCTTCTTTCTGTCTCTTTTGTCACATTAGTGGAAGCACATTGCCGCTTGTGCCTTCACCGTCTTCTCCTTACTCGTCATAGCCGACGAAGACATATCGCTGACTAAGTTTTCTTTCTCCTCCTCTTGTTGCCATCTGTATCTTTTCTCCTTCCTTCCCTCGTCTCTCATGATTTTTCCCCTTCTTTCTTTCTGTTCCTCTCCTTTTTTTCAATTCTCTTATTCTTCTTTTGTCCTATTCCTTATTCTTTCTCTATGATCTCCATTCTTTCTATTATTCTTTCGTTTGATTAAGAGGGGTCGAGATTAGCCTTCCATGGTAGTCTTATCATCTAGCCGTAATATTGTTGTGCCATAATTACTGTGCCCTCTTTATTGCCATGATAGACTAACCATCATGTCTAGCAAGTCAATATCGGTATTGACGTATAATAGCCATTATGTTGAGCCAGTTGTAATTATCGAGCCCGTTTTACTGCCACGTCAGGCCATTACCTACCACCTTAGTCATTGTGTTGATCTCCACGCCTGATCAAATTCTTCTCTCCCCTATCTTTCTTCTCTCATTATTCTCTACTTATTTTTGAATAGGCACGCTTGTGTACATTTACTCGAAGGCAACGTGAGGTCTGTAGATCCACCTGTCTTATAATATTTGCCATATATGTGTAATTGCATAAAACAGGAGAATACAAGCCCAGGGAGGTGATTTCGAACTAGTTTTACTGCTGGGGGGCTTTCTTCATGTTTTAAGAGGGCACCCACACGAGCCAGCATGAGTAAGTCCTGAACCCACCTTAAACTCCTCTCTCATCGGTTAGTCTACCTACCCTCATTCTCGAATGAGGTTCTCGAGAGAGCGATCTCAAAGTTCCTAGTCTCCCTGAAACCTAAGACGCGTACTGCCCGATAATCTTGATCTAGAGGGCGAGATTGAGGCACCTAACCAGCATGGCGACTCTACTGGAGATATACTACCCCTTAGTCGGATCGTACTTGTTTGGCTAAGTTTCCCTTTTTTTTTTATGTGTTTGCACTTTTGCTGCTGGGTTCTATAACCCATTCATCCGGATCAAGGATTTTCTTATCCCCGCATTCATGAGTATCCCCAGGGAACAAGTTCCTCTAACTTCGTTCCCATCCCTTCTTTTGAGCGAAGACCCCAGGTCGAGCTCCCAAGTCTTAACCTGGATTAGCGTAAGGAGGGACTAAAAAGTCCCTAACTCCCCATCTCCTCACTCTAGTGGAACTTTCACTAAAGCGACTTGCATCTGTAGCACATTTGTTGCCGCACACAACATCCACTCTACCATCGGCAAGCCACTTGTCGGTTGTATTGCTGAGGTATGCCAAAAGGCTGCCCAATCCCTCTCTACAAAATGCAAACAAGTTGCCATTGCACCTGTGGGTCGCCACAACGCTACCTCCCACATTCCTGTACTAACACGAGTCTTTATCCCTAAAGGCTCAACACATCGAGGCGGAGACCCTGCGGCCTCCACCCCTCGCACACACCATAAGGGTCATCGGTCAACCACTCGAGCCACGCCTCAGGGCAACCCTTACGTTACCTCGAGTCAGCGGCAAGGATCAGAATTCCCAAGGACAGGTCTTGCATACACTGCTCATATGCATCCCACTACTTGGGGCAACATCGTCAGTGCACAAACCTATGTACACAGGAGACTATATTCTCGTCCTCCTACTCAGCATACACAAGCACACCTTGTGAGGGGCAGGCCTCCACTTGTTTTCTTATAGAAACTTGCTCGCAGTTCTCGGCCTTCTAAGGCCTGACCACTTGATCGAGCCCGGGCTGACCCCTCGGTCACTTGTGATCCTTCTTCAAGGAGCGCACACATGACGCCATTTCAGACAACCCCTCGCCCTCCACTCAAGCATTCTCATGGGTCAACCCTACTCTCGCCTGGTCCTCCTTCTTCGAGCATGCACCTTCGGCCATGATACTCAAAGACCTTCCCCAAGAGCACCATCCTGAACCAGTCCCGTCACTTCGGTCGCCTCTCTGGAGCCCACAAGAGAGCTCGGGGCAAAGACCGTATAGAAGATCAAGTCCTTCATCCTCCCCCGCCAAACATGACTCCAGTCCCGGGCCCTCATCCTGTGCTGCACCTGATGGAGATAGCTCTCTCTTATGCAAGAAGAGTTGACTAGCCACAGGCCCAATCACAGTTTTGGCGCGAGGTCCATCGAACTTCAAAGATAAACGTGATAGAGGTCTGCGAATTCTCACCAAGCAAGTGACCAAGGTGGTTAGGGTAACTAGCTCTGATGACCTTCTTCGCCTGAACCCCTTCTACCCTCTTCAGATGATGCAGCCTGAAGAAAAGCTCCATGATCCCTGCACTATGATTAGCGTCGTAGAAGACGACCCAGCCCCTCAGTAGCGATGGTTCCAAGACAATTGAAAACTGGTCCTCACATACAAAAGTCGAGTTCAATCAGGGCATGCTGGCCCCCTGTTAACCGATTTGTTGCTTGCGACCCATCAAGTTCGCAAGCCCTCAACTGCAACTAAGGCTGACCTCCTTGGAGAAACAGTCAGCGTGATGGTTATAGACGAACCTGACTCGCAAGAAGACTGCATGAACAAGTTTGAAGATATGGTGCCCGCAATGGTGGAGAAGATTGATCGTATAGACGCCGCATGACAATCAGCTAACCATGAGGTCAATTCTCACTACTCATATGGTGCACCTACAAGGCAGCCCCTTCCCTCTACCTCACAGGACAATATTGTACCTCGCCCCATCTCGCAGGCAGACCATGATGCTATGGTAACCCATAGCTTAAAGAGCAGATAAATTCCAGGTATGCAGGGTGCAACACCTTATCAAAGGTCATACCCTTCATACATTGACCAGGTTTCGTTTCCTTAGATTACAAGAAAGGGAAGTTTTCCCTATTCAATGAAACCACATCCCCGAATCAGCATATCACTCACTTCCAAGCAACATGTTAAGAAACAGTGGCTGATGGGAGAATCCTTCTCTGTCAGTTTGTTGAAACCCTTGATGGACCATCTTCTCAATGGTATGCTCGACTTCCCTCAAACTTAGTTCATACTTGGAAGAAAATGGAGAAAATGTTTTACCAACGCTTCTACGAGGTCGAGAGAGAGGTTCAACATCAAGCTTCTCACCTTGACCTAGGATACCGATGAGCCCATGGACCAATTCATATCAAGATGGAGAAATTTGGCAGTCTCCAATCACCAATTTAGGCCCAACCATGGTTTCTTCCATCTAGCCTGCACTCACAACAGCCAGAACCTCAGCAACAAAAAGCACAACGCCTTCAACTTAACAATCCGTGCTCTCGGGGGTAGTAGCCTCTTGATGCTCATGGACGTTAGGAACCATGAGCCCTTCTTCTTGAATCATCATCCTTGTCTCAGTCAGGGCACTAAACCCTTGAAGCACTGAGGCCACTTCAGCATCAGATTCCCTCCCTAGAGCATTTGATTCGGGGCCTTCAGCCTCGTCAATCTTCATTGGAGCCAGCTCTGACTCAGGAGCTACCCTTGGACTTAGAGATGCCTCCCCAAGATCCAGAGTCATTTCCCGATCAAAAGTAATACCAATGGGCTCAGAAGGGCCAAATTTGTTTGCTTCAGTCTCTAAAGAGGAAGAAAACAATTCAAGAGAGACAGAAGATGGTGGAGAAAGTGTAGAATCTCACATTGGGGGAGTTACTAAATGATCAGAGGAGGAAAAGCTACCTATTGGTTCCGAGATCACAAGAAGTTGCTTGTAGAGTGTTGATTGGATGGTAGGTGAAAAGTCGTGACCCATTAGCTGACGACGAGATGTCTTTCCATTAGGTGACCATGGGTAAGACTTTGGGGAATGAGATGAAAGATGGTGAAAGTGGACGACGCACACAAATGGGCCGGCTATGGAAGACATGTGTGGTGATGCACGTAAAGGGTGTGTGTGCATGAGTAGACTCACTGAAGAGGTAATGGAATTGGTGTAGGTGGCCCATGCACACAAATGGGCCGGTTGGGGAAGACGTGCATGGTGATGCATGTAAAGGGCATGTGGGCCTAGGTAGGCTCATTAGAGAGAAGAAGAACAGGGTATGCGTGCACTATGGTTTGAGGTCATATAGCTTGGATAGTGATTGCGCAATTTAAAGTCATGCAACTAGGACCATGCAGTTTAAGGTCGTGCGATTAGACCCCTGCTACAGTTTATGGTCATATAGTTTGGACCGTGGCTATGCAGTTTAAGGTCATACAACATGGACAGTGTAGTTTAAGGTCGTGCGACTAGACCTCCACTACAGTTCATGGTCACATAGTTTGGACCGTGGCTATGCAGTTTCAGGTCATGTAGCATGGACCGTGTAAGAGTTTCCATGTCAGTACGGTTGCCTGGGGGTAGGTATGTGGATTGCAATCTGACTCCCTGAGGATAAAGATAATTAAGGCTATCCACATGTGAAAAGAGGTAGATGGAGGTGGTGACCCTACGAGGGGTAGTTAACAGGGAAAGGCTTCACTAGGGATTAGGAGGGCCAGTGTGACTCTATGGGGATAATGAATATCGGTGTGCATGGAACTTCCAGAGGCCAGGGCACGGATGAACCCCCCGTGGGTTGATTACGACCCTTACATGCATCTAACTCCGTTGGAGGTCCAGTTGGAGTTATGCATATGGACCATTCGACGCGCTACGCATTACAATTTTAGGGTCTTGTTAGCTCGGACCATGGCTGTGCAGTTTAAAGTCATACAGCTAGGACCATGCAGTTTGTGTTCATGCAACTTGACCTTCGCTATAGTTTAGGGTCATATAGTTTCGACCATGGTGCTAAGCCTTTTAACGTCATGCGGTCAGGACATGCACTATGGTTTAAGGTCACACAGCTAGACCAAGGTCGTAAGTTTAAAGTCATGTGACAAGGACTTCGTAGTTTGAGTTCATCCAACTAGACCTCCATTATAGGTAAAGGTCATACAGTTTGGACCGTGGTCATATAGTTTTGAGTCGTGAGACAAGGACTATGGCTTTGTAGTTTAGGGTCATGTATCTTGGATTGTTGTTATGCATTTTAAAGTCATGCAGCACAGACCATGGCTGTGCAGTTTAAAGTCATACAGTTAGGACCATGGCGATGTAGTTTATGGTCATGCAGCGTGGACCATTGCCATACGACTCCTTGGGGAATATAGCCATTACCCGAGACTGGGCTCACTGAGGGGCGAGATTGTGGTGTAGGAAATGAATTCCTGAGGATATGGACCAATGGTCTGGAGGGGAGCATCAGGACCTATGTATAACGCTAAGTACAACATTAGACCCTTGGTGAAGCGCGCGGCAGCAGCCCTTGGCCAGACGTAGGGCGGTGACTACTTGACAGGGCACGCGGCAATAGCCTCTTGATGAAGCGCTCAATGGTAGTCCTTGGACGAGACGCACGGCGACAACCTTCTAAACAAAGTGCGCAGCACTAGTCCCTTGGACGAAGTCTTGAGGAGGCACACAATAATGCTACTTTGGGTCTCGAGCTTAGCTGCCCCGGCCTAGCCTTATCGCCATCAAGAGCTACTGGCGCATCATTCTGAGTTTGTCAGCGACAGTCTTTGGTACTGCAGGTTATCAAAGGGGGGAGAAACCCCACATTATTGTTTTATCGAAGCGTAAAACAGTAAAAGGGATTTAGAAAGAGAGAGAGCCAAAGCTCTTGGCTAGGGTTTTCTGACAAGCACTTCCTAACCAAAACTTGCAGAGAAAGGTCCTTAGGGACTTTTCTGGTGAACTTCAGGAGGTGTGAAGCTTCGCAACATACTTGCGAACAGTTTTCGACCAGCATCGTAGCTTTCTAAGCAACGAAGAGGATCTCTCGGGGCCTTGGCAAAATTTGTAGAGGTGTCCTGCTAGAGTTTGAGTGCTTCCTTGATTGTTTTACATCTGAGGGGGAGATCGTAGAGAGCTCAAAGGGCTTTGCCAGCCCTTTTGGTGTCATAGGAGAAGGAGAAGGGGCTGTATTGAGTTCATCAAAATTTTAGCAAAATTTCGGTGAGCTTTAGTGGACCGTTGAAGTGGTAAACCGAGGAGAAGGGCAATCCGTAGGGTCGTAGGGAAGATTTTTGGGATTTTTGATGGTTTTTTCCAACTTCGATAACAAGCAGAAGGCAGGAGAGGGTTTTCCCGGTGTTTTTGGGATATTTCTAGCCATCAAAAAAGGGAGAAAATAGAGTTAGATGAGAGGTTCCCTTTGAGTGGAGAGGTGTTTTTGATAGGGGCAGGCCACGCCGGTAGAGGAAAGAACAGGGTCTGCAGAGGGATCCCGATGGTCGGAGGTGTGTTTCCAACAAAGCTCGAAGGATTGCGGGGAAGGTGAAGGGTTGCAAGAAGGTGGACCGTCGACATGGGCAGCAATTGGGGGAACCAAAGAGGCGTATGAGTCAATGTCCCTCGGTAATTGAGAACAGCAGGAACCCAAGTATTTCAAAGTCGTGGTGACATTGAGTTTCATGCGGCGCCACCTTCGTGCATCCTTAGGCCACACACGGTGATTGCCATGCTTCGAGGTCTGAGGCTCGTGGCAATAGTCCCATGCGGCATTAGCCTGCCCATGGTGATGATAGGTCGTGGCATTGTGTTGCGCACAACGATGACCTCGGACAACAATGCCTCATGAGGGTCAAGAGTGATGGTTAACGGGGGGGCCTTGCCACCGCAGTGTGTGGGAAGCAAAGTCCTTTGGCACAATCGTGAAGTCCATGTTGTTCTGTGGAAGGGCGTCCATTGTGAACAGGGTATGCCCCCACTCATAGGCCAATTCCTTGCCCGTGAAGTCTGTCTTGTATATTTGATATACTCATCAGATGAATTGAAGCTGACTTGGAAGTGGTTGCCTTGTTCTTTTGGCTTGTAACCGTTTTCCAGAGCCGGACCGAGGCTAACTTCTCCAAGTGGTTTTGCCACTTCTTCCTAAGACAGGCATTTCTTTGGTTGGTTTTCTTCTTAAGGAGGGCATTTCTCTTAGCCTGTAATTGTCCTCCTATCGTCATATGCAAGAGCTTTGTAACTTCCTTGATAATAGGCCTTCGGTTGTAACTTGCAACTTTTTCTAATTCAATGAAAGAAATGAATTTTGTTTGAGTTGGCTTAATGTTTTTTGTATTCATTTCTATCATTTTGTTTGCACACACCGCGCTTTATTGCCATGTTAGGGATAGTACTTCTTTAAATATCACCTATTGATGGGGGGCGTCGCCTCTTCTCCATCATAGTTCGTAAATACATTGGCCCCACTTGGTGTAACCTTCTTGATTACGCATGGACCCTCCCACTTGAGCTCGAACATTCCTTTACGGTGTCTGTTCCTGACGATCGGTCTCTTGACTGCTAGGACTAGGTCCCCACGAGCGAATGAACGAACCTTGACAAACTTGTCAAAGGCTCTCTTCATTCTTCCTTGATTGAGCTCAAGGTTTTGTTGGGCCTCTAATATCTTTTCATCAAGGGCATCTAGCTCTTGGTAGCAGAGCCTGAACTTCTCGTGTTCAGCTAGTCCCTAATGTATGGCAACACGGAGTGAGGGTATTTGAATTTCAAGGGGTAGTATCGCTTCACCCCTATAGACCAGGGAATAAGGGGTGGATTTTGTAGCATTACTAGTGGTAGTACGATAGGACCACAGAGCCTCAGGCAGCTTCTTTAGCCAGTTCTTCTTTGACTTTGACACTGACCTCTGGAGCACCCCTCATAAAGTCTTGTTGAACCCCTCGGCTAACCTGTTGGCTCGAGGGTAGTACATAGTCGAGTACTTCCATTGAAAACCGAATTGGTTGACTAGGCAGTAAACATGTTGGCTCCTAAACTGGGGGCCATTATCAGAAATTATTTGATCCGGGAGCCCGAACCGATATATGATGCGGTGCCGCATGAAGTTAGCCATAGAGGTCCCCGAAACCTGTCTGAGAGGGATTGCCTCAGTCCATTTGGAAAAGTAGTCTATTGCCTCTCAGATGAAGGCATGACCCAAGGTAGAAGGAGAAGGGCCATGATGTCACCGTAGAATGGAGAGGCTCGAGGGACTGATGAATTAGGCTTGAGTGGATTTGGCACACCTGACATCTTTTGGCATAGTTTTGGGCATCAGCTACCATGGAAGGACAGTAATAGCCGAGTTTATGTATGCTCTCGTAGAGCTTGGGGACTAGACTGATGCAGCCCGCAGATGCCCGAGTGCACTTCTTCAAGTACTTTACTTGCCTCTTGTGTGTTGACGCACCTGAGGAGGATTCCGTCGAATGACCGACGAAAGACGACATCCCCATCAAGAAGGGTGTACTTGGTGGACATCCACCATATGTTGTTGCGCTCCACTCGATCTTGAGGTAGCCTTTCATGCTTTATGAAGTCCACAATGGGCTCCCTCCAGTCTTCTATTTGTTCAACCTCTGCACACATCGGGTCGAAGAATTCGGGCTTCTGCTCCCTGGCGTTGGCTTCTTTTCCTTGGGAAACTTCCTGTACTTCCTTGAGGACGTCCCTAGCCGCTAGGAGTGCCCCAAATGGGTAAGGTGGGCACTCAGGGAAGACATCCCTCTCATCGTCTGCGTCAACTTGTTTATAGCACATAATCGAGTGATCTAATGATGTAGATCTCTCAGATCTGACGTTTTTAATTGATAAAAAATAAATGAAAAAGCAATGGTAGAGAAAGTGGGAACAATCAAATTCAGATATGAGATCAGATCTGCCAAAAAATGAGCGGATCTGCTCATAGATCTATGGCGGAGCCAGCGTGATCCAAAGCAATTCAAAACACAATTTTCAATTAGAATGAATCAAAGCCGAATCAAAATAAAATAAAAGAAAAGAGGAAATGAAGGGGAAGAAAATACCGAACCGGGTTGGATGGCCCGGGCTTCTCGAGCCTTCGAGGGCTTGCCTATATCAGAATTGGTTCCTTTTTCCCTTGTGGTCAGATGCCGATCAGCGTGTCTCCAGTATTAGTAAGGTGGTTATGCCCAAGAAATAGTTTAGATCTAGGGTTGTTGTGCCCTAGGTCAAGGTTTACTCTGGCTTAAGATGAGGGTTAGGGTTTTTTCAAGGAAGGTCTCTCTACTCTCTTAAAGCTTCTCTTCCAGCCTAAATTTTCTAAAAGTCTCATCCCTCTCCAACCCTCTCGTTTTTCATTCTAATTAATGAGGGCAACGATTCATGCTTCGACCTTTAGTTCCTCATTTGAAGTTTTATGAATAAGGGCTCGGAGAGATGGTATCTCAACTTTGACGGGGTAGCACAGCTTCCATACCATATACCAATGAGTTTGGCGTCATCCCAGTAAGAGTCTTATCAGTTTTTCAGTAGGCCCATAGGGCATCATTTAGCTTTTTCGTGCCATTCTTTCCTGGCTTTTATCATTTTGACTACGATTCTGAGAAGTCCTTTATTTGCAGCTTCTGCTTGCCCGTTTCCTTGAGGGTAGTAAGGTGTGGAGAATTTTTGTTTTATCCCAAACTTTTTTCACACCTAAGTAACCTTTTCAATTTTGAGATTGGATCCATTATCAGTGATCATTGACTCAGGAACACCAAATCAGAGTACGATATTATTCTTTATGAAAAGAGCAACATGTTGGCCTTCAATTTTAAAAAATGATGGGGCCTCTGCTCATTTGGTGAAGTATTTTGTAGTCGTTAATATAAAACGATGGTCGTTTGAGGATTTTTGCGATATCATTCCAATGATATCAAGACCCCACATGGCGAAGGACCATACAAGTGGTGTTGATTTGAGTGATATGAATGGTGCATGGATGAGGTCTTCATAGAGTTGACATTTGGGATACCTCTTAACGAGCATTCAGTAGTCTTCAACCATGATGGTCCAGTAATAGCCTTGGCGCCTGATTTTTTAAGTTAAGGCAGCCGTTCCAGAATGACCTTGTTCATTGTGCAGCTTTGTCAATATTTGGTCAATTTTTGGCTAATTGAGGCAACATAGAATGATGTCATCGAAGGATTTCTTGAACAAGAGGTCACCCATAGAAAATCATCGAATGGCTTCTTTATCCTTTTTGGTAGCTTCTTCAGGGTACAACCCATCTTTCAACAGAGACAGAACATCGTGGAACCATGGCTTTGCCTTCGCTAGCGCATCTGAAGCCACGAGAGATACTTCCCCATTGTTCTCCTATTCTTTCTTCATTTCTTATTCGATCCTTGGTGGGGAAAAGTCATGTTTGTTTCTGATGTAGAATGGCACCGTGGTGATTTCTGGAGGAATATCAACCATTGAAGCAAGGGTTGTAAGGGTATCGACGAACCGATTATTTTCCCTAGTTACATGTTGAAAGGTGATTTTCTAAAAATATGGAATCATCTTTTCCACCTTTTCTTGATAGGATTTGAGCTTTTCTTCTTTCACCATCCAAATCCCTTGAATTTTGTTTATGGCGAGTAAGGAGTCACCAATCACTCATGTTTGCTAGATTTTCATTCTCATGGCATTCTTAAGCCCGACTATAAAGGCTTCGTGTTCAACAACGTTATTGGTACATGGGAAATTCTATCTGATAGCTATTGATATTAAAATCTTCTCGGGTGAGCATAGTATAACTCCCACATCTGACCCGTATTCATTCATTGCACCATCGAAGTATAGCTCCCAAATCAAGTCCTCAATTGTGAAGAGGTTCTCATCAAGGAGATCCAGGTTAAGGGGAATTTTGTCTGGCAGCCCGTGTTCAGCTAAATGGTCAGCAATGGCTTGTCCTTTGACCAATTTTTGAGTGACATACTCGATCTCGAACTTGCTCGATAGAATTTTCCACTTCGCCAAACGTTTATTGAGGACTGACCTCTCCAATAGGTACTTGAGTGGGTCAATTTTTTATATGAGCTTGAAAGAATGAGATAAGACATAATGTCTTAGTTTCTACATGGCCCACACAAGTGTTAAGCAGTGTTTCTCCACATCCGTGTATCTTGTCTCATAATCAACCATGGTTTTGCTGATATAGTATATCGTTTGTTCTTTATCATGGTTGTTATATTATCCTAACATTGCCCCCATGGTATTGTCTTTCACTGACTTGTATAGGAACATGGGTTAATCTAGACTAGGAGGACTAAGGATGGGAGGTTTTGTGAGGTACTCCTTGATTTGATCGAACGCTTCTTGGCATTCATTGTCCCAGTAATGGGGTGTCCTTCTAAAGGAGTCTATGGAATGGTGAGCACTTATCCGCCAGTAGTGAAATAAAATGCCTTGTGGCTTGTATACGGCCTTGAAGCCCACAGATTTCTCTAATGTTCTGGGGAGGAGGCATTTTTGTGATGGCTCGTATTTTGTATGGGTCCACCTCGATGCCTCTTTGGCTCACTATAAAGCTTAGTAATTTGCAGGATTTAACTCCAAAGACATATTTTTTTGGATTGATTTGAGTTCATGTTTTCGGAGTCTTTGTGAAATGGTTCTCAGGTTGATGAGATGATCAGACCTGGTCTTTGACTTGACCAGAATGTCATTGACATAGTATTCCATAATGGTATGTATTAGATCGTGGAAGATGCTAGTCATTGCCCATTGATAAGTGTCTCCTGTGTTTTTTAGAGTGAAGGGCATGACTTTGTAACAGTAGGTTCCCCATTGCATTATGAATGAAGTATTGGTTTGGTCTTCTTCAACCATGAGGATCATATTGTAATCCAAGAAGATGTTCATGAATGATAGCATCTTGTGCCCCACAGTGTTGTCGACCAAGGCATCTATGTTTGGTAATGGAAACTTGTCTTTGGGACATGCCTTATTGAGGTCTCTGTAATCGACACACACTCGGATCCTCCCGTCTGTCTTGGGTATGACCATTATGTTGGCCAACCATTCTGAATAGTCGACGGGAGTAATGAACCTTGCCTTAAGCAGGTTGACGATTTCTTCGTTGATTTTGAGCTCGAGGTGGGTCTTCTGAAGTCGGAGTTTTTGCCTTACAGGACCCCTTCGTTGAATACTAGGTGATGTTGCTTTAATGGGGGATCTAGTCTTGACATATCATCGTATGACCAGGCAAAGACATCGCGATATTCCTTGAGAAAGGAAATCACATTTGCTTGCTCCTCAAAAGATAAGGAGGTTCTAATCTTAGTTAACCTTGGGTCCTTCTCTATTCCTAAGTTTACGTTAGTCGTTTCTTCGATGATAGCCTTTGGGTAACCATCAAACCTCTTCTTGAATTACTCAACATGGGACGTAAGTTCCTCAGGTTGAGAGATTTCTTTAAACTCTTGACTCTCTTGATCTTCATCTTGGTCATCCAATTCATCGTCTTGGGTATTAAGCACCGTTATTGGGCTATGTTGAGTGAGCTCCATTATTGAAAATTCTTTTTCATTATAATCAACTTTATCATGTTTTTAATTTTCACCGATTTTTGAAACGTCGCAAGAGGTGTCCCTTTTGGAACTCGCAAGAGAAATGTTGGGGACCTGACGTGCAGGGCGGTTAGATGGCCACCCTGCGCCTATCCATTTTTTAGCATCGCGACATGGAGGTTGTGCTGGTATGCTTCCAGCAATTCTCGAGATAGAGGAGTGATTGACCATGTCCATTCTTGAGTGTTAGTAGGTGGATGAGCAAGCTTGGGTGTGTCAGGTCGATTGTGCATACCTTCAAATCTAGGTTAGCAAAAAGGTCTTCAATTCCCAGTTCTTATGTGTGTTGAGATGTGGAAGAAGAGTTATTCCCTCTCGAGGAATCAAGGATCACCTTTGGCCGTTTTGAAAGACAAGCATTGAGAGGATCGAGGCTTTGAATGCCCCCTGATATGAAGCACGGAGGGCTTGAAGGCTTTAACCGAGTTTGAAATACCCGAGTCCTCTTCGATCCCCTTTTCCAGTTTTGGCTTTAGGTGATGCAGAAATTGCTTCCTTTACGCCTTGCTCTTGACTTCCCAAATCATAGCCAGGTCGGAAGCCTTGTGAGAAGAGCATGTGCCAGGCTTTGAGGGACCCGTAGCCGTATCGATGTTGGCAATGGATGATCTCCTCCATCAATGCGAAAGTTTGCAAAATTTGAGGAGCGGGGTCACTAGCCTCTAAGCGTAAAGTAGCATAATCAGCTTGCTCGTGGGAAGCGAGTGAGATTTCTCTGAGCTCGACCCTTATGGCTAGCTTTCCGCTATGTGTTTTAAGATAAACAAAAGAAGGAGGGTCGGCTCAAACGTTTGCCACGCCATTTTTGGTTGGAAATTTTAGGCATTGATGTAGCGTTGACGTGACCACGAGGTTTTTGTGGAGCCAGGGTCTTCTTAGCAGCATGTTGAAAGATGGTTTTATGTCAAACATATAAAAATTTACCGACTGAATGATGGGGCCAATCTTGAGTGTGAAAGGCAATATGCCCTCTGCCCACCTCTTGGTCCCATCATATGCAGCGATGGTTAACTAACATGGTTCGAAGTCATCTAGGCTTTTTCCTCACTACTTAACCATTTTCATAGGGAATATGTTTAGGGACGCCCCATTATCAACAAGCACTCTCCGTATTTCATATCCTTGCATGAGACAGTGATGTACAGGGGCTGGACATGAACACGATTGAAGCTGGTAGGGATATGATCGTCCATGAACATGATTGGCATTGGTTCCATTAGTTGGTTAATCATACCGCACAACTCATCCGACTGTGTGTTGCTCGGGATGTGTGTCTTAGCGAGAACCCTTTTGATCTGGGCTCTGAGTGCTGGTGAGTTGGCGAGTAGCTCCAAGATGGAGATTTGAGCCTGGATCTTCTCGAGATGAGTCGGTAGATCATAGGTGGTGTTGATCCTTGAGTTCTTTTATTAGGTTCATGGTTCACAACCCCTTCTAATGGTTTAGTTGTTGAAATGGCTCCCATTCTTTCATCAAGAGTGTTCTCCATCAATTGGATGGGGTTGAACACTCGACCTCTTTGGGTTAAGGAACCAACTTCGCCAACCTGGAGCTCGATAGGGTCAGCCCTAACGAGAGTAATGGGAGACCTCGAGGTGTTGGCCCCTTGTTTGGAAGATGATCCCTTTTCATCAGCTTTGACCATGTCAATCTCGAGGGCATCATCTTCATCATACCGGTCCCACTTAGGAAAATCATCAGAGTTCGAGGACGAAGATTTTCCTCTAAGAAGACTCAAAAGATCTTCTTCAACTTCTTGGTGATGATGATCACAAGAAAATATGAATTGACTCGGATCATCTTCTTCGTCTCCGTTTTCTATCATGTGAATGATAACATCCTCCTTTGAGTTACTTGGAGCTCCCGTTTCTTCGGTCGTTGTGGCCGTATTTTTGTGAAGATATCCATCTTTTGATTAGGCTCTTCAACAGGTTGATTTCTAGGTCCGACAGTGTTGTCGCCCCTATTAATCAGCCCTTGAATCACTCGCTTCAAGTAGAAACAATTTTGGGTATCATGGGCATGGTTTCTATGCCACATGCACCATATGCTCTTATCCTTATCTTGAAATGCTGGTTCAGATGGTGGCAGGTGTTGAACCATGTTTTTCTTTAAGAGTAACTTCAACACTCTTTATAACGGGTCATTGAGAGGAGTGAAGTTGTCCTCTCACCTTCGATTATTATTTTTAGTGTTATCTCTAGACTGACCTCTTTGATTTTGATTCCTATTATTGTGCTGGGTGGTTGAACCTTGAGCCGGTCAGTTAACGACAATTTCATTTACTTGACCGAAAGCTTTCCCCTTGTCGTTGCTCTTAGTTTTATTCTGAGGAGTCATGATGGGTTGGTAATCGAGCCTAGTACTGAGGGGTGTCCCTCTCGCCCTTTCATGTCATGCCACCCACTCGATCATGGAGTTAAAAGAGTGGGGGATAAGTCCCAAGCTAAAGAAGTTCCAGTATTCAGAAGCTGCATTTTCTAAGGCCATGGAGATTTTAGCTGGGTCCGTAAGTGGATATTCAATTACTCGCACCGCTACCTAGTGGAATAGACCGATAAAATCCTTGAAGGATTCTCTTGGGTTTTGTTTCGTTGAGCTTAGCTCACCCAAGGAAAGGGATCTCGGTGTCGACCCACGGTAATGAGAAACAAACTGGTTAAACATCTCATTTGAAATAATGTGTGGCTGAGCAAACATTACTCTCTGATGCCAATATGGAGCCTCACCGGTCAAGGTTTGTGAAAACAAGGCCTTCAACTCGTTAGGCCTGTCCCGCTAGGCTTGGATGGAGAGGAGGTACAGGTTAACGTGAATATAAAGGTCACTCTTCCAATTGAATTTGTTTTTAAACTCTGGGATGACAAACCCAGGGGGAAGGTCTTCCATGCCTCATGAACATAGGTTTTTGGAGGTAGGATTTCATGCATACCCATCCTTACGAGCATATCCTGCATCGCTTTTAAAGTGCCTTCTTGTTGAGTATTTGGCATGAGAGTAGGCCCGCCAGTCGGTGGGTTCCCAAGCATAGACGGATGACTCAAGACTTGAGGTAAATGTTGGCCTTCTTGGGCTTGTGATGGATGAGTCGCGATTACCGGGGTAGTTTGGCACATTTGTCCTTGAGGGGCGTACTGATCCATCGGCATCACCACCGGTTGAGGAAACTGCACGATTGGTTGGATCAGATACACATGAGGGACTGATTGAAAATCGGCTGACTCGACTGTGCTATGGGTTGACCTATGCTATTAGGTTGGTTTTGGACCAACCCATGAACTGGGGCATGAACTATGTAACATAAGTCAACTAGACTTTTGAGGGCAGCCTGGATGCCTATCTCCCCAAAGGGTTGGTTTAGATTGATGCCTCGACTGTGTACAGTGTTCAAGACATCGTGGGCTGTACTACGGTGACTCGAGGTATGGTTGGATCCCCTAAACCTAGGTGGGTCTTGGTCTTGAGATCGTTGAACATCAAGGTTATCTGGGTTCGAGTTGTGGGAATGATGCTGCATGAACTTCTTCCCTCGCGTGGCTCCTGCTTTGGTTGCCTAAGGTAAGATGACTCCTACTGTGGCTACATAAGATTCCCTGTAGGACAATGCCCGACCGGACCCCCTGACTGTTCAATGTTCTTGATAAAATAAGGCTACTGAAACTCGCAGAAGCAGAAAAATCAGACATTCTGATGAAATAAATTTAAAACAAGGTGAAACATAAGAACAATAGATAGAACAAATGTTTATCAAGGAAAATATGTTTTTATTTGAAAAAATTTATTTTAAAATTTTTATTTTGCTTCAAA
Source organism: Amborella trichopoda (assembly GCF_000471905.2). Next base: position 2,803,175 of record NW_006499207.1, on the reverse strand, counting down.
CGTTTTTGAGTGGTCACAAGAATGTCCCACGACTCTGCAGGAAAAATTTCAAAAAAATATAAATTGGGTGATGGGGGGAACCAGAGCGTGTGTCGCCCTGGACCTGGGTGGCACGCTCTGTGTCAACTGGGTGGCATGCTATGTAACCTGGGCGGCATGCTATGTGTCGCTTGGGCGGCATGCCTAGTGTCACTCAAAATGTTATAATATTTTATATTTTTTTTTGACCTAAAACATTGATAACGGTCACAAAATCGTACCTAGAACATGTCTGTAAAGTTTCCAAAGATTATGAGATTATTGAAATTTTGATGCTCGGATCCCGCTCGATATGCCCCATAGTGGGTGCCAAACTATTTATAGCACAGAATCGAGTGATCTAACGATGTAGATCTCTCAGATTTGACACTTTCAACTGATAAAAATAAATGAAAAATCAATGGTAGAGAAGTCGAGTTATCGGTCATAAAGTCTCATCTTTTACCCCAGAGAGTGCCTTACCCTCTTAAAAACCACAACGAAGTCCACTTCTGCTGGTAATCCTTCATCAGGTCACCACTTACACCAAGCCCTCAGTTTGTGAATGGTCTTAGCCATGTTGTCCCCATGAAGCTCCACCTACATGGCGATCCACACCGCGGTCCATGCTGCATGACCCTGCAGTCCAGACGTACAACACTACACTCCACGGTCTGTGCTGCATGACCCTAAACTGCACAACCCTGGTCTAGACGTACGACCCTAAACTCTGCGGTCCGTGCTGCATGACCCTAAATTGTACAGTCCTGTTCTAAATGTATGACCCTAAACTCCACGATCCATGCTACACAAGCCTAAACTGCACAACCCTGGTCTAGACGTATGACCCTAAACTGCCCAACCCCGGTCTAGACGTACGACCCTAAACTCCGTGGGGAAGGCGTACGACCCTAAACTTCGTGGTCCATGTTGCATGACCCTAAACTACACAGCCCTGGTTTAGACGTACGACCCTAAACTCCGCGGTCCATGCTGCATGACCCTAAGCTCTACCGCCCTGGTCTAGTCGTATGACCCTAAACTCCCTGGTCCATGCTGTATGACCGTAAACTGCATAGCCCTAGTCTAGACAAATGACCCTAAATTCCATGGTCCGTGCTGCATAACCTTAAACTGCACAGCCCTAGTTTAGACGCACGACCCTAAACTCCATGGTCCGTGTTGCATGACCTTAAACTGCACAGACCTAGTCTAGACCTATGAGCCTAAACTCTATGGTCCATGCTGCATGACTGTAAACAGCACAACCCTGGTTCAGACATACAACCCTAAACTCCATGGTTCGTGCTCCATGACCCTAAACTGCAAGCCCTGGTCTTGACGTACAACCCTAAACTCCATGGTCTATGTTGCATGACTCTAAACTATGAGCCCTGGTCTAGACGGCTGATCCTAAACTCCGTGGTTCGTGCTACATGAGCTTAAACTACACCGCTTTGGTCTAGACGCACAACCCTAAACTGCATGGTCCAAACTACCCTAAACCATAGTCTACATCCCGGTCTCACGACGTTAAACTGCACAACACCACGGTCCAAACTATAAGACCTTAAACTATAGTGGAGGTCAAGTTGGACGACCTTAAACTGCGCAGTCCTAGTTTTATGACTTTAAACTGCATAACTATGGTCCAAACTATATGAACTTAAACCATAGTCTACGTCCTGGTCACACGATGTTAAATTGCACAACACCATGGTCCGAACTATATGACTTGAAACTGTAATGGAGGTCAAGTTGCATGACTTTAAACTGCATGGTCCTAATTGTATGACTTTAAAACTGCATAAGCACAGTCACAATATGACCTTCAACCATAATACATGTCGTGGCCGCATGAAGATAAACTCCTTTGCTCATGTCAAGGAACCGTGACCATAAACTTGCCCCCACATGCGCACACACACCTTTGCTTGCACTTTCATGCACACCTTTCCTAACCTACCTATTAGTGTGCATGCATCACCTTCATTACCTCCCCATGAGTTCATCACCCTACATCATTCCCCAGTAAGTCTCACCACCACCATACTCACTCTGTGGCCATCATAGACTGCCATCCATCACCATTACGGTCCAGCTGTCTGTCCTTAAACCATAGCGCACATTCAGGCCGCATGACGTTAAACTGTTTCACACGGGTCTCAGAGGTATGACCTTAAACAGGCTCTCACAAAAAAAGAGAAGAGAAAAGAAAAGAAATAACTGGAATGGTGTATACCTGAACAAGGGAACGCTATGAATGAAAATGGCAAACGAGCATGGTCATGAAACCATGAGTAAAATAGTTCCGTGAATAAAAATCAGGCACGGTGAAAATCTAAAAGGGCATCACGAGTAAAAACGAACAAAAAGGGTGGACATGGCCGAAAGGTCTTGGGTAAAAGAGCCCTAAAATAAAAAAAAGAGAAGTTGGTGAGAACCGTCTCTACGGAGCCGATCCCCAAGTTCAAGCGAAAATCTACAAAGGACGCTTGGACCAATAAACAGCTTTATGCAACATTCGCTTCCACCGGTAACTTCAGTTAGCACTCCCTTCATCATCAAGACGTCCAACATGGTGTAGTTAGTAGAATCATCCATGGACATTCCTTCTTCAGTCTTGGGTGAGCATGTAGCCCAGCCGACGTCCTTCTCCAGTCCCGGGTGAACAGGTAACCCAGTCGACATCCTCCGCCAGTCTTGGGTGAACAGGTAGCCCAATCGACATCCTCCTCCAGTCCTGGGTGAATAGGTAGCCCATTCGGCGTCCTCCTCTAGTCCTGGGTGAATAGGTATCCCAATCGACATCCATCTTCAGTCCTGGGTGAACAAGTAGCCAAGTCGACATCCTTTTTCCGGGCAGGGTGACAACGTAGCCCAGTCATTCTCCTTCTCTTACAACACCTCCTCCCCAGGCATGGCATATGCACGCCTTCTCCTTCTCTTACAAGACCTCCTCCCCATTCATGGAGTGTGCATGCCTTCTCCTTCTATTAGAAGACCTCCTCCCCATGCACGGAGTGTGCATTCCTTCTCCTTCTCTTACAAGACCTATTCCCCATGCACGGAGTGTGCATGCCTTCTCCTTCTGTTACAAGACTTCCTCCCCATGCACAGAGTGCGCATTCCTTCTCCTTATCCTACAAGACCTCCTCCCCATGTAGGGAGTGTGCCTGTCTTCTCTTTCTCTTACAAGACCTCATCCCCGTGCATGGAGTGTGCATGCCTTCTCCTTCTCCTACAAGACCTTCTCCCCACGCACGGAGTGTGCATGCCTTCTCCTTCTCTTACAAGACCTTGTCCCCATGCACGGAGTGTGCATGCCTTCTCCTTCCCTTTTAGACCTCCTTCCCATGCACGGAGTGTGCATGCCTTTTCCTTCTCTTATAAACCTTCTCCCCATGCATGGAGTATGCATGCATTCTCCTTCTCTTATAAGATCTCCTCCCCATGCACAGAGTGTGCATGCCTTTTCCTTCTCTTATAGACCCCTCTCTCCATGAGGCTAGGTGAAAAAGTTGCCCCGCCATCATCCCTCCAAGGAAGAAAATGACAAAGCTAGGGCAGAACTTGCCAGAGACTTCGGCTCGCTTAGCCGGCATGACAAGACCTTTGGGATCGGTTAATAGAACCTACGCCCAACTGGACTCAGTAGAAGAGACCAATTGTGGTATTCTGATAGTGAAAAGAAAAACTAACACAGCAGTAAACAAACACCGCAAAAAAGTCTCTTCTCTCCTAAAGTCTCCACGGATGGACCCCCGAACAATGCATCCCTACGTTTGAGCAGCCTAGTTACACCGTTACGTGAATCTCCTCGGCGTTCACGTGGTCCTGTGGCGAGGAAGGAAAAAAGTAAAACCTGAAAGAAACTTTCTGAATGATTGTCCTTCTCGCTTCTCTTGAGGCACAACAATCAGCAGGGCAAGCTGTTTGAACATATTTTTCATCACCTTGGTCCTTGGTAGCAAGCAGGTCAAAAAAGCCTACGAAACAGTGGAAAATTCCCAACAGTCTCAGAATGGTCCCAGAATTGCTCAAGATGATCATCAGCACTTCAAAAGACCACCTGCTATGTTTTGTCAAAATCAGACATGTCTAAGGCAGTGAACACAAAGAAACAGTTTTTTGAAAATTGGCCTCTAGCACTCTAAAATGGACCCTACAACTGGATCTACATTTTCGGTGTCTCAAATTACTATGGGACCACCTCCATTGGATCTGGCACTGTCAGAGACCGAATGGGCCAAGTTTCGGCTTGATCAGACACTCCAGAACAAAAGATATAAGCAAAACATTAAAATAGGAGAGGCCACACAGTATTCCTGTATGGCCTTGTAGCACCAAAACACCATTAAAGGTGGTTGTTTTTAAAGTCATGGGCAGTCACTTTAGGGTATCGTAACTTACTCGTTCCAAGTCGGATCACTCCCAAATTTGATGAGCGTATTCGTCTCATCAAGATGAACAATTTGATATGTGGCACACCTTGAGACGATTTTCGAGCAAATAGGAAAGCTAGAGAGAAGTTGTCGATTAGTAAAGAAATTGCAGAAAATTCAACGGTGACAGGCCTCGCTCGATGAGTCAAATCACGACGCTCTTACAACGGATTGATGCAAAACCAATTTCAATGTGTGCATAAGGTTCAAGGCTATCATTGGACTAGACCATGTCTATGATGGACGGTCAGATTTCATGCACGAAGACAACGAGTTACCAAAATTACGACCGTGGGATTCTAGATTCAAGTCAAAACTCAAAAGTTGCAAAATATTCCTTCAGGCTCCAAATCGTATTCCAATTATTGGCACATGATCCTGATGACATGCTTAGTGCGCTAAAACGAAGATATCAGAGAAAAATATTAGGGAAAGACTGCACTATTGATTTGAAGTTTTCAAGATTCAATCAAGTTTCAAGTCTCGTGATCATGACTTGAAAACATGATTCATGGCTCGAAGTTGGCATCAAAACAATTGCCATGTCAAGCTCTATAAGAAAATAATAATCTTTCGATCAAACGAGCATCAAAACAACCTCGGGTCAGCCATGGAACATCACGCAAGTTCTCGGGCAGCCACAGGAACTGTTATGGAATTCCATACATTGTTAGGCAATGGAAAAATAATCTTTTTGCACCCTTTTTTAGAATTTCTTTTAATTCAATTAAATCTTAATTTTTAACAATTAGTTTTAATTTTGATGAATCCACCCATATTTGGGCATAGCTCTATATAAACAGGTATTGCCTCATTGTAAAAGGACCGGCACGCAAACCCCCCACCTCTTGCTCTTGAGTAAATTCTTTGAAGATTTATTAAAGTTTGGATTCCTTTCTTGAGTCTGTGAGTACGTCTTGGAGAGAGAGGAGAGAGAAGAAAAGGCCAGTACCTTTCGGGCAGGCAACTCTCTCTCCTCCCCTCTCTCTTTCTTTTTCTCTCTCTCTCATTATTTCTCTCTTCTCTCTCTCTCTCTCTCTCTCTCTCTCTCTTCTCTCCCTATCAACTGGCGAGACCTAACGTCGGTTGGCTTTCTCTCTTGTCTCTTATCTACTTGCGAGAAGCTAATGCCGGTTGACTTTATCTCTCATCTTCTGTCAACTGACGAGACCTAGCACCGATTGGCTTTCTCTCTCTTCTTCTGTCAACTGGCGAGACCTAATGCTGGTTGGCTTTCTCTCTCTTCTTCTGTCAACTGACGAGACCTAGAGTCGGTTGGTTTTCTCTCTCGTCTTCTGTCAACTGGCGAGACCTAGCATCAGTTGGCTTTCTCTCTCGTCTTCTGTCAACTGACGAGACCTAGCGCCAGTTGGCTTTCTCTCTCGTCCTCTGTCAACTGGCGAGACCTAGCATCGGTTAGATTTCTCTCTCTTCTTCTATCAACTGACGAGATAACACCAATTAGCTTTCTCTCTCTTCATCTATCTGACATAATGCTTGTTGGTCTCCTCTCTCTTCGTCTATCAGTCGGCAAGACATAATGCCTGTTGGTATCCTCTCTCTTCATTTAACAATCGATGATATCAAGTGTCAGTTATCTTTTCTCTCCCCACCAGTCGGTGATGCCTAGCGTAGGGTTGGTCTCCTCTCTCTTCTTCTACAAGTCGATGAGGCTTAGTGCCAGTCTTCGTCTACAAGTCGATGAGGCTTAGTGCCAGTTGCCTTTTCTCTCTCTACTAGTCGGCCAGGCCTAACGCTGGGTTCTCCCTCTTCTTCTATCAGTGGGCAAGGCTTAGCGCCAACTAGTTTTCCCTCTTTTCTTCTAACAGTTGGCGAGACTAAGCGCCAGTTCATTCCCTTCCTCTCTTCTCATCTGACACAGTCGGTGAAGTTTAACGTCAACTGCTTCCTCTCTCTCCTATCCCCTGAAACTGTCGGCGATGTCTAGCACCGACTGCATCTCCTCTTCCTTTTCTCTCTCTTCCTCTCTTTAACCATTACTCTACTGCTCTCTCGTTTGACCAAGAGGGATTGAGGTTAGCATCTTATGGCAGATCTGTTGTCAAGCCCTAATGTTGTCGTGCCAGATTCGCTTTGCCCGCTTTACTGCCATGCCAGGCCGACTATCATGCCTAGCTAGTCGAGCAATAACGTGTAGTAGCAATGCCGTGAGCCGATCTTTGTTATCGAGCCGATTTCGCCACCATGTTATGACAATTATCCACTAGTCTAGTCACAGCCCTGACTTTCTCTCTTGGTCGAATTCTTCTCTCCCCCAGTCTTTCTTTCTTCTTCTTGAATGCGCATGCTTGTGTACGCTCATCAGAGAGGAAAAGGGTGAGGTCTGGCCCACCTATCCCATAACCTTTGCCATATATGTATATGAGTGCATAAAGTAGAAAATAAGAAGAATACGAGCTAAGGGAGGCGATTCCGAACCAGTTTCATTACTGGGAAGCATTCTTCATGATCTAAGAGGACGCCCACATGAGTCAGCCGGAGTAAGTCCTGAACCCACCTTTTAAATTCCCCTCTCACTGGTTGAAAATATCTGCCCCCGTTATCGAACAAGGTTCCTGAGAGAGCGATCTCATGAACGCCCAAGGTCTTCCTTGAAACCCGAGATGTGAGTCGCCCGATCCCCCAGTGATTCAGAGGGTGAGAACAAGGCACCAAACCAAAGAATACGAGCCAAGGGAGGTGATTCCGAACAATTTCGTTACTGGGGGGCTTTCATCGTGATCTAAGAGGGTGCCCACGCGAGTCAGCCTGAGTATGTCCCGAACCACCCTTTTAAATTCCTCTCTTACTGGTTGGTAAGACCTGCCGCTGTTTTCGAACGAGGTTCTCGAGAGAGCGATCTCATGAACGTCTAAGGTCTCTCCCGAAACTCGAGACGCGAGTCACCCAATCTCTCAGGGATCCAGAGGGCGAGATCGAGGCACCTAACCACCCTTGTCTAGCTCCCAGGTCTTAACTTGGACGGGTGTAAGGCTAGACCTAAAAATCCCTCACTCTCCATCTCCTCGCTCTGGTGGAAACTCCACCAAGGCGCCCTGCATCGGCAGCACTTCTGTTGCCCCACACAGCGTGCACCCAGCCATCAGTAAGTAACTTACCGGTCTTGTTTCTGAGGTATGCCGGAAGGCTGCCCAGTCCCTTTCTGTTAAACGCGAACAAGTTGCCATTGCTTCTGTGGGTCGCCATAAGGCTACCCCCCACATTACTCCACCATTGGTCTCTATCCCTAGAGGCTCAACACATCGAGGCGGAAACCTCACGGTCTCCACCCCTCAACACACACCACAAGGCTCGTGGGTCACCCACTCGAGCCACATTTTGGGGCAACCCTTGTGCTACCCCGAGTCAGCATCAGTGATCCGACCTTCTAAAGTCAAGTCCTGTGCATGCTGATCACATGCATCTGATTGCTCAGAGCAACACCGTCATTATGACAACCCGAGTACACAAGTGACGACCTCCTCATCCTTCTACTCTCCACACACATGCACACCTTGTAAGGGGCAGGCCTACACTTGCTCTCTTACAGACACCTGCTCGTAGTTCTTGACCTCCTAAGGCAAGATCACTTGCATGAGCCCAGGTTGACCCTGAGGTCTCTTGTAATCCTTCCTCAAGGGGCGCACATGTGTTGCCATCACAGATGCCCTCTCGCCCTAGACTCGGGCCTTCTCGTGACTCAATCCTGCTCCGGCCCACTCCTCCTTCAGTGAGCAAGCACCTTCAGCCTTGACACTCGAAGGTTTTCCCAAAGAGTACCATCCCATCACTTTGGTCGTGTCTCTAGAGATCATAAGAGAGCTCAGGGCAATGACCTGATGGAAGATCGGGTCCTTCATCCTCCCCGGCCCAAGATGACTCCAGTTCCTGACCCTCATCCATTGCTGCACTTGATGGAGACCGCTCTCTCCTGTGTAAGAAGAACTGACCAACGGTGAGCTACATCGCAGTTTTGGTGCAAGGTCCATGAAAGCCTCAAGGCTAAACGTGATAGAGGTCTGTAAACTTTGACTAGGGAAGTGACCAAGGCAGTCAAAACAACCAATTCTGATGACCCTCTTGACGTGAATCCCTTCTACCCCCTTCTGACGATGAAGCCTGAAGAAGAGCTCCATGAGCCCAGTGATGTGGTCACTGTCATAGAAGAAGGCGCAACCACTCAGCAGCCATGGTCCCAAGACCGTCGAGAACTGGTCCAAACGCGATCAACATACAAGAGTCAAGTACAGTCAAAGCATGTTATCCCCCTACTGACTTACCTACCACATACGACCCGTCATGTTCGTAAGCCCTCAGTTGCCACTAACATTGATCTCCATAGAGAAACGGTCAGCGTAATTATTGTAAGCGAGCACGGTGACGCGCAGAAAGAGCTCATGAACAACTTTGAGGATATGGTGCTCACGATGATGGAAAAGATCGATCATATCTATGCCGCATGCCAATCGGCTAACTATGAGGTCAATTCCCATCACTCTGATGGTGAACCTCCACGGTAACCCCCTCCCTCTACCTCACAGGACAAGTCTATCCCTCCTCTAATCTCTCAAACAGATATTGACGCTATGGTCACCCATAGCCTCAAGAATAGACAAATTCCAGGGATACAGGGTGCGACCCCTTATCAAAGGTCATAACGCTTCTAGGTTGATGAGGTCCCATTTCCCGCAGATTATAAGAAAGGTAAGTTTCCTTTATTCAACATAACCACGTCCCCAAACCATCATATTGCCCACTTCTAGGCGGCATGTCAAGAAACAATGGCTGATGGGAGACTTCTTCTCTGATAGTTCGTTGAGACCCTCGATGGCCCAACATTTCAATGGTATGCCGACTTCGTCCAAACTAAGTCCATACATGGGAGGATATGGAGAAACTGTTCTATCAACGCTTCTATGAGGTCGACAGAGAGGTTCAAGCCATCAAACTTCTCACCTGAAATCAATATCCCGATGAGCCCGTGGATCAGTTCATATCAAGATGGAGAAACTTGGCTTCTCGGCTTCCTAAAACTATGCCTGAGAAGGAAACAGTCAAAACTTGCATGTGAAACATGTGACCTATGATCGCTCTACATGTCGAGGCCTCTAATCCGACCTCCATGTTAGAGTTGATCTCTAAATCAGTTCGTATAGAAAGTTTATCGCGCCATCATGGTGGGACGCGACAACCATTTACAAGTTCAGCTAACCACTGGGGCAATGGTAACTCTCGGAATAACACGGGGCAACCAATAGAAAGGGGTAATTAATGCAACCGTCATGGTCGCTGATTCATAGAAGGCTCCCTCCCAAATTTTGGACCTCTTTAAAGGGGTAGGCACGACAAAGGTAACACCCTAGGCTGGCAAGAGACAACAGTCGTACAATCTGGTACCCCCACCAGCCAACCTTGATCGGGATGATTATTTCACTAAGCATAGGAACGAGGTCTATCCCTTTGAGAAGGAATGGGTCCCTCCGCTGTTCTGGTTATTATTGGAACAAAATATGATTCAGCTTCCGGAAGCCAAATTCCCTGAGCAACCTGGCCTTGACACTCATGCGAATTATTGTGCCTACCATAGGAGGATCAATCATCCCACAGATGACTGCTACACACTGAATGATATTATTGAGGCCCTGATTCAGAAGGGTCAGATAAGGCTTGAAGACTTAAAGAAGGCATTTGGGGCAGCCGAGTTGTAATTATCCAAGAGGAAGATGCAATTCCTGGAATCATTTATGCCTTCTTCATTATAATGCTTCAGGAAGGCATATTCACACTGAAGCAAGCAAAACAACCCCGTCGCCTTGCTAAGGGAACTAAAGATCGTTGGTCCCTGTACCATCAAATAAGAGGTCATTACCTGTAAGAATGCACAAGTTTCCTTGATATATTTGTAAATAAAATGCGATAGTGTCAGGAGTTTTACAGCCTACCCGTAAGTGATCCCCAAGTCACTTCCCCATCGGCACAAGAAGATCTCCCAAAGCAGGACCTTCCTATCAATTACTCAAACTCAACAGAACCCTCGATTCCCCAGCCATGGATAGTCTATCATGGCCGAAGAAGACTAAAGTCCCTAAGGTGAGAAGAAGTTCGCCAAGCTAGAGCTAATCATCAACCCAACGAGACGAATCAAACATCACCTCAGAAAACCATAAAGAGGTGAGCACTAAGGGCTACACTCTAAAGAAACAACACCACTCAACCCATAGTCGAGCCTAGAATTCCTCAGGCCCCTTCCTGCACTGCCAACTTTACAAGACTTCATCCCTAGCATGATCCTTCTTCCTTCTTCATCTTGTAAAGAAGACGTCCCTGTGCCATCTCCCACTTAGCATACGTCCAATGAGGGTGACAATGTTAAAAGCAGTCCTCGATGGTCTAAGCAAGGGAAAGAGGCCCCCTGCACCCATCCAACCATGGTGATGACATAAAAAGCTGCTCAGATGGGTCTGATGAGGGGAATGACCTTAAAAGTCCTCCACGTTCTAACCCTTCCCCTCCTTCTTTTCTTACTTCTCATTCTCCCTCGTGTACGTCCCCTGCAAGTACAACCTTGACATGCTCGGACTTTGAGGCTCTCGACCGAGAATTTTAAGGGATCAATATAAGCAGGACGCAGCGGAAATGATTGAGAAAGGCCCTAGCACAAGCAGCAGGATTCTTAATAGTTGCTGATGCCCTAGCAACTAAAGCCAAGGCAAAGCCACCTTCTTCAAAGAAGCACAAGAAGGCGAAGCCAAAGAAACCCCAAAGGCCCCTTGAGCCTGACTTTGAGCAGAGACTGAAAGAGTCATGGGGGCAGAGTTTCTACTCTCAGGAGGCTTGCCACATGATACAAGTATGTGAAGTACCAGCCAGCGCAGGCCAAACACTGCAGGTAGCAACTCAAATACCGTTTGATTCACATTGACACACTTCTTGTGCTACAATCATTGAATCTCAAATTCCCTGTAATCCCCAAGTCGAACTCCTGCAATCCAATAAATAATCTCTATTCACCAAAGACCCTTCCATTCCTCAATCTGGGGAAGGTGCAGAAATTATGATCCACTCTAGACCTCTATTGGAGGAAGAAATATCAGGATCGTGGATCTCTGCACTTGAGGTTGGTCAAAAGATCTCTGAAAACAACGATGAAGACTTGCAAGAGGCTCCAGAAGAATGGGAAGAAGGTGGTTAGGCCATAGCTGACGAACTTGAAGAAATAAATCTTGGAGACAAAGAGGACTCCATACCCACTTTCATTTCAGTGAATATGTGTCCAGCAGAAAAAGAAGATTTCACTATCTTCTTGAGAGAAAATTGAGATGTCTTTGCATTGCATTATCATGATATGCGCAGTTTAGACCCTCAAGTATCCATTCACTGTCTTGGCATTGATCCAACTGTCAAACCTGTCAAGCAAAAATCAAGAAGGTTCAGGCCTGACCTTGAAATGCAGATAGACATGGAGATCATCAAACTCAGACAAGCAGGATTCATCCGTGAAGTCAATTACCCGAAATGGCTAGCAAATGTCGTTCCGATCAAGAAGAAGAATGGTCAAATCACGGTGTGTATTGACTTTCACGATTTGAATACTACCTTTCTCAAGGATGACTTCCTGTTGCCATTCACCAGGTTGCTCATCGACTCTACAGCTCACTGTAAAATCTTTTCCTTCATGGACATATACTCTGGGAATACTCAGATAAGGATGGAACCCGAGGTTGAAGAGGCCACTATATTCTTAACTCCAAAAGCGGTCTTCTATTACACAATGATGCCTTTTGGATTAAAAAATGCTGATGCCACATACTAGAGAGCAATGACAACCATTTTCATGATGCACAAAGAGGTGGAGTGTTATGTAGATGACTTGGTGGTAAAATCTGAAGAGAAGGATGCTCACATGAGAGACCTTGAAAAGCTATTTAAGCGTTTGTGTCTTCAGCAACTAAAATGAACCTCCTAAAATGCTCTTTTAGCGTGCGCTTTGGAAAATTCTTGGGGTTCATTGTCAGACATCGAGGGCTTGAAGTCGAGCCAGTCAAGAGCAAGGTAATCCAAGAAATGTTGTCACCGACTACACTTCGAGAACTACGTTCCCTTCAAGGCCAGCTGACATACATTAGCAGGTTCATCTCGAACATCTCAGGTCTCTGTAAACCTTATACACACCTGGTAAAGAAAGATACCCCATTCATCTGGGATGAAGCATGTCAAGCAGCGCTTGACGACATCAAGCATTATTTACTCAACCCTCCAGTGCTCTCTACACCAGTATTAGGAAAACCCCCTCATTCTATACATGACTGCTTTAGGAGAGTCACTCGGAGAATTATTGGCACAAAACAATGAAGAGGGAAAAGAGATTGCGTTATACTACCTCAATTGCAAGATGCAAGGCGCAGAGAAGAATTATCCCCCTATTGTGAAGATGTTCTTAGCCTTAATCTTTGCCGTACAAAAACTCTGCCATTACTTGCTTGGCCATGAAGTAAAAATTATATCGAAAGTTGAACCTGTAAAGTTTCTGATGACACGCCCAGGCTTGTCGGGACGCCTCGCTAAGTGGCATTATTGCTAATGGAGTTCGACATCACGTACATCCCAGAAAAGGCCATCAAGGGTCAGGCCTTGGCCGACTTTCTCGCAGCACACCCCGTACTGACAGAATCTCCTCTATCAAGCGACCTCCCTGATGAAGAAATATTTTGTGCGAACCTTGCTCATGTGTGGGAATTGTACTTCTACAGAGCATTCCAATTAGATCAAGGAGCCGTCGGGGTAGCATTCCTGACTCCGAGAGGAGGAATAATGCCACTTTCTTTCTCTCTTGCTCAAGTCGGTTCTCATAATGAGGTAGAAAATCAGGCCCTTATAATTGGAATGGAGATAGCCTTCGACCTCGACTTGGAGCAGCTCAAGATATATGGCGACTTTGAGTTGGTTATCAGACAACTCAAAGGGATCTATGATGTGAGAAAAGACACACTCAAGCCTTATCACCATATTGCAAAATCGTATATGGACAAGTTCGAAGACGTATCCCTGAGTCACATCCCCAGGAGGCTAAACTCATAGGTTGATTCACTTGTGAAACTCGGAGCAACAATGCAGTTGTCCTCATCAGGATGCATGCTTGTTTGAGTGATAGAATGGAGACACATCGAACTAAGAACCGAAGTCGATGTGGTTGACAAGAGAAATATCTTCCCTGAGTGCCCTCCTTATCCATTTGGAGCACTTCTATCAGCCAAAGAAGTAATCAAGACTGAACAAGAAATAGCACAGAGTCAAGGAGCTAAGGGTCGAAATCAAGAACTAGAATTTTTGACCCAATATGCACAGAAATTGAGCAGGTAGAAGATTGGAGAGAGCCCATCACTAGTTTTCTCAAACATTGTAGGTTCTCAAAAGATCATGTTGAGTGCCACAGTATACGTCGAATGTCTACCAAGTATACCCTCATTGAAGGAGATACTCTCTTCAGACGGTTGTTTGATGACATTCTTCTTAGATGCATCGATATCCAAGAAGCAAATAAGGTGTTAGAAGAAGTCCACTCAGGCATTTGTGGATTACATCAGTTTGGTCCTAAGCTTTATGAAAAAATTCACAGGTTGGGACACTAGTGGCTATCCATGATCTCTGATTCCTTAAGCTACGCTAAAAGTGCCAAGTATGCCAAATACACTCCACTCTGGTTCACCAGCCTCTAGAGCCCTTACACCCTATGGTTGCATCATGGCCCTTCTCACAATGGGGTATGGACATTGTAAGGCCTATTTACCCTCCTTCTATAATGGGCCATGTTTTTATCCTAGCTGCAACATATTATTTCTCTAAGTGGGTTAAAGCAGTCCCCCTTAAGGAGTTTCCTGAGACTGCAGTGTCCTACTTCGTACGACATCATATCATATATCGCTTCGAAGTGCCCAACTGGATTATATCTGCCAGTAGCCCTCAATTTAGGAGTCATCACATGGATTGTTTAGTTAAACAGTTTGGTTTCAAATGGAGGTACTCGACTATGTACCACCCTCGGGTGAATGGATTAGTTGAGGCTTTCAATAAGACTCTGTGCAAAATTTTAAAAACATCAATATAAAAAACAAGGAAGAAGTGACATGAGAAGCTTCCCGAAGCACTATCAGCTTATCATACTACTACGTGAAATGCTACTGATTCCACTCCTTATTCTCTGGTCTATGGGGATGAAGTAGTTTTACCTCTCAAAATACAAATCCCTTCACTGTGAGTCACTATTCACCAAGGAATAACTAAAGATGAGAGAGTCAAGCTCTGGTATCAAGAATTGGATGCACTCGATGGGAAGAGGCTAGAGGCTCAGTAGAACCTTGAATTCAACCAAGGGAGAATGAAGACAGCTTTTAACAAGTCTATCAAGTTTCGCTCATTCATCCGTGGCAACCTAGTCTTAGTTGTTAAGAGGTCTATTGTTATGCGCAGCCGGCGTAAAGGGAAGTTTCAGCCTGAGTGGGAAGGCCCCTTTATAGTAAAAAAGGTATCGCTCAATGGAGGCTAAATACTGGCACATCCTGAAGGAGGAGAAGCAATGCCCCCTATCAATGGAAGATACTTAAGGAAGTACTACCTATAATGCGTATTGAATAAAAAGAGACTCGACGTGAAAATAAGCAAGACAGTCCAAACAAAATTCTAACTCTTTTTATTGCAATAAAAATGAGTTACAAGTTACAAGCTAAAAAAGCCCATTATTAGGGAGGTTACAAGTCTCTTGCATCTAAAGATAAGAGGAAGTTACAAACTAAAACCTGTAGTTTCATTCTTGCATTCGAAGATAAGAGGATTGTCACAAGCCAAAAGAACTTCTCTCCTCATGAAGAAGAAGCAAACCCACCAAATAAAGGCCTTCCTCATAAAGAAGAAGCGAAACTACTTGGAGAAGTTAGCTTCAATTCATCTGATGAGTAGGAGGACGGTTACAGGCCAGAAGACGAAGCAAAACCACTCAAAGAAGTTAGCTTCAGTTCATCCGACGGGTCTAACAACATACAAGCGAGATATCTCATCTGATGTGTGTATCAAAATATAACGTAAGATTCATTCGACGTGCGTATCAAACATACAAAATAAAATGATATGGCAAGAAACTGCCTTATGATGGAGAGCATACCCTGTCCACAGTGGATGCCCTTCCACAAAACAACACGGACCTCAATGTTGTCCTGGAGGATTTGTCTTCCAATAGGTACCACAAGCCACACCTTACCATCATTCACCACTTTTTGCCGACCCATGAACATCGTCGTGCATAGATCTCACCGAACATCACAAATCCTGCACGTGACTTACTGCCATATGCCAGCATTATTCTCCGCATCATGATAGGCCACACTGCTGGTGGGCGCCATCTGAAGTCAGTGCCGGCTGTGTCTTCCAAAGGCTAACATCGGCTAACCTCCCAACGTCAGTTGCCTTTCTTGAGGATCAACGCTGGTTGTCTCAGTGCCAATTATACTTCTAAACCATCAGAGCTAGTTGCCTCAGTGCCGGATCCACTTTTGTTAGCACCGGACCTATCATGAATGTTCGCTTCCGAAGACTCCTCATTTTTAAAGCTTAAGTTTTCGCACCTCTTTAATGATCACACGATTTCCAAGGGTGATTTTTCACCTCCCACGACAGTTCACCTCCTACAACCGCACACCTTGCATAATGGTCCACCTCCTATGACCGTTCGTCTCCCACCGAAACTTCTTCTACACTGCTGGAAACCCACTAAAAAACTCTCCCACTCTTATTTTTGGTAGGGACATCACCAGTACCTCACCAAATTTTTTTTCAAACTTTCCTTAAGTCTCTGGGAACCTCTGCAACACCACTAACAACGTCAAAAAGTTACCACAACTCCGGGGAAACCCCTTAAAACTCCCCGAAAGACTCCCAAGACGTGTAGAAATGCTCAATATTCCACTTCTCGTCTCTTCTACCTCAAGAAAAAAAAATTGCAGCCAAAACCTCTTATGTTTCCTAGAAAAATCCCTAGAGAAGTCTCCTTTCCCGCTCCTTTCCCTGCAACTTCACCAAATTCTTGGTAAAGTCTGCTTGTCGAAGGCCTTCCTTGCGAAACCATCTGGAATCCCACTGTCTTCCTAAAACCTTCCTTGCAAAACTTTTAATGGTAACTTCAACCGCCTCACCTCATTGTTAAGAAAATTTTTACTTTAGTTTTTTTACCCTTAGAGAAAAGTGAGGGAAAATGGGATTTTACCTTGTTATATACACCACACTACCCTCAAATGCCCCTCACAAATTGGGAATTCCAGTCGCGTCCAAGGGAAGCCAAACGATGATGAGCCAGGTCGGGCTTTAACTTGAGGCTCGAGGTAACTCTGATCGATCCATGCCCAGTGCCGGGTGAATTCTAAACAACCCTAGCGTCAGTCAACTTGATGCCGAGTGAGTTTCAAAACAACCCTAGTGCCGGTCGACTTGGCTCCGAGTGAGTTTCAAAATGACCCTAGCGTCGGTTAACTTAGTGCCGATTGTGTTCCAACAATATCACGGGTCATTCACAGAGCCAACTGAGTTCTGAACAACCTAGCACCAGTAGTGTTTTTGAAAACTTAGCGTCGGTTGAACACTCACTAGAAACCATTATCGCTTCGCTTGGCGCTGACTATATTTCAAGCAGCCTATTGTCACCTACTCCAGGCTGAAGTCTTGTGTCTCCTACCGCTATCCCCAGTGGAGTTGCACCCAAGCCGTGACTTGTCATCCGTAGTTGACTTGCACTCAGACCGTTGCACCCAAACTGTGACTTATCATCCCCAATGGAGTCAGGAGTAGGCTACTATCCCTCATCTCCATAGGAGTCACAACCCTACTGCAGTCCATTATCCCCAAAGGAGTTAGGGTCATTCTAAACTCTTCAATTTCGGATGGGTCTGTTTAACAGCAAGCTATCTTATCCCTAGGAAGTCGGGTTACCTATTCTCCATAGGGTCTCATATTTCACCCCAGGGAATACGCTTAACCCCCTAAGCCCTAGTGAAGTTCGCTTCTATTGGCCATCCTTCATCAGGTTACCATTTCCATCTGAGCCCTCAGTTTGTGAATGGCCTTAACAATTTTGCCCCCAAGGAGTCGAATTTCCATCCACAGACTTATTCCCCATGGAGCTCCACCAACATGGCGACCCAACGCCAGTCCGTGCTGCACGACCCTAAACTACACAACTTTGGTCCAAACTATATGACCTTAAACTGTAGCAAAGGTCTAATTGAACGCTAACTGCACGGTCCTAAATGTATGACTTTAAACTGCATAACCACAGTCCATCTGTATGACCATAAACCATTGTGCACGTCCTAGCCGCATGACGATAAAAGGCTCAACACCATGGTCTGAACTATATGACCTTAAACTGTAGCGGAGCTCTAGTTGCACGACCTTAAACTACACGATCCTAGTTGTATGACTTTAAACTGTATAACCACGGTCCAGCTGTATGACCTTAAACCATAGTGTACATCCTGACTGCATGATGATAAACTGCTTTGCAGAGTTCCTGGAGGTATGACCTTTAAAAACTTGCCCCCACATACGCACACATGTCCTTTACGTGCACTTTCATGCACGCCTTCCCTAACCTACCTGTTAATGTGAGCACACCACCTTCACTACCTCCCCTGTGAGTTCATTCACTTCATCACCATACCTCATTCCTCAGTGAATCTCACCAGCGGTCATAAAATGGTGAACCATCCTACCACCTATACTTATTGTAAGTTAGTGGGTCACCATCGTCCCCTCACATTTCATGCATCATCCATCTTTCATAGGTAGCCTCGTGTCATTTCCCCAAAAGTGATTTAAAACCACTCCATGCCCACTCCATGGCCTCTATAGCCTGCCATCCATCTTCATTATGGTCTAGCTGCACAACCGTAAACCATAGTGCATGTCTCAGTCGCATGACGTTAAACTATTTTGCAAAGGTCCCGGAGGCATGACCTTAAACACGCTTTTCACAACAAAAAAAAAAGATGAAATAACGGGCATGGTGTATACCTTAAAAAGGGAACACTATGAGTAAAAATAATGGACTGGCATGATCATGAAACTATGAGTAAAAGAGTTCTGTGAATAAAACCTGTGCATGGTGAAAACCCGAAAGGGCATCGTGAGTAAAAATGGATGAAAGGGGTAGACATAACAGAAATGTTACGAGTAAAACAGCCCCAAAATGAAAAGAAGTTGGTGAAAACCATCTGTACGACGTCACTTCCCAAGTTCAAGCGAAAATCCATGAAGAACGCTTGGACTAATAAACAGGTTGAAGCAGTGCTTGTCTCAACAGGTGGCTTCAGCCCTCACTCAAAAGAAGAAAATCCCTAGTAACATAATGCTTGAAATCCAAAAATACGAGTTTCAAGGAAAAGATTTCGACAGCCTAATTCTAGTTGCAAAAAGGACTCGAAAGATAGAAGACTCGCCTAGACGACAAGACAAGTCTCATGAGGAAGAAAATTATTCCCATGTGGTCACAAACATAATCTAGAAACAAACATTACAAAGGAAAAAATTTGACAAAGCCAAGGTGAAATCTGACAGAGACTTCTGCTCGCCTAGCTGGCACGCCCAGACCTTCAGGATCGGCTAATAAACCTGCCTCCGACTGGACTGGATAGACGAGACCTATAGTGGTACTCTAATCGTCAAAAGAAAACACGGTGTAGCAGCAAACAACACTGATCAGAAGCAAACAAACGAACTTAGACCAAATGGGAACAATGCCCTTCAACATGGCACTCAATTGCTAGACGGACCTTATTCTGATTGACGGGGTCCATACAAAATCCCTAGCTTCAGAATCACCAATAGTTCACACGAGGGACATGCTTCGACAAGATCCCTAAAAATAGTCTCTTCTCCCCCCTAAAAGTCTCCACGAACAAACCCACGAACAATTCATCCCTGCGTCTAACCAACCTAGTTACACCATTATGTGAATCTCCTCGGTGTTCACATGGTCTTGTGGTTAGGAAGAAAAAAAGTAAAATCTGAAGGAAATTTTTTGAATGATTATCCTTTTCGAAACACAACATTTGGCGGGGCAAGCTGTTTGAACGTATTTTTCAGTACCTAGTTCTCGATAGGAAGTTGATCAATAAAGCCTATAAAACAGTGGAAATTATTGACAATCTCAGAACGGCCTAGAATTAGTCAAGATTTTCATCAGCACTTAAAAAGACCACCTGCCAAGTTTCATCGTGCTTAAACATGTCTAAGACAGTGAACACAAAGAAACAATTTTAGTGAAATCGATCCCTAGCACCTTGAAATGGACCCTGCAACTAGAGTCACTCTTTTTGTGTGTGAAACAGCTGTGGGACCACTACGATTAGATCCGGCACGGTCGATGAGTCAAGTTTCGGCTTAATCGGGCACTCTAAGACAAATTTATGGGTAAAATACTGAAAAAGGGGTAGAACGCACACTATTCCCTTGTGGCCACCCTGCACTAAAAAACCAATAAAGGTGGTTGTTTTTACAGTCATGGGTAGTCACTTTCGGGGCCTATATCTCACTCATTCCAAGTTCGATCACTCCCAAATTTGGTGAGCATGTTCCTCACATCAAGACAAACAATTTGATATGTGGTACGCCCCGTGATGACGCTTGAGCAGAGAGAAAAACTCAATGAAATTTGCTGATCCATGAAAGAAATTGTAGAAAATTCAGTAGTAGCACACCTCATTTGAGCAGCTAAATCACGATGCTCACATTCCTGATCAACACAAAACCAATTGGATTATGTGTGTGAGGTCCGAGGCTATCTATAATCCGAACCTCACATATGATGCATGGTTGGATTTCAAATCCGAAGGCGTCAAAGCTTTTCTAAATTTTGGGCACCTAATTTCAAGAATCCGGCCAAAAACTCAAGATGATAAAATCTTCATCCAGAAACGAAATCAAGTTACGTTCGTTACAACGTAATCGTGACGGCATGCTCAGTGTGATTCAATGAAGAAGTCACGAAGGAACATCCAGGAGCGAGCACACAATCGATCTGAAGTTTTCAAGATTCATCTAAGATTCATCCAAGATTCAAGTCTCATGATCATGGCTCAAAAACATGATTCATGGCTCGAAGTTGGTATCAAAATGATCGCCATGCCGAGACCTATAAGAAACACATAACCTTTTGATCAAACGGGCATCAGAACGACCCCAGGTCAGCCACGAGAGATCACGCCAGTTCTCGAGCAACAGTAGGGACTGTTTTGAAATTTCACACATTGTTAGGCAGGAGCAAAACAATCCTTTTGTACCCATTTTTAGAATTTCTGTAAATTTAATTATATTGCAATTATCTTCAATTTTAGGTAGTTTTTAGGCGTACACCCACGTTTTAGCCCAATTCTATGTAAACAGGCAATGCTTCATTGTACAAAAGGGGGATTCATTCTTCTTGGATAAATGAATAAAATTCTGATTTTGCTTGAGCTTGTTGATACGTCTTGGAGAGAGAGAGAGGAGAGAGAAAAAAGGGTCAGTACCCTTCAAGCAGGTAACTTTCTCTCTCCTTCCCTCTTCTCATCTCTATCGCTTTCTCTCTCCTCCCCTCTTCTCATCTCTATCTCTTTCTCTCCCCGCTCTTTTTCTCACCTCCCCTCTTTCTTACTTTGTGAATGATGGTACCAGTATACTGAGATATTGGCGTGCTTTGAGCGTAATGCACGACCAGCTATGACATGATGACATTTCTAGTGATATGGAAATTTCTCGGCATGCCCTATGCGTATCGCATTGCTTGGGACATGTAACTTCTCATGAGGTGTGCATGCGGTGATAAGCTATGTGTGAGTTCTCAACATGCTTTGAGCGGATTGCATTGCCTGAGATATGTGACTGTTTGATATTAGTGAGGTGCCTGCTTTGAGGGTATTGCAAGGCTTAATTATGTGACCATACTGTGTGAAGTGACTGATTAGTGTGCTTTGAGCATATTGCATGACCACAAGATAATGAGTGATTTCTCGGTATGCTTTAGGCATACTGCATTGACTGATATTGTAATTCAAGCCACTATGCAATGGGTCCTCCATTGGTAGTGGATATTCTGATTTTATTATATGAGTGGGCAGCTTTGAGAGTATTGTAGGGCTTGCCTGTATGTTTGATGCCAGTAAGGTACATGTATTGGAAAGTAATGCCCTATTTGACTCTATGAGTGCTAGGGGATGAAAATATGCTTTATTATGAAATAAGAGTATGCTCCATTGTGATAAGTATGTATTGTAGGACATGTTCAGTTATAGATGAATGTGTAATATTGAGGAATGCATATGATGATACTCCTGAGGACAGGTCTTTCTGAACTACTAATTCATGTGATATCCATTATCTATACTGTGAATGTGAATGATAATTACAACATTAAACAAATGTGAATTCTGATGTCTTATATTGTGCCTGCTCTACCATGAAAAGCATCATCCTATATTGTGACATAATTGTGATGCATGACTCCAGTTTTATGAGCATAGCATAGAATCTTGATCTGTGTTGTGCGATAATGCTTAAAGGCACGGAAGCATAATGTTGTGATCTACTTACTGAGCTTTTTGTCTGATTCATTTGCTTCCACCTTTATAGATTGATTGCTGCAGGTTGAGAATGGCGGGAAGTGATCGTGTTTGGTGGACGAAAAGCCCGTGCTCGACGAGTGGATTCCTAATCTTGTGTAGGTGTTTGTTAATCATCGGCCTTGCTGTTGTTGTTTTTGAAGTTATGTATTTTGTTGTAGGGCTTGTAGTGCCTTGGATGAATTGTATTTTCGGGATATTGTATATGAATTTTGGAGAATGCTTATGGATATGTGAAATGGTTTTAATTTATCCAACTTTTATTATGTTTCTGGTGGGAGTTTTAGTTTTTCTTTCTTGGTTTGTTTCTGATTTTGCTTATCATATGCGTTGAGCCACTCCCACCTGATTGACGTTCACGACCTTTGTGATCGTTCTCCCGCACCCTGTCACCTTACAGTATGGGACGGTAGGTGCCACGGGGTGGCGTCGTGACAGTTATGGCATCTGAACAGCCAGAGGATCTTTGGCCTATTGAGTCTTAGAAGTGTCTCTAGAATCATTTGGGCTAGTTTGGTGACCGGAGTGCTCCTGTTGTCGGTCAAGATGGCAAGGACTCGTATTGATGACGTGAGTTCAAGTAATGAAAATACCGAGGCCCTCGGTGAGTTTTTTAAGACAGGGTCAGGACTCAGATGATGAAGGAGAATATGTCGGCCCTGACTGCATCCGTCCCAGGACTGTATGATAGTAATTTTATTGAGAAGTTTAAGAAGTTAGGGCCACCCACTTATGTGGGGCATGGTGGAGTAGAGAAAGCTGAGATATGGCTGATGCAAGTGGATAAGATCTTTAGAGTCTTGTAATGCACAGATGAGCAGAAGTTGTGGCTGGGTACCTTCATGATAGAAGGAGACACCGAACATTGGTGGCGTTCAACCCAGTAGGCCTGGGAAGAAGTGGAGGCTATACCTACTTGGGAAAATTTTCTGAGAGCCTTCAATGAGAAGTACTTCCCTGACTCTGTAAAGAAAAGGAAAGAAGTGGAGTTTATAGAATTGCTACAAGGGAAATTGACTGTGGAGAAGTATGTTGCTAAGTTTTCGGAACTGTCTCGATATGAGTCGCACGTTATCAATACGGAGGCTCGTAAAGCAAGTATGTTGGAGAAAGGCCTTAGGTCAGACATAAGGAAGGGGGTAATATCTATAAATTTAAAGACCTTCTCCCCAGTAGTTGATCTGGCCAGAAAGATAGATAGAGAATGTGATGAGCACCAGCTAAGGAGGGAGAAGCGGAGGCAAGGCCCCTATCTCTGAGAGGTTTTCAAGAGAAAGGAGGCCGGAGATATGGTAAGGTCCAAAAAACCTTTCAAGATGATATTAAGCAGAACCAGCCAGTGTTGTGGTTCTTGTGGGAAGCTCGGTCGCTTGGCTCCCTAGTGCTGGTTGAATACGAAGACATGTTTTAAGTGTGGCCAGCTAGGCCACTTGATCAGAAACTGCCTTGCGATGGGAGGTGAGCCTAAGCTAAGGGCTCAAGTCCAAGAGTTTGCACTTGTGAATCAGAAGGCAAAGGGTCTACCCTAGAGAACCAAGTAAGCCCCTTCGATCGTTGTATGAGTTGCTAGAATTCTGTTTCTGTCAGATTGCTTTTCTTTTCTATTTTGACATCACTTTGATATTTCACATACTTGTTGAATGAGATTTCTTGGCATGCTTTGAGTGTATTACATAACCATATTATGATTTTTGATTTGTGAGTTATGACTATTGCAATATTGTGGTATGTGAGTGACTGGGCTCCTTTGAGCGTATTGCATAGCCAATGATGTGTAATTATCAGCATGCTTTGAGAGTATTGCATTGTCCGACTTGTGATTGGCATGCTTTGAGTGTATTGCATTACCAATGATATATAATTGTCGACATGCATTGAGAGTATTGCATTGTCTGACTTATGATTGGTATGCTTTGAGTGAAGTGCATGGCTAATGATGTATAATTGTTGACATGCTTTGAGAGTATCACATTGTCCAATTTGTTATTGGCATGCTTTAAGTGCATTGTATGGCCAATAATATATAATTGTCGATATACTTTGAGCTTATTGCATTATCCGACTTGTGATTGGCATGCTTTGAGTGTATTGCATGGCTAATGATGTACAATTGTCAACATGCTTTGAGAGTATTGCAGTGTCTGACTTGTGATTGGCATGCTTTGAGTGTATTGCATGGCCAATGATGTATAATTGCCGACATGCTTTGAGAGTATTGAATTACCTTACTCGTGACTGACCTTCTTTGGGTGCATTGCATGGCCGATGATGTGTGACAGTCGCCATGCCCTGAGAGTATTGCGGTGCCTAACTTATGATAAGAGATTTGATTGGCATACCTTGAGTGTAAAGTATTGCTAGATTTGTGATTCATGGCTTAATGTATTTAACCTGTAATGAATCCAAGAGGAATCTCTTTGGTGTTTCAATCTGAATGATGTATTGTGTGTTTGTGTGTTAGAGTATTGCCTATAGAATTTGTTTCTCTTGGATGCTTAGGTCTTTGTACGCCCTTCTAGGCATGAGTTGGTTTTGTGTGCATGCCTCAGTAGATTGTTTGGAGAGAACTTCCATGGTTGAACCCCCTTTGTGTGATATTCAAGTGTACGATTTTGAGGAAAAAATATTTTTTAGAGGGCAGAAATGTGATGACCCAAACATTTCCCAGCTGAGTAGGTGTGAAGAGGTCAGCGCTGGTTGGAGTTGTGTGAAAAGCCAGCGCCAGTTGGAGTTGTATGAAGAGGCCAATGCCGGTTGTGTGGGAGGAGGAGGCCAGCATCGGTTGAGACGTACAAGTTTGACGTTTTTCTTCTCTCGACTCATTAATGTTGCACGAGTTTGAAGTTTTTCTTATTTCGGCTCTTTAAAATCGCACGAGTTTGACATTTTTCCTGTCTCGGCTCTTTATTGTCGCACGGGTTTGAAATTTTTCCTATCTCGGCTCTTTAACGTTGCACGAGTTCGACGTTTTTCCTGTCTCGGCTCCTTAATGTCGCACAAGTTTGACATTTTTCCATTGAAATAGGGTAGTTGTGCTCTGGATTGGACCTTCGTTGGCAGTTTGGGCTCATGCCATCGACGAGAGTTCTCTTTTTTTTATTTTTTCTTTGAAATTTTGGAAACTTGGTTGGCAATTTAGGCTCATGACACTGCGGAGCGTTTTTATTGTTTTTCAATTTTTTAAAAAATTTCTGAAAATTTGGTTGGCAGTTTAAGCCCATACCACCGAGGAGTGTTGTCTTTTTTAATTTTTATTTTATTTTTGAAATTGGTTGGCAGTTTAGGCTGGTGCCACCAAGGAGAGTTTTTATTTTTTTTATTTTTTTTTTAAATTTCTGAAAAATTGGTTGGCAATTTAAGCTCATGCCACTGAGGAGATTTTTATTTTAAAAGTTAACAAAAATGTTTGAAAATGATCATAAAAAAAAATTACAAACCAATTTTTATCCTTGGAAGGCCCCCAAAATTGAGTGGGAAAGTTTCAAGGAAGACATTTTGGGCGACACTGGCCATGTCGCTCAGGTGGCACTAGTGGTGTCGCCTAGGTTTTGGCGATACGGCTGGTGTCGCCCACCTAAAAAAAAAAATTTTTTATTATTTCTTTATTTATTTGTAAAGTGTACAAAATATTTGGGCGATACCAGTGGTGTCGCTCTCACAGGCTGAGCGACACCCCTTGAGTCGCCCATAAATTTTTATTTCATTTTATCACGAAACATGGGAAAAAAAATCAAATAATATTTTTTTTTTTTAAGGTTATCTAAACCCGTTGTTGGCCAAAGTTGATAACTATAGGATGCGTTTTGCGTCGGATCCTTTTATTTCTATAGAAATCATCCCTCTTCTCCTTCTTTTATCATCCTCCAAACTCATCTTTCTTCTTTCAACTTCATCCTCTCCCTCCTTCATCATCTTCCTTTTGTTTTTACAGGTTCTTCTTGCTTACATTTTTAGACTTTCATGGCTCCTAAGAGGAACAATGCGATCTCCGCGGGCAAGGGGAAGGTCCTCGAGCGAGTTGACGATGTAAGAGAGGCGGAGGACTCCCCTATTTTTCCTAGGGTTAGGCACTTCCTTGAGAGTCAGCCCTCTCATATTTCTCAGAGCCTTCGGTAGGGTGAAGTTTCCCGATGCGTCAATGGCTCTCCTATCATCAGACCCTGGTTCCGAGATTGGTTTCTTTCTGCTCAGCAGTGGCTCGAGCTCATGGCCCTTCTGGCTGCAATTTTGATGATGGGTATCTTAAACATGGCCTCTTGCCATGTGAAATTTCTGCTCCTTGAACCTCTCGCTGAAGGTTCAATCACCAGACGAATACCTTCTTTCTTCCTATGAGCGAGACAACACCAACCATGGAGGAAGTTGCCGGGATTTCTAGCCCGAACCTAGCCAGGATTGCGTATCAACCTTCCACTGCCACCGACGACCATTCTATCATCAGTGCTCCACTGTTGGGGGATGCTTATTCTTCACGTGGCCAGTGGGTTGATATGGAGCTGCTGGTCAAAATTGAGAGCAATCTCGAGCTGTTAAACAGATCCGTATTTTTCTTTTCGTGCTGTTGGGCTCCATCCTTTTTCCAAGTGGTCATAAGACAGTTCGTAGCTCCCTTATTCCTTTAGTCCATGCCTTTTGGGAACGAGCGAGTTACACCATTGTTCCGATCGTGTTAGTGGGTATAAACCGGGGTCTTCACGCCCGAGTCACACGAGGCGACCAATTTATTGAGGGTAGTGTCCTGATTTTGCAAGTATATTTTTTAACACAATTTTATTTTATTTTGTTCTTATAACTCAGTTTTTTGTCAGGTTTTGGGTTCTGGAACCCACATTTTTGCACCAAACATTTACTGGAAAAATCCCAGCTCGATCCTGGAGGGTCTCAGTTTGGCGACATGGCTAGTGTCGCCCAAGTCAGGGTGACACGCCTAGTGTCACCCAAACTGGGCTGGGTGACAGTACCAGTGTAGCTCAAACCAAATGTCCCAGATGATTCCGGGGTCCTGGGTTCTCGCTTTTGTGACTTTTTGGGATGCTTTTGACTCTTGTTTTCTATACATTTGGGCTTACGAAGACATCCATTGTCCGTGTTCCACCAACAATGATGGCTGTATCTACTGCTCTGAGACTAGCATATGTTAACGACACCACTCAACCCCCGGATGTCAGTTATTATCGCAGAAATCTTGACGAGTTGTCGTCATTCGATTGAGTGATCAGGGGTCTTTAAAATGTATCACTATTGCTGCCTGCTATGGGGCATTCTTGCCTTATTCTAGCGGAGCAGCACTTCACAAAGGGGTATTTCCCTCAGAGGGTGCTTTTTCAGTTTTTCCATACTCAGAATTACACCTCTGCAGGAGAGGCGATCAATCGTCGCCCTATCTTTCTACTTCATTAACACCCTTCAACCCTTCTGGTCAAGACAAGTTTTTCATGGAAGGGAAAGAAGTCCTCTTCAAGTGAGGGGTTAGCTAAGCAACACAATCCCACAACCACTTCGAACTATGAATCTTGGTGGGAACGTGCCTGCCCTCTTCTACTATGCCCCAAATCTTCGAGATTTCGTGGCAACTCTTCTGTTCCTACTCAGGATCTCATTCCTCATCGAGAAGATGGTGCCTCTTGTTCAAATAAATGAATCAAATCCCATGAGGACATATGTAAAATCAGCTTGGAAGAGGCTGAAGTAGAATTGGCTCAATGGGTGGCCTTCGTGGCGGAACACAAGGAGAAGGATGTTGATCCGAAGTCAAAGACTGAATAGCCAAACTATTTTCTTTTCTTTACTTTTTTCCTCGGTATGATTGAGTTGATCTTAAGATCATTGTCACTTTCAATACTTTTTCGTTTTATTGAAGTTCATTGAGATAGTAGAAAATTTCAATCGTAGGGTCAAGTTTTATGGCGTGAACGCCTGTAATAAGCCATTTTTTTAATCGATGAATAAAGTCAGAATTTTGAGATAGCCAAAATTTTATTTTCTGTTCTGCTTGATTTCTCTTATTTTCTTTTATTGTCCCTGTTGGGGGATCTTTTAATTTATACGTGTGTAGTTGACTCGTTGCAGTAGAGTAGAACACTTTCTTTGCACACATTTTCCAAACTGAATTGTTACAAACTTAGCCCCTTAGTTGTAGGGTCTTTGTCTCAAATTTCCAGCAATTGGGACATCTTACGAACACATGGGGATGAGCTCGAGTCATTTTGCGTTAGGGGATCCAGTCCAGTGAAAAATTCTCCCAGACAAGCCAATATCGTCATTGGCGAGGTTTACCCATCTTCGATATGTGGTAGTTGGTAGTTATACTCATACAACCATGGAGTGCCTGGCTAGTTTCAACCTTCATAACAGGCATAGGAAGTTGGCTTCTAGGGCGAGGCCAAATTGACTAACAGTTTAACCTCTTGTAGTGATGGAGGATGTCCCTTCTAAAAGGAGAAAGCTTTTGAAAATGAAGGATTTTAACAATCAAATTGAAACAACATTTTCAAAAGGGATGAGCCTTATAGTTTTGCCACCTGTGGCCCTTTTGTGGTGACTTGCTTTGCTATATTTTACCTAGAGATGATGAAAGGATTCCCTTGCCGGATTGTGAGAACTCAAAAATCACGAAGATGTCTTTTTACCCTTGGAGTTTTCATCCTCTGCTTCACTAATCCATGAAGAGTCCATGGATTCTTGCCGGGCTTCCATCTTGGAGGGTCTCGACATTTTTCAGGGTTCGTCGAAATCATTCGATTTTCCATTCATATCACCCTCCTACATCTTTCTGAGTTGGTTCTGTTGGGAACCTGCAGGGTTTAGGAGGAGTCTTCATCCTCAAGGTTTGCTTGTGCAGTAATATTGGAACTTGCAAGTACTTGTTTGTACTTGAGTGTTTTGCATTGAAAGCTCATTCTTGGAGATTTTATTCTCTCTTTTACCTGTGATGCCTTTTCATATTTTTACGACGTCCATTTTTTTCGCTTTATTTATTTATTGTTTTTGTTTTTCTTTGTGATGCCTTTTCAGATTTTCACCACGTTTTTTAGGCCGTTATGGGTAGTATTTTCTGGGATACATTGCATTAATGGGGTCATTGAGTTCGTACCCCTCTTGATTTTTGATTTTATAAGAATTGCCTCCATCCACTCAAGTAACCATGAATGGCCCCTCCCAATTAGGTTTGAACTTACCTAAAGGGTGTGGATTTGTAAGTGTGGAAGATTTCTTGAGTATCATGTCTCCTTCTCTCAATTGTTGAGGAACAACTTTTCTTTAGTATGCCCTATCGGTTCTACGTTGATAAGTAACGATATTTTGTGTTTCTCGTAGTAGTTTTTCATTCAAATTAATGAGGGCAGTGATTCATGCTTCGACCTTTTGTTCCTTATCTAAATTTTTATGAACAAGGATTCAGAAAGATGGTATCTCAACTTCGATCGGTAACACAGCTTCCATACCATATACCGATGAGTATGAGGTTATGCCAGTAGGAGTCTTCTCAGTTGTCCGGTAGGCCCATACGTCGTCATTTAGCTTTTCATGCCAATCTTTCCCATCTTCTATTATTTTGTCTATGATTATGAGAAGTCCTTTATTTGTGGCTTCTGCTTGTCCGTTTCTTTGTGGGTAGTAAGGTGTGGACAATTTCGGTGTTATCCCAAGCCTTTTGCACACCTTATGATCTACTCATTTTTGAGATTGGATCCATTGTCTGTGACGATTGACTCAGGAACTCCAAATCTGAATACAATATTATTCTTTATGAAACTGGCAAAATGTTAACCTTCAATTTTAACAAATGACGCGGCCTCTACCCATTTGGTGAAGTATTATATGGCCGTTAATATAAAATACTGGTTGTTTGAGGATTTTTGTGATATCATTCTGATGATATTAAGACCCCATCTGGTGAAGGGCTATGCGGGCGGTGTTGAGTTGAGTGATACGGACGGTGCATGGATGAGGTCTCCATAGAGTTGACATTTACGACACCTCTTAATGAATTTCTAGCAGTCTTCAATCATGGTGGTCCAGTAATAGCCTTGGCGTCTGATTTTCTGAGCTATGGCTACCCCAGAATGACCTCCTTCATTATGCAACTCTGTTAGTACTTGGTCAAGTTCTGCTGATCGAGGTACCATAGAATAATGCCATCAAAGGATTTCTTAAACATGAGGTCACCTCTTACCAAGAATCCAACCGAAAACCTTCAAGGGCTTCTTTATCCTTTTTGGTGGCTCCTTCGAGGTATAAGCCATTCGTTAAGCAGGGATAGAACATTGTGGAACCATGGTTTTTCTGTAACTAGTGCATCTGAAGCCACAAGAGACACTTCCTCATAGTTCTCATTTTCTTGCTCTATTTCTTTTTCGATCCTTGGTGGGGAATGTTCATGTTTGTTTCTAATGTAGAATGGAAGCATGGTGATTTCTGAGGGAATATCAACTATTGAAGCAAGGGTTGCAAGGGTGTCGGCGAACTGATTATTTTCCCTAGTTACATGCTGAAAGGTTTTTCTTAAAATATGGAATCATCTTTTCCACCTTTTCTTGATAGGGTTTTAGCTTTTCTTCTTTCACCCTCCAAATCCCTTGAACTTGGTTTATGACGAGTAAGGAGTCACGAGTTACTCGTATTGGTTGGATTTTCATTCCCATGGCATTCACAAGCCCGACTATTAAGGCTTCATATTCAAAATTGTTATTGGTACATGGGAAATTCAATCTGATGGCTGTTATCATTAAATTCATCTCGTGTGAGCATAGTAGGACTCCTATCCCTAACCACTATTCATTCTTTGCACTGTCGAAGTATAGCTCTCAAATTGAGTCGTCAATTGCGAAGAGGTTCTCATCAGGGAGATCTATGTTAATGCGAATATTGTCTGGCAGTGCGTGTGCAACTAAGTGGTCAGCAAGGGCTTGTCCTTTGACCAATTTTTGAGTGACATACTCAATCTCAAACTTGCTCAATAACATTCTCCACTTTGCCAAACATTCGTTGAGGACTAACCTCTCCAATAGTTACTTGAGTGGGTTAATTTTTTATTTGAGCTTGACAGAATGAGATAAGACATAATGTCTTAGTTTTTGCATGGCCCACACAAGTGTTAAGCAGTGTTTCTCCACATTTGTGTATCTTGTCTCATAGTCGACCATGGTTTTGCTGATATAGTATATCGTTTATTCTTTTCCATGATCGTTATATTATCCAAACATTGCCCCCATGGTCTTGTCCTTCACTGACATGTATAGGAATTATTTGGACTGGGAGGACTAAGAATGGGAGGTTTGATGGGGTACTCCTTGATTTGATCAAATGCTTCTTAGCATTCAATGTCCCGTATGAATGGGGTATCCTTTTTAAGGAGTCTATTGAATGGTGCGCACTTATCCGTCAGTTGTGAAATGAAACGCCTTGTGGCTTGTATGTAACCTGGAAGCCCACAAAATTCTCTGATGTTCCGGGGAGGAGGCTGGTTATGTACCTTGATCTCGCCCTCTGGATCCTCTGGGGATCAGGCGGTACACTTCTCAGGTTTCGAGGGAAGACTCGAGACATTTTGAGATTGCTCTCTCGGTAATTTCATTCGAGAACAAGGGCCGGTGTTACCAACCGATGAGAGGAATTTAAAGGTGGATTTAGGACTTACTCGGGATGACTCACGTGGGCGCCGTCTTAGATCACAAAGAAAGCCCCCCAATAATAAAACTAGTTCAGAATCGCCTCCCTTAGCTTGTAATCTTCTTGTTTTTTGCTTTTTTGTAATCACACACATATATGACAAAGGTTATAAGACAAGTGGGTCAGACCTCACCCTTTTCATCTTTGATGAACGTACACAGGCATGCACATTCAAAAACAGGAAGAGAAGAAAGATGGTGGAGAGAAGAATTCGACTAAGCGAGTGTATCCGAGCGGTGACTAGGCTGGTAGATAACAAGCCTGACGTGGTAATAAAGCATACTTGGTAACTAAGACTGGCTCACAAGATTACTATTAGACGTCATTATCAATACCGACTAGCTAGGAACGATGATCGGTCTATTATGGCAATAAAGCGAGCCAAGTAATCCTAGCACAACAACAATACAGCTAGATGATAGGACTACCATGAGAGGCTAACCTCAGTCCCTCTTAGTCGAACGAAAGAATGGCAAAATTAAGGCTATCAGGAAAGAATAAAAAGAGATGAAGGGGAAGAGAGGAGGGAGAAGAAAGGAAGAGAAGAGTATGAGAAACGATAAGATGAAGGAGAGAGAGGGAAGGAAGACACAGTCGGTGCTAGGCATTGTCGACTGTATTAGAAGGAAGAGAGAGAAAACACAGTTGGTTCTAACCTTTACCAATTGACAAAAGAAGAGAGAGAAAACCAGTCAGCGCTAGA
This sequence comes from Amborella trichopoda, assembly GCF_000471905.2. The sequence goes on along the minus strand of NW_006499207.1, from coordinate 2,770,698 downwards.
TCTCATTAACTGATAGAAGAAGAGAAAGAAAATCAGTCTGCGCTAGGTCTCACCGATTGACATAAGAGGAGATACAAAACCAGTCGGTGCTAAGTCTCATCGACTGACAGAAGAGGAGGGAGAAAATCAGTCGGTGTTAGGTCTTGCCGCCTGACAGAAGATGAGAGAGAAAATAAGTCGGTGCTAGGTCTCATCTACTAATGAAAGAGGAGAGAGAAAACTAATTGGTGCTAAGTCTCATCGATTAATAAAAGAAGAGAGAGAAAACCAGTCGACACTAGGTCTTACCGATTGATAAAAGAGGAGAGAGAAAACTAGTTGGCATTTGGTCTTGTTGACTGACAAAAAAAGAGAAAACAAACCGGTTCTAGGCCTTACCAATTGCATTATAAGAGGATGGATGGAGATAGAGATGAGAAAAAAAGAGAGAAAATGATGGAGACAAGAAGAAGGGGAGAGGGACAAAGAGATAGAGACGAGAAGAGAGGAGGAGAGAGAAAGAGATAGGGACAAGAAGAGAGAAAGAGAGAGACAGGATAGAGATTATAAGAGAGAAGAGAGAATCAAGGGAGAGAGAGATAGAGATTATAAGAGAGAAGAGAGAATCAAGGGAGAGAGAGATAGAGATTATAAGAGAGAAGAGAGAATCAAGGGAGAGAGAGATAGAGATGAGAAGAGAGGAGGAGAGAGAAAGAGATAGAGACAAGAAGAGAGGAAGATAGAGAAAGAGATAGAGATGAGAAGAGAGGATGAGACAGAAAGGGATAGAGAGGAGAAGAGAGGAGAGATAAAGAAGGGAGGAGAGAGAAAGAAGGGAGGAGAGAGAAAAAAAGAGACGAGAAGAGAGGAGGAGAGAGAAAGGGATAGAGATAAGAAAAGAGGAGGAGAGAAAGGAATATAGATGAGAATAGAGGAGGAGAGAGAAATAGATAGAGATGAGAAGAGAGGAGGAGAGAAAGAGATAGAGATGAGAAAAGAGAAGCGAGAAAGAAGCGAGGAGAGAGAAAGAGGGGAGGAGAGAGAAAGAAGAGATGAGAGAAAGAGGGGAGGAGAGAGAAAGTTACCAGATCTAAAGGTATTAGCCCTTTTCTTCTCTCTCTTCTCTCCCTCGCCAAGACGTACCCATAAACTCAAACAAAAATCTAAACTTTATTGATTGATCCAAGAAGAATGAATCCGTTTTATTTTTTTTTTATAATGAGGCATTGCCTGTTTATATAGAATTAGGCTAAAACGTGGGTGTACGTCAAAAAAAAAATTAAAATTGAAGATAATTACAAGTTAATTGAATTAAAATAAATTCTAAAAATTGGAATAAAAGGACTGTTTTGCCCCTGCCTAACAATGTGTGGAATTTCAGAACAGTCCCTACTGCTACCCGAGAACTTGCGTGATCTTCCATTACTGATCCAGAATCGTTTTGATGCTCGTTTGATCGAAAGATTATTGTTTTCTTATAGATCTCGGCATGGCGATCATTTTGATACTAACTTCGAGCCATGAATCATGTTTCTAAGCTATGATCATGAGACTTGAATCCTGGATGAAACTTGAAAACTTCAGATCGATTGTGTTCTTGTTCCTTGATGTTTCTTTATGATTTCTTCATTGAATCACACTGAGCATGCCGTCACAATCATGTTGTAATGAACGTAGCTTGATTTCGTGTCCGGATGAAGATTTTGTCGGTCGAAATTTATAGCAGCTTTGACACCTTTGTGTGTGAAATCCAACCATTCATCATAAGCAATGTTCGAACCAGAGATAGCCTCGAACCTCACGCAATAAATTCCATTGGTTTCATGCCGATCGAGCATGCGATCGTCGTGATCTGGCTGCTCGAACGAGGCGTGCTAATGATGAATTTTCCGTAACTTCTTTCACAGATCTGCGACTTTCATTTAGTTTTACTCTCTTCTTGGGTGTCGTCACAAGGCGTACCGCATATCGAATTGTTCATCTTGATGAGACGAACATGCTCACCAAATTTGGGCACGATTCGACTTGGAACGAGTGAGATATAGGCCCCGAAAGTGACTACCCGTGACTGTGAAAATAGCCACCTTTAATGGTGTTTCGGTGCAGTGGGGCCACACGAGAATAGTGTGCAACCTGCCCCTTTTTAGACTTTTACCTATAACTTTATCTTGGAGTGCCCAATTGAGCTAATACTTGACCTATAGGGGTTTTCGATCATGCAAGATCTATTGACGGTTGTCCCATAGCTGGTTAGCACACCAAAAGTGTGGCTCTAGTTACAAGGTCCATTACAGGGTGCTAAAGGCCAATTTTGCTGAAATTTTTTCTTTGTGTTCATTGCCTTAGACATGTTTGATCGCAATGAAACTCAGCAGATGGTCTTTTGAAGTGCTGATGAAGATCTTGACCAATTTTGAGGCCATTCTGAGACTGTCAGGAATTTCCACTATTTTGTAGGCTTTATTGACGTGCTTCCTACCAGGGACCAAGGTATTGAAAATTACGTTCAAACAGCTTTCCCCACTTAGTGTTGTGCTTCAATAGATGCGAGAAGTACAATCATCCGAAAAATTTCCTTCGTCTTTTACTTTTTTTCTTCATAGCCACAGGACCACGCAGGACTACGTGAACGTCGAGTAGATTCACGTAACTGTGTCACTAGCTTGCTCAGATGTAGGGAGGCATTGTTCGCAGGTCCGTTCGTGGAGACTTTAGGGGAGAACAAATATTTTTGAGGGAACTTGTTGAAGTCCTCACCCTCGTGTGGACTGTTTGTGATTCTAAAGCAAGGATTTGTACAGACCGCGTTTGTCAGAATCAAGCCTGTCTAACAATTGGGTGCCATGTAGAAGGGCATCGTTCCCATTGGTCTGGGTTCGTTGAATTAATTTGGTAGGCGTTGTTTGCTACTACACCAGGTTTGCTTTTAACCACTATGGGTCTCGTCTATCGAGTCCAGTCGAGGGTAGGTTCTATTAGTCGATCCTGAAAATTTGGTAGTGCCGCCTAGACGAGCTGACGTCTATGGTAGGTTCTCCCCTTGCTTGTCATCCATTTTACTCACGATGCCCTTTCAGGTTTTCACTATACCCGATTTTTTTTCGTGGAACTCTTTTACTCATGGTTTCGTGGCCATGCCCGTCCATCATTTTTCTCATAACGTTCCCTTGTTAAGGTATACACCATGCCCGTTATTTTTCATTTTTTTTTTTTTTTTTTGTTGAAGGCATGTTTAAGGTCATGCCATTGGGACCTGCGTGAAAAAGTTTAATGTCATGCAGTCAGGACGTGCACTATGGTTTAAGGTCATACAGCTGGACCGTGATGGAGATGGATGGAAGTCTGTAGAGACCATGGAGTGAGTATGGTGGTGGTTTGACTCACTTAAAGAATTGGCATTAGGCTACCTATGATGTATGAAATGTGAGTGGATGATGGTGACCCACTAACTTACAACGAGTATGGATAGCAAGATGGTTCACCGTTTTGTGAGCACGGGTGAGACTCACAGGGGAATGGGGTATGGTGACGAAGTGAATGAACTCATTGAGGAGGTAATGAAGGTGGCGCATGCACACTAACATGTAGGTTAGTGAAGGTGTGCTTAAAGTGCACGTAAAGGTATGTGCGCATATGTGGGGGCGAATTTATGGTCATGCCTCCTGGACCTGTGCAGTGAAGTTTAATGTCATGCGTCCAGGACATGTACTATGGTTTAAGGTCACACAGCTGGACGTGGTCAAATAGTTTAAAGTCATACAGTTAGGACCATGTAGTTTAAGGTCGTGCAAGTAGACCTCCACTATAGTTTAAGGTCATATAGTTCGCACCCTGGTTTTGTAGTTTAACGTCATACAACTAGAACCGTGCAGTTTAAGGTCGTGTAACTAGACCTCCACTACAGTTTAACGTCATATAGTTTGGACCATGGTTATACAATTTAAAGTCATACAACGAAGACAATGCAGTTTAAGGTCGTGCAACTAGACCTCCGCTACAATTTCAAGTCATATAGTTTGGACCATGGTTATGCAGTTTTAAGTCAAACAACTGGAACCGTGCAGTTTAAGGTCGTGTAACTAGACCTCCGTTACAGTTTAACGTTATATAGTTTGGACCATGGGTATACAGTTTCAAGCCATACAACTAGGTTCGTGCAGTATAAGATCGTGCAACTAGACCTCTACCACAGTTTAAGTCTTATAGTTTGGAACAAAACCAGGCAGTTTTACGTTATTGGTTTCTTGTAAGTATTCGACCGGCAATGAGTTCTCAAAAACACAACCGACGTTGGGTTGTTAAAGACTGAGCTGGAGCTGTGAGCGACCCATGATATTGTTTGAAGACAACCGATGCTAAGTTAACTGGCGTTGGGGTCGTTTGGAGACACACTCAAGGTAAAATCAACCGGCGCTAGGGTTGTTTGGAAACACACCTGGGGCCAAGTCAACCGATGCTAAAGTTGTTTTGAAAATACACCCCGTGCTAAGTCAACCGGTGCTAGGGTTGTTTTGAAAACAGACCCGGTGCTAAGTCAACCGGCACTAGGGTTGTTTTGAAAACACACCCGACGCTAAGTCAATCGGTGCTGGGGATGGATCGATGAGAAAAAGATTTTTGAGTGAAAGCTCCGACAAGCAGAGGGATTCCGACAAGAGATCAAGTGTTCCAGTAAGCCTTACAGGGAAGGTTGCATCAAGATTTTCAAGGGATTGTCAAAAAAGGAAGAGTTCGCAGGAGTTTCTCAATTAGCTAAGAGTTTTTCTAGAAAGCAGGAGAACTTCGGCTGTGATCTTCAAGGGTAAAAGAGGCAAGAAGTGCAATAGTAAGCATATCTGCATGTCTCGGGAGTTTTTCTTGGAGTTTTTCGAGGAGCTTTTCAAGAAACAGAAGAGATTATGGCTGCAACAGTTTTTGGTAAAAAAGGCAGGAAGCAAAACTGTGAGCAACTTCGCACGACTTAAGAGTCTTTCGGGAGGTTTTTAAAAGTTTCCCAGGAGTTATGATAACTTCCTGACATTGTTAGTGGTGTTGCAGAGGTTTCTAGGAACTTAGGGAAATTCGTGAAAGTTTTCGGTGAGGTACTGTTCTGCCTCGATGAAAAATGCAGACAGGAGATTTTTTCAATAGGTTTTTTAGCCGTGTAGGAGAAATTCCTACGGGGAACTAATGGTCATGGGAAGTGAACTGTCGTGGAAGGTGTACGGTTGGTGGAGGTGAACCGTCACAAGGAAAGTGTACGGTTACCTCCAAAAATTGTGCAATCATTAAGGAGGTGTGAAAACTTAAGCTTTGAAAAATGAGGAGTCTCGTGAAGCGAGTAGTCACGACAGGGTCAGCGCTAACAAAAGTGCAACTGACGCTGAGACAACCGACGCTAATGATTTGGAGTGCTGACACAACCGGTGCTGATCCTCAAGAAAAGCAGCCGGCGATAGGGGTTAGGAGCACAACTGGCGCTGGCCTTTGGAGGATACAATCGGTGTTGGCTTCAGTTGATGCTCATCAGCACGTGTGGCTTATCATGGTGCGGAGAGTGACGCTCGCTTATGGCAGTAAGTTACGTGCGGGATTTGTGGCGCTCAGTGACGAGCTACATACGACGATGTTCATGGGCTGGCAAAAAGTAGTGAGTGATGATAGGGCGTGGCTTGTGGTATCTGTTGGAAGCCAAATTTTCCATGATTACAGTGATGTCCATGTTGTTCTATGGAAGGGTACCCACCGTGAACAGGATATGCTTTCTTTCATAGGCCTGTTCCTTGCCAAGGCAGCTCACTTTGTATGTTTGATATACACCTCAAATGAATCCTTTGTTGTATATTTGATATACACATCATATGAGATGTGTTGGCTTGTATGTTTGACATACACATCGGATGGACTAAGGTTAACTTCTTGGAGTGGCTCTACTTTGTCTTCTGGCTTGTAACCATCCTCTTACTCATCAGATGAATTAAAGCTAACTCTCCAAGTGGTTTCACTTCTTCTTCATGAGGAAAGCCTTTTTTTCGTGGGTTTCCTTCTCCCTCATGGGGCAGGCACTTGTTTTTTCTTGTAACCTTCCTCTTATCCTCAGATGCATGGGACTTGTAACCTCCCTAGTAATGGGTTTCTTATAACTTGTAACTCGTTTTTACTGTAATAAAAAGAGTTAGCATTTTGATTAGACTATTTTGCTTTTTTTCCCGTTGAGTCTCTTTTTTCCTGATTATTTTCGTGTTGCTTCTTTAAGTATCGTCCATTGATAGCGGGCATTGCTTCCTCTCCCTCAGAATGTGCTAGTATATAGGCTCCGATGGGCGAGACCTTTTTATTATAAAGGGACCTTCCCACTTAGGGCCAAACTTCCCTTTACGCCAGCCGTGCATAACAATAGGCCTTTTGACAGTTAAGACTACATCGTCGGGGGTTAATGAGCGGACTTTGACAGACTTGTCGAAAGCCCTCTTCATTCTCTCTTAGTTGAGTTCAAGGCTCTGCTGAGCCTCTAAACTCTTTCCATCAAGTTCACCCAATTCTTGATACCGGAGGTTGACTCTCTCATCTTCGGTTATTCCTTGGTGAATAGCGACTTGCAGTGAAAGGATTTGTATTTCGAGAGGTAAAACTACTTCACCCCCATAAACCAAAGAATAAGGAGGGGAATTAGTAGCATTTCGCGTAGTGGTACAATAAGCGCAAAGGGCTTCATGAAGCTTCTCATGACAGTTCTTCCTTGTTTTTTATACTGACTTTCTTAAAATGTTGCACAGGGTCTTGTTGAAAGCCTCAGTTAATCCATTTGCTTGAGGGTGGTACATAGTCGAGTACCTCCATTAGAAACCGAACCGGTTAACTAAGTTATTGATGTGATGACTCCTAAATTGATGACCATTGTAAGGTATAATCTGATCGGGCACTCCGAAGCGATATATGATGTGATGTCGCATGAAGTAGGCCACTGCTGTCTTAGGAACCTGCTTAAGGGGAACAACTTCAGCCCACTTAGAGAAATAGTCTATTCCAGCTAGGATAAATATATGGCCCATTGCAAAAGGAGGGTCAATTGGCCCTACGATGTCCGTACCCCATTGTGAGAAGGGCCATGATGCAACCGTATGATGTAAAGGCTCAAGAGGCTGGTGAACTAAGTTTGAGTGTATTTGGCATACTTGGAACTTTTTAACGTAGCTTAAAGAATTGACAATCATGGAAGGCTAATAGTATCCCAACCTACGTGTTCGTTCATAAACCTTAGGACTGGACTGGTGTAGTCCACAAATACCCTAGTGGACTTCTTCTAACACCTTATTTGCTTCATGGATATCGATGCACTAGGAAGAATGCCATCAAACAGCTGTCTGAAGAGATCATCTCCTTCAAGGACGGTATACTTGGCAGACATTCGACGTATGCCGTTGTGTTCGGTACGATCTTCTGGCAGCCTTTGATTTAGGAAACTGTCGATGGGCTCCCTCTAATCTTCTACTTACTCAATTTCTGCATACATTGGGTCAAAAATTTCTGGTTCTTGATTTTAACCCTTAGCTCCTTGACTCTATGCTATTGCTTGTTCAGCCTGATTATTTCTGATAGAACTTCTCCAAATGGATAAGGAGGGCACTCGGGGAAGATATTTCTCTCATCATCCGCATCGACCTCAGTTCTTAGTTCTATGTGTCTCCATTCTGCAACCCAGACAAGCGTGGGCCTTGATGAGGATAATTGAATTGTAGCACCGAGTTTCACAAGTGCGTCAGCTTGCGAGTTTCGCCTCATGGAGATGTGACTCAGAGTTACATCCTCAAACTGAGCCATGTACGATTTTGCAATATCATGGTAATCGGACCGTGGCTTCTAAGCGGCTGGGTCATTTTTTAATAGTAACCACAGCATAGGGCTCATGGAGCTATTCTTCAAGCTTCATCGTCTGAAGGGGGTAGAAGGGATTCAGGTGAAGAAGGTCATCAGAATTGGTTACTTTGACTACCTTGGTCACGTCCCTAATAAAAAATTGCAGACATCTATCATGTTTAGCCCTGAGGTTTTGATGGACCTGACTCCAAATATGCGATCTAAGTCTCTACTGGTCAGCTCTTATTGCACAGGAGAGAGCTGTCTCCATCTGGTGTGGCAATGGATGAGGGTCAGGAACTAGAGTCATCTTGGGCCGAGGAGGATGAAGGACTCGATCTTCCATCAGGTCGATGCCCCGAGGTCTCTTGTGGGCTTAAGAGACACGACCAAAGTGATGAGGCTAGTTCAGGATGGTACTCTTAGGGAAAACCTTCCAGTACCAAGGCTGAAGGTTCTTGCTCGATGAAGAAGGAGTGGGTCGGAGCAGGGTTGATTCATAAGGAGGCTTGAGTCGAGGGTGAGAGAGCGTATGTGATGGACACTAGTGGCATCCCTTGAAGAAGGGTCACGGGTGACCTGGGGGTCAACCCGAGCTCGAGCCAGTAATCTGGCAACTGTCTGCAAGAGAACAGGGTAGGCCTGTTCCTTACAAGGTGCGCTTATGTGTGCAGAGTAGGACGACGAGAAGGGTGTCTCCAGTGTACTTGGGCTGGCGTTGCCCAGAGTAGTAGGATGCATATGAGTAGTGTCTGCAAGACCAGGCGGCAGAAAGTTCGATCTTGGACACGGTCTTCAGGTGACAGAAGGGTTTCCCCGAGGTGTGGCTCGATTGGGTAACCCACGAGCCTTGTGGTATGTGTGAGGGATGGAGACCATGGGGTTTCCGCATCAAGATGTTGAACCTCTAGGGATAAAGACCAATTGTGCAGAAATGTAGGTGGTAGCCCTATGGCGACCGGCAGAAGCAATGACAACTTGTTTGCCTTTTACAGAAAGTGAATGGGCAGCCTTCCGACATACCTCAGAAACACGATCGGCAAGTGACTTGCCAGTGGCTGTGTGCATGCTGTGTGGGGCAACAGAAGTGCTGCCTATGCAGGGTACCTTGGTGGAGTTTCCATCAGTGCGAGGAGATGGGGAGTGAGGGATCTTTAGGTCCCACCTCACACCGGTCCAAGTTAAGACTTGGGAGCTAGACAAGGGGTTTTTGCTCAAGAGGATGGTTGCGAATGAAGTTGAAGGAACTTGTTCCCTATGGAAACTCTCGAATATGGGGATAAGAAATTCCCCGATCCGGATAAATGGGTTATAGAACTCGCAAGCCATAATAAAATGTGAAAAGACATTGAAAGCAGATAATAAAAGAAACTAGCCAAACAAGAATGATCCGACTAAGGGGTAATCAGTCCCTAGTGGAGTTACCAAGCTGGTTAAGTACCTCTATCTCACCCTCTGGATCCTTTGGGGATCGGGTGGCATGCGTCTCGGGTTTCGAGGAAAGACTAGGGATGTTTTGAGATCGCTCTCTCGAGTACCTCGTTCAAGAACAAGGGCAGGTGTTACCAACTGGTGAGAGAGGAATTTAAAGGTGCGTTTGGGACTTACTCGGGCTAACTCGCATAGGCACCCTCTTAGATCATGACCAAAGCCTCCCAGTACTAAAACTAGTTCGGAATCACCTCCCTTAGCTTGTATTCTTCTTGTTTTATGCTTTTTGGAATCACACACATGTATGGCAAAGATTATAAGATAAGTGGGTCAGACCTCACCCTTTTCCTCTTTGATGAATGTATACAGGCATGTGCATTCAAAAAGAAGAAGAGAAGAAAGATGGGGGAGAGAAGAATTCGATTAAGCGAGAGTATCAGAGTAGTGATAAGGCTAATGAATAATTGGCCTAACGTGGTAGTAATGCGGGATCAGTAACTAAGACCGGCTCACAGGATTACTGCTAGACGTCATTACCAATACCAACTAGTTAGGCACGATGGTCGGTCTATCATGGCAATAAAGCGGGTAAAGTAATCCTGGCACAACAACATTACAACTAAACGACATGACTACCATGAGAGGCTAACCTCAATCCCTCTTAGTCGAACAAAGGAATGGCAGAATTAAGGCTATGAGGACAGAATAGGAAGAGAACAAGGGAAAGAGAGAAGGAGGGACAAGAAAGGAAGAGAAGAGTATGAAAGACGAGAGGATGAAGGAGAGAGGGGAAAGGAAGGCGCAGTCAGCGCTAGGCAATGCCGATTGTGTTAAAAGGAAGAGAGAGAAAATGCAGTCAACACTAAGCTTCATCAACTCAAAGAAAAAGAGAGAGAAAACCAGTTGATGTTAAGTCTCGCCGATTGACAGAAGATAAGAGAGAAAATCAGTCGATGTTAGGTCTCACCAAATAACAAAAGAGGGGAGAGAAAATAAGTCTGTGTCAGGTCTCACCGATTGACAAAAGAGGAGAGAGAAAACCAATAGGTGTTAGGTCTTATCGATTAATAAAAGAGGAGAGAGAAAACCTGTCGTTGTTAGGTCTCATCGATTGACAAAAGAGGAGAGAGAAAATTAGTCGATGCTTGATCTCATCGACTGATAAAATAAGAGAGATAAAACTAGTCGGTGCTAGGTCTCAATGACTAACGAAAAAGGAGAGAGAAAATCAGTCGGTGCTAGGTCTCATCGATTGACAAAAGAAGAGAACACCAACCAACGTTAAGCCTTGCCGGTTGCATTAGAAGAAGACGGATTGAGAAAAGAAGGGAAGAGAGAGAAAGAGATAGAGACGAGAAGAGAGGAGGAGAGATAAAGAGACAAAAATGAGAAGAGAGGAGGAGAGAGAAAGGGATAGAGATGATAAGAGAGGAGAGGAGAGAAAAAGAAGGGAGGAGAGAGAGAGATGAGAATAGAGGAAGGGAGAGAAAGAGACCAAATAAGAGGAGGAGAAAGAAAGATATAGAGGTTAAAAGAGAGGATGAGAGAGAAAGAGATAGAGATGAGAAGAGAAGAGGAGAGTGAATGGGATGAAGATGAGAAGATAAGAAAGAGAAAGAAGGGACGAGAGAGAGATTTATATGAGAAGAGAGGAGGAGAGAGAAAGAGATAAAGACGAGAAGAGAGGAGGAGAAAGAAAAGGATAAAGATAAGAAGAGAGGAAAGAAACAAATAGAGATTAGAAGAGAGGAGGAGAGAGAAAGAGATAGAGAAGAGAAGAGAGGAGGAGAGAAAAAGACATAAAGATTAAAAGAGAGGAGAGCGAACGAGGGGAGGAGAGAGAAAGTTATCAGCCTGAAGAGTACCAGCCCTTTCTTCTCTCTCCCCAAGACATACCCACAAACTTAAGAAAAAATCAGAACTTTATTGATTTATCCAAAAAGAATGAATCCATTTTTTTTTTATTTTTATAATGAGGCATTGCCTGTTTATATAAAATTGGGCTAAAATGTGGGTATACACCCAAAAACTAGCTAGAATTGAAGATAATTACAATTTCATTGAATTAAAAGAAATTCTAAAAATTGGTGCAAAAGGATTGTTTTGCCCCTGCTTAATAATGTGTCAAATTACAAAACAGTCCCTGCTGCTGCCCGAGAACTTGCATGATCTTCCATGGCTGACCTGAAGTCATTTTGATGCCCGTTTGATCGAAAGATTATTGTTTTCTTCTAGGGCTCAGCATGACGATCATTTTGATACCAACTTCGAGCTATAAATCATGTTTTTGGGCCATGATCATGAGACTTGAATCCTGGATTAATCTTGAAAACTTCGAATCGATTGTGTGCTCATTCCTTGATGTTTCTTTGTGATTTCTTCATTGAATCGCCTTGAGCATGTTGTCACGTTCATGTTGCAATGAACGTAGCTTTATTTCGTGTCCGGATGAAGATTTTATCGTTTTGAGTTTTTGGTCGAAATATTGACATCCGACGATTGAAATTTACAGTACCTTTGATGCCTTCATGTATGAAATCAAACCGTTCATCGTACGCAAGGTTCGAACAAAAGATAGCCTCGAATCTCACGCACATAATGCAATTGGTCTCTAATAGATCTGGTATCGATCGTCGTGATCTGGTTGCTCGAAGGAGGCGTGCAGCTGCTGAATTTTCTACAACTTCCTTCATGGATCAACGACTTTCATTTAGTTTTTCTCTATGCTTGGGCGTCGTCACGGGGTGTACCACATATCGAATTGTTCATCTTGATGAGACGAACATGCTCACCAAATTTGAGAGCTATCTGACTTAGAACAAGTGAGATATCAGCCCCGAAAGCGATTGCAAATGCCCACCTTTAATGGTGTTTTGGTGCAGTGAGGCCACAGGTGAATAGTGTGCGACCTACCCATTTTTAGTCTTTTACTTATAACTTTGTCTTAGAGTACCCCGATTAAGCTGAAACTTGACCATTAAGGGTTTTTGACCGTGCCGGATCTAATGATGACGGTCCAACAGTTGTTTGACGTACCAAAAGTATGGCTCTAGTTACAAGGTCCAATGCAGGGTGCTAGAGACCAACTTTACTGAAATTGTTTCTTTGTGTCCACTGCCTTAGACATGTCAGATCGCGATGAAACTCGGCAGATCGTCTTTTGAAGTGCTGATGAAGATCTTGACTAATTCTGGGGCCATTTTGAGACTGTTGGGAATTTCCACTGATTTGTAGGCTTTATTGACCTGCTTCCTACCAAGGACCAAGGTGCTGGAAAATACGTTCAAACAGAGGAATTTCAATGATGGCTCGTATTTTGGATGGGTTCACCTCAATGCCTCTGTAGCTTAATATAAAGCCTAGTAATTTGGCGGATTCACCTCCAAAGGCACATTTTTGTGGATTGAATTTTGAGATGATGTTTTCGGAGTCTTCGAAAATGGTTCTTAGTTTGGTGAGATGATCAAACCTGGTCATTGAATTGACTAAAATGTCGTCGACATAGTCTTCCATAATGGTATCATTAGATTGTGGAAGATGCTTGTCATTGCTCATTGATAAGTTGCTCAGGGCATGACTTTGTAACGACTTTGTAACAGGTGGTTCCCCATTACATTATGAATGACGTCTTGGTTTGGTCTTCTTCTGCCATGATGATTTGGTTGTAACCGAAGAATTCATCCATGAATGACATCATCTCATGCCCCGCAGTGTTGTTGACCAAGGCATCTATGCTTGGTAACGGGAAGTTGTCTTTTGATCATGGCTTGTTGAGGTCTCGGTAGTACAACCACTATGTTGGCTAACCATTCTGAGTAATTGAAGGGGGTAATGAACTTTGCTTTGAGCAGTTTATAGATTTCTTCTTTAATTTTGAGCTCAAGCTGGGTCTTTTGACGTCAGAGTTTTTGCCTTACAGGCTTTGCCCCTTCGTTGAATATTAGGTGATGTTTCACCAATGTGGGATCTAGCCCTGACATATCATCGTATGACCAGGCGAAGACATCACAATATTCCTTGAGAAAGGAAATCACATTTTCTTGCTTCTCAGAAGATAAGATGGTTCCAATCTTGGTTAACCTTGGGTCCTTCCCAGTTCCTAGGTTTATGTCAATCATCTCTTTGATGATAGCCATTGAATAACTATCGAACCTCTTCTTGAATTGCTCAACATGGGAAATAAGTTCCTCAGGTTGAGAGATTTCTTCAAACTCTTGACTTTCATGATCTTCATCTTGGTCGTCTAATTCATCGTCTCAGGTTGGACCATTATTGAGCTATCTAGAGTGAGCACCATTTTTTAAAATTATTTTTCATTATTATCAGCTTTATCATGTTTTGAATTTTCCACGGTTTTTGAAATTTTGCAAGAGGTGTCTCTTATGGGACTTGCGAGAAAAATGTTGGGGACTAGATGCGTAGGGTGGTTAGATGGCCACCCTGCGCCTATTCATTTTTTGGCACTGGGACTTGAAGGTGTTGCTAGTATGCTTCCAGTGATTCTCGAGGTAGAAGAGTGATCAACTGGTTAGGTGCCTCGATCTCACCCTCCGGATCCTTTGGGGATCTGGTGGCACACGTCTTGGGTTTTGAGGTAAGACCTGGGACGTTTTTGAGATTGCTCTCTCTGGAACCTCGTTCAAGAACAGGGGCAGGTGTTACCAACCGGTGCGAGATGAATTTAAGGTGGAATCGGGACTTACTCGGGCTGGGTCGCGTGGGCACCCCTTTAGATCATGAAGAAAGTCCCCCCAGTAATAAAACTTGTTTGAAATCACCTCCCTTGGCTTACATTCTTCTGTTTTCTGTAATCACACACACATATAAGGCAAAGGTTATAAGATAGGTGGGTCAGACCTCGCCCTTTTCCTCTTTGATGAACATACACAAGCATGCGCATTCAAAAAGAAGAAGAGAAAATTAAGAGTAGAAAGACAGGGGGAAGAAGAATTTGATTGAGCGGGAGGATCAGAGCAGTGACTAAGCTGGTGAATAATTGGCCTGACATGCTAGCAAAACAGGCTCGGTAATTAAGATCGACTCACATGATTACTACTAGAAGTCATTACTAGTACTGACTAGCTAAGAATGATGGTTAAACTGTCGTGGCCATAAAGCGAGCCAAGTAATCCTGGCACAATAACATTACGGCTAGACGACAGAACTACAATGAGAGGCTAACCTCAATCCCTCTTAGTCGAATGAAAGAATAACAGAATGATGGTTATGAGGAAAGAATAAGAAATGAAATAAGAGAAGAAGGGAACAAAAGGAAGGAGGGAGAAGAAAGGAAGAGAAGAGTATGAAAGGCGAGAGAATAAAGAGAGAGGGCGAAGGAACATGCAGTCGGCGCTAAGTATTACTAACTGTGTTAGAAGGAAAAGAGAGAAAATACAGTCGGCGGTCGAAATTTATAGCATCTTTGACGCCTTCATGTATGAAATCCAACCGTTCATCATATTTGAGGATCGAACCAGAGATAGCCGTAGACCTCACACACATAATGCAATTGGTTTTGTGCCGATCGGATATGCGAGCATCGTGATCTGATTGCTCGAACGAGGCATGCTGCTACTAAATTTTTTGCAAATTCGTTCACTTATCAACCACTTTCATTTAGTTTTTCTTTATGCTCGGGCATCGTCACGGGGCGTACCTCATATCGAATTGCTCCTCTTGATGAGACGAACAAGCTCATTTGGGAGCAATCCAACCCGGAACGTTTGAGTTATAGGCCTTGAAAATGGCTGCTCCCTAACTATAAAAACAACCACCCTTAATGTTCTTTTGATGCAAAGTGGCCACACAGGAATAGTGTGCAACCTACCTTTTTTCAGTATTTTACCCATAACTTTGTCTTGGAGTGCCTAATTAAGCAAAAACTTAACCCATAAGGGTTTTCAATCGTGCCGGATCTAGGGAGGTGGTCCCCACAGTTGTTTGACACACCCAAAGTATAGATGTAGTTACTGGGTCCATTTCAGGGTGCTAGAGATCGATTTTGCTGAAATTGTTTCTTTGTGTTCACTACCTTAGACATGTCTGATCGAGATGAAACTTGGCAGGTGGTCTTCTGAAGTGCTGATGGAGATCTTGACCAATTCTGGGGAAATTTTGAGACTATTGGGAATTTCAATTGTTCTGTAGGCTTTATTAACCTGCTTCATGTCAGGGACCAAGGTGCTGCTTTCAAACATCGACTAATTCCATTCCTAAGTTTGAGTAGGCAAATGAGCACGCTTTGCATTGTCAGAGCCGATTGTGCATACCTTCAAATCCAGGTTAGCGAAAAGGTCTTCAATTCCCAGTTCTTGTGCTTGCTGAGATGTGGAAGAAGAGTTATTCCTTGTTGGGGAATCAAGGATCACCATTAACCATTTTGAAGGATGTGCATCTAGAGGATCGAGGCTTTGAATGCCTCCGGATACAAAGCCTGGATAGCTTAAAGGCTTCATCCAGCTTTGAAATAAAGTGAGAGAACACCTGAGTCCTCTTCGATCCCCGTTTTCAGTTTTAACTTGGGGTGATTCAGAAATCGCATTCGTTACACCTTGCCCTTGACTCCCCAAGCCTTAGCCTGGTTGGAAGCCGTGGGCGAGGAGCATGTGTCAAGCTTCGAGGAACCCGAAACCCTATCGATGTTGACATTGGATAATTTCCTCCATCGATGCAGAAGTTTGCAAAATTTGAGGAACACAGTCGTCGGCCTCTAGGTGTAAGGTGGCACAATCAGCTTGCTCGAAGGAAGGGAGTGGAATTTCTCCAAGCTTGACCCCCACGGCTCGCTTCTCGTTATGTATGTTCGGATTGAGAAATGCAGGGGTTTCAGCGCATACCTTTGTGGCACCATTTTTCTTTGGAAATTTGAGGCATTGATGAAGCAAAGCGGCGACCACGAGGTTTTCGTGCAGCCATGGTCTTCCTAATAGCATGTTGAATGAAGGTTTTATGTCTAAGACATAAAACTTTATCACTTGGATGATCGGGCTGACCTTAAGTGTGAGTGGCAGTATCTCTTTAGCTTGTCTCTTGGTCCCATCGTACGCAGCGATAGTCAGTTGGCATGGCTCGAAGTCATACAGGCTTTTGCCTCTCTGCTTCACCGTTTTCATAGGGCATATGCCTAGAGATGCCCCATTATAAACAAGCACTCTCCGTATTTCATACCCTTGCATGAAAATAGTGAAGTGTAGAGGTTGGACATGAAAGCGGTTCAAGCTCGTCGGGATGTCATCGTTAATGATCACGATTGACCATTAGTTGGGTGATCATACCACACAACTCATCCGGCTGTGTGTTGCTCGGGATGTGTGTCTTAGCGAGGACACTTACGATCTTGGCTCCGTGTGTTGGTGAGTTAACGAGTAGCTCCAAGATGCATATTTGAGCTTGGATCTTACTGAGATGAGTCGGTATATCGTAGGTGGTTGTATATCCTTGTACTTTCTTAGTTGGCTCGTGATCTACAAGCCTTATTGATCGTCTAGCTCTTGAGGAGTTTTTCATCGGTTCATCGAGAGTGTCGGCCATTAGTTGAACGGGTTTGAGCACTCGGTCTCTTCAGGTTAGGGAATCAACTTTGCCAGCTTGAAGCTTGATAGGATCAGCCCTAGCAAGAGTAATAGGAAATTTCAACGTGTTGGCCCCTTGTTTGAGAGATGACGCCTTTTCATTGGTTCTGACCTTGTCATCTTCGTCATATTGGTCCCACTTGGGAAGGTGGTCGAGGTTTGGAGATGAAGGGCTTTTTCTTAGAAGATCTAATAGATCTTCTTCAGGTTCTTGAAAATGATGATCACAAACCAATATGAATTGACTGAGATCTTCTTCTTCGTCTCCACTCTCAACCATGTGAATGACAACATTTTCTTTTGAGTTGTCTTGAGCTCCCACCCTTTCGGTCGTTGTGATCACATTTTTAGGGAGGCGGTTTGTGAATATACCCATCTTTTGATTAGGCTCTTCAACAGGTTGATTTCTAAGTGTGATAGTGATGCCCCCCTTATTGTTTAACCCTTGAATTATCCGTTTCAAGTATATGCAATTTTGGGTATCATGTGAATGGTTTTGATGAAATTTGCTCCACCTACTCCTTTTTGGGACTTGAAATGGTGGTTCAGATGGTGGCGGTAGATAAACCATGTTTCTTGTTAGGAGTAATTTCAACACTTTTTCCAGCGGATCTTTGAGAGGAGTGAAATCATCCTCTCACCTTTTGTTATTATTTCAAGTGTTGGCTCTAAGCAGACCCCTTTGATTTTGTTTCTGATTGTTGTGTTGAGTGGCTGAACCTTGAGCTGGTCCATTAACGATAATCTCGGTAACCTGACTGGAATCGTTCCCCTTGTTATTGTTTGTGCTCTTATTTTGGGGAGTCATTAGTAGTTTATTGTCGGGCCTGGTGCTGAGGGGTGTCCCTCTCGCCCTTTCATGTCATGCCACCCACTCGATCATGGAGTCCAAAGAGTGGGGAATAAGGCCTTGGCTAAAAAAGGTCCGGTATTCAAGAGCAACCTGCTCCACGGCCAAGGAGATTTTGGTTGGGTCTGTCAGTGGGCATTCCATGACCCGAATTGCCGCCTCGCTGTATCGATAGATGAAATCCTTGAGGGATTCTCCTGGATTTTTCATCATTGCACTGAGCTCGCTCAGGGAGAGAGATCTTGGTGTCGACCCGTGGTAGTGAGAGAAAAATAGGTTGAATACTTCATCAGGAATGATGTGTAGTTGAGCAGACATTGCTCTCCGATGCAAGTTCAAGGCCTCTTCGGTCAATCTTTACGAAAATATGGCCTTCAGTTTGTTAGGCCCGTCTGGTAAATTCTGGGATAAAAAATCCCAGGGGAAGGTCCTCCATTCCTCCAAGGGTGTCTTGAACATAGGCCTTTGAGGGTAGAATGTCATGCATTCCCATTGTTACGAGCATATCCTGCATCACTTGTAAAGTACCTTCTTGTTGGGTGTTCAGCATGACAGTAAGCCAACTGATCGGTGGGTTCCCAAGCGTGGACTGATGAGTCACGATTTGAGGTATACGTTTGTGACGACCCAAACTTTTCTTGGCTAGTTAGAAGGCATGGCGGGATAGGGAGGCTGAAGAAAGGCCATGGTCAGGTGGATTTATGTGAAGATGCCAGCGTCGGTTGGAAGAGCTAGAGCCGAGTTGATTTGTGTGAAGAGGCTAGTGCCGATTGGAAGAGCCAGCGTCGGGTGGATTTGTGTGAAGAGGCCAGTGCTGGTTGGATGTACCAGCACTGGTGGATTTGTGTGAAGAGGTCAGCGCCGGTTGGAAGAGGCCAGCACCAGGTGGATTCATGTGTAGCACCAGCTGTATCTCTGATATGCATGAGTTGTGTATGCCACTTGTCAAATGCATGATGATTGAGTGCTAGGTAGTCAGCCACCTCAACCCAAGAGTAGTTAAGCCCCCTTCCTCACCTGTGCCACTCATTCTTACTTCATCTCTCTCTCTCTCTTTCTCTCTCTCTCTCTCTCTCTAAGACACAAGGTGGGCAGCCACTATTGGGCAGTGAGAACTGTGAGGAGAGGAATGGAGAAGACACCATCGTTGTTTAGGCAAGCGGTGAGAGCTATGATAATGGTGAATGTCAAGAATGAATACATGATTCTTAAATTATGTAAGAAATGCATGTTATGCATGACTATGTGTGTGTTTACATTGTGAGAGAATGGTTGCTATCATGTGCCTCACCATGAAATGAATATCATGGAATGTATGCTTGAGACATGTTGTATGCCACTGTGAAATTCTAGAACTTTACATGTTCTTATAAGAGGCTTTTGAACAGCCAAATGGGGTCCAATTGACCTCAAACAACCACCATTGGAAATATATACGAGTCTAGGAAAATGTTTGTTTTTACCGATTGCTGAAATTAATTACAAAAAAATGAAGTTATGTTTCAAAATGGGAATATATATCATTATTGGCTGTTTTCCTGGATTTTTCAATTAGACCACTATGGCCACTGATTTTAGCTAGCCAAATGAAGTACATTGTTAGCCAAAATACAGCCATTTGAAAGATATTTGAGTGGGCTAAAATTTGCATGTGGAAACTAATTTGAAAAGCTTTCTAGATTGAAAGTTATATCTTTCTTTATGAAGATATGTCACTGTGGGTAATATTGATGAAAATAAGAACTATCACCTTGTTTTCCACGAATTTTTGAACCAATAAATAGAATCCAAATTCTTTCAAATTTATTTTGTACCCATCACAAGTTACCTTACGGTTTGAATGTTATAATGATTTGAAGCAGGGTACTTTGCTATCCACTATACACAACAAGGGGGTAGTTAATTAACCCTCATTTCCTTGGCAGCTGTGATTTTTCCTTGACTCCCCATGATAGGAAGAGACTCAGGATGTGAGTAGCTGGGAGGGTCGCACACCTAGATCTATGTGGGCACTACACATTGGGTCACCTAATGATACTCTATCACCCTCTCGCCAAAAGGGCACAAGGAGAAGGTAGTGTATTGCAAGGCATCTGCCTATCGAAAACCCCAAAGCGCGTTGAGGATGTGTGCGTGTGTGAGGGACTTCCAACGTGGGTCGTCCACTTGTCATGGTCCACCCTCCTGAGTGAGGGTAGAAGTCCCAAGTTCAATATTGGCTTAGCCTGACCGATGTGGCTTCTACTTCAGGAGTAGATAGATCTATTTCTCTGACTTATTTATGCTTTCTGCATGAGCTTTTAACTTGAATTGTGATATGTTGTCTTTATTACTCTTCTTTAAGAAAGGTGATTGTGACTTATGCATTATATATTGAACTGCCTTTCTCACATTTCTGTTAGAGTGTTGAGAAGCTTGTTGAGGGACTTTATTTGATACATGTGTATATGTGTGTTGCGTATTTGTTATCACTATCATGCTAGTTGGAATGCAATGGTGAGGATCTGCTTACTTGGCTGTTGGCTCATTCCATCTTATTTTCATAACTGTAGAGTGAAGAGTGATGACACCTGTGCTTAAGGTAGCTTACACTTGGGGCTTTGAAGCTTGAAGTAGAGAGGTTAAAAAGCCGTCCTTTGAAGGCTTTCATTGTATGTCTTGGATGTCTCAGTAATGTGTGGTGGACCGCATTTTCTGTATTTTTTGGCCAGTAGTGCCTTGAAGGAATTGTAAAGACTTTTTAATATTGGATAAATGAGATGACTATACTTTTGGAATTGTTGTTTGTGTTGATGAATGGTTTTATTCTCGTTTTCTTTCATGGTTTAGTTGTGATTTCGTGCTTTTATGCGTTGAACCACTCTCACCTGGGTGACAATCGCGACCTCTAGTCGCGATCCTGTTCTCTGTCGCCCTCCGACAGGGTTCAAGGGGTGGGGTCGTGACAGTTACGGTATCAAAGCAGTAAAATTAGGATTTCTAGCCTAGGGAGTCTTCGGAGTGTTTGAAGAGTAGTTTTGATAGGCCAGTAACTGGGTGTTTCTGTTTCGAGTTGGAGATGTCGAGGACTTGTACTACTAATGCGAGTTCAAGTAATGGGAACACCGAGGCCTTTGGTGTGAACTTGTCAAGACTTTGGAGGCCTTGATACAAATGTTGAGAGAAGCTAGGCCGGCCCCTTCTACCCCTGCCCCTAATATGAATGATAGTACTCTGATAGAAAGTTTCAAGATGATGGCACCTACAAGCTTTTTAGGGCACAGGGGAGTAGAAAAAGCTGAGAGATGGAGAAGGAAGATAAAAAATATCTTTGAGGTTTTAAATTGCACCGACGGGCAGAAAG
This sequence comes from Amborella trichopoda, assembly GCF_000471905.2. The sequence goes on along the minus strand of NW_006499207.1, from coordinate 2,749,688 downwards.
TCAAGCTGGGTACCTTTATGCTCGAAGGGGAAGCTGAGCACTGGTGGTGCTCAGTAAAACAGTCGCGGGAAGGGTCAGAAGTTGTGACTACTTGGGAGAGTTTTCTAGATGCCTTTTATGATAAATACTTCCCTAACTCTGTAAGGGAAAGGAAGGAGGTGGAATTCATAGAGCTGCAACAGGGGAATATGTGTGTTGAGCAATATGCAGTGAACTTTGCTGAACTCTCCAGATATGTAGCGGATATTATTAGAATTGAGGCACGAAAGGCTAACAAATTTGAGAAGGGCCTTTGGCCCCATATAAGAAGAAGGATTATGGCAGCAAACCTTATGACTTTTGCCCCGTTGTTGGACCTGGCCCTAAAAAATGGAGAAAGATGATAATGAATTTCGCGTAAGAAGAGATGGAAAGTTGGGTGTCACCCAGTCCGGGAGTTTCAAGAAGAAGACACGACCCCCTCCAGGGAGAGAGCGAAAGGGGAGAAACAATCAAGGTGGTGTCAAGATCCTGGGGGTTGTTACAAGTGATGTAAGGGGCAACCAATGCCATGTTTGCCCTCAGTGTGGATTGGGGAACCATATGACGGCAGACTACTTCAGAACGACTAAGGCCTACTTTCGGTGCGGTAAATTGGGTCATTTAATTAAAGACTGCCTCGTTAAAGGATCAAATGACAAACCAAGAGTTCAAATGACCGAGCAAGAAGCCAAGGCGTCAACCTCTGTGATTCGAGGTACACTTTCAGTGTGTGAAATTGAAGCAAGAGTTTTAATTGACCCTGGTTCTTGCCATTCATTTGTTGCACCACACTTTGCATGTGATTCGAATGCTAAATCTGTACGACTTGTTTGGACTTTAATAGTATGTACTCCTATGGTAGAATCAATAGAAACTGATATGATGTATAAACAATGAGGGATTGTGATTGAAGGGCATTTATTGCCTATAGATTTGGATCTTTTGGATATTCAGGATTTTGATATTATTTTGGGCATGGATTGGTTGTCTACCCATCATGCTACAGTAAACTGTTTAAATAAGATTGTAACGTTTAGGGTCTCGGATCAACCTGAACTACATTTTAAGAACATTAAGGATGTTTCTCCTTTACACATCATCTCAGCCCTTTGGGCCTTTCGCCTGTTGGCCAAAGTGTGTTGAATATTAGGGTTTTGTAGTAGAAAACCGGGGTGTTGAGTCTAAATTGTAAGACATACCGGTTTTGAGAGAATACCCAGAGGTCTTCCCTGAAGAGTTAACTTCTCTACCCCTAGTTAGAGAAATTGAATTTGAGATAGAGGTGGCCCTTGGTACTACTCTTATTCTTAAGGAACCTTATAGGATGGCCCCAGCTGAGTTAAAGAACTGAAGGACAATTGCAGGAATTGTTGGATAGGGGGTTCATTCGACCTAGCGTGTCACCATGGGGCACACCAGTTCTATTTTTCAAAAAGAAAGATGGGTCTTTGAGGCTATGCATTGATTATTGACAGTTGAATCAGGTTACACTAAAGACTAAATACCCGTTGCCCAGAATTGAGAATTTATTTAATCAACTGCAAGGGGGCCAAGTATTTTCAAAGATTGACCTTCAGTCTGGGTACCACCAATTGTGTGTTAAGGAAGGTGATAGCTCCAAGACCGCATTCAAGACTCGTTATGGACTTTACGAGTTCTTAGTCTCCAGCTGTCTTTATGGATTTGATGAATAGAGTTTTTAGATCCCATCTGGATGATTTTGTGGTGGTCTTATTGATGATATTTTGGTGTATTCCAAGAATTAGACAGATCATGAGCAACATTTAAGAATGGTCCTCCAGACTGTAAGGGAGGAAACATTGTATGCTAAGCTCAATAAGACTGAGTTCTGGCTTCCAAATGTGGCTTTCCTTGGGCATATTGTTTCCAAAGACAGGGTGGCAGTTGATCCTTGCAAGATTGAGTTGGAGCTTAAATGTGAGAGAACAATGAATGTATCTGAAGTCCGCAGTTTCCTAGGACTGTCAGGGTATTACAAGTGTTTTGTAGAGGGATTCTCGAAGATAGCACTTCCCTGAACCCACCTAACCCAAAAGGAAGCCAAGTTTGTGTGGTCTGATAATTGCAAGAGAAGTTATCAGGAATTGAAAAAAAGATTAACCGCAGCCCCAGTACTGACCTTACCTGAGGGGAATGAAGATTTTGGGGTTTTTACTGATGCCTCGCATAAAGGGCTTGGGTGTGTATTGATCCAAAGGGTTATAGCCTATGCATCTAGGTAATTAAAGCCTTACAAGCAGAACTATCCCACTAATGATTTGGAGTTGGCAGCTGTGGTTTTTGCCAAAAAACATTGGAGACATTATTTGTATGGAACTCAATTTAAAGTGTTCACCGACCATAAGAGCCTCAAGTACTTGTTTTCTCAGAAATAATTGAATATGAGACAAGGAAGATGGATGGACTTGCTCAATGATTATGATTGTACCGTCAATTACGACCCAGGTAAGGCTAATGTTGTGGCAGATGCCTTAAGTAGGAGGCCCGTGGTGTCAATGGCTCACATGATGGTTTGAGAGATGAAGTTACCAGAAGATGTAGTAGAGTGGCATCCAACTCTGTCCCTTGATGGTGGGAAAGGAATAATTTCATGTATGAGAATAGCGCCACATCTTTTTTAGCCAATCCGAGTGGCACAAAAGTAGGATCCTCGATTCACGAAAATTTTCGAGGAAATAAGGTCAGATGGTAAGGAGGACTTCGTCTTGGGCAGCGATGAAATGATGAGATTCAAGGGACGAGTTTTTGTTCCTAACAATGAGAAGGTAAAAATGGCTATTTTAGAAGAGGCACATCACACCCGTTATTCAGTGCATCCAGGAAGCACAAAGATGCATCAGGATCTAAAAAGAGTCTTTTGGTAGAGTAACATGAAGGGAGAAGTAGCACAATTTGTTTACAAGTGCTTAACCTGTCAACAAGTGAAAGCTGAACATCAAAAACCTACAGGACAGTTACAGCCCTTACTTATCCTAGAATGGAAGTGAGAGCACCTAACTATGGACTTCATGTCTGGCCTGTCGAGATCAAGTTCGGGGCATGATAGTATTTGGGTCATTGTAGACCCGCTCACTAAAGCTGCTCATTTCCTGCAGGTCCATACTAGTTATACCATGGATAAGTTGCCCAATTATAAATCAAGGAGATTGTAAGACTGCATGGGGTGCCTGTTAGTATTGTGTCCGACAGATACTCCAGATTTACTTCAAGGTTTTGGAACAGCCTGCAGTTGGCTATGGGGACCAAACTTACTTTCAGTACAGCTTTCCATCCCCAGACTGATGGACAATCCGAAAGGACCATACAAACCCTGGAAGATATGTTGAGGGCTTGTGTTTCAGACTTCAAGGGAAATTAGGATGATCACTTGCCTCTGATAGAGTTTTCCTGTAACAATAGTTTCCAGGCCAGTATCTAGATGGAGCCTTTTGAGGCATTGTATACGACGAAGTGTAGATCGTCCATATGTTAGGATGAGGTCAGTAAGAGAAGAATGTTGCGACCAGAGATTGTTCAAATATCCTCAGAAAAGATAGCTTTGATTAGGGAAAGACATAGAACAACTCAAAGTCGGTAGAAGAGTTATGCCAACAATCGAAGAAGGGAACTTGAATTTTTGGTGGGTGATCGGGTTTTCTGAAAGTATCACCAACTAAGGGCATAATGAGAATTGGCAAGAAGGGGAAACTAAGTCCATGGTTTATTGGACAGTTTGTGATTTTAGAAAGGATTGGAGTCGTGGTATATCGATTGGCCCTACCGCTTGAACGTTTCTCGACCAGTAAGAAGGCATGGCGGGATAAGGAGGCTGAGGAAAGGCCAACGCCAGATGGATTTGTGTGAAGAAGCCCGTGCCGGTTGGAAGATCTAGCGCTGGGTGGATTTGTGCGAAGAGGCCAGCGCTAGTTGGAAGAGCCAATGCCAAGTGGATTTGTGTGAAGAGGCCAGCATCGGCTAGAAGAGCCAGCGTCGGGTGGATTTATGTAAAGAGGCCAGCGCCGGTTGGAAGAGCCAGCATAGGGTGGATTTGTGTGGAGAGGCTAGTGCCAATTGGAAGAGCCAGTGCTCGGTGGATTTGTGTGAAGAGGCCAGCGTTGGTTGGAAGATGCCAGCGCCAAGTGGATTTTTGTGCAGCACTTGCTGTGTCTCTGACATACATGAGTTGTGTATGCCACTTGTCAAATGCATGATGATTGAGTGCCACATGTCCAAATTTTACAATCTTTTGGTGACACTTGGCCAGCCACCTCAACCCAAGTGTACTTAGACACCCTTCCTCACCTGTGCCACTCATTCTTACGTTATCTCTCTCTCTCTCTCACTCTATCTCTCTCTATCTCTCACTCTTTCTAAGGCACAAGGTGGGTAGCCACTTGTGACGACCCAAACTTTTCCCGGCCAGTTAAAAGGTAAGGCGGGATAGGGAAGTGCGCTAGCACCGGTTGGGTTGCCCACCGCCGGCTGTACAGGAGAAGAAGCGCGAGCGTCGGTTGCATTGCCCAACACCGGTTGGGTTGTCCAGTTCCGGTTGTGAAGGAGAAGGACCGCCAGCGCTGATTGGATTATGTGCAGCGCCGGATGTGAAGAGGAGAAGTGTCAGCGCCAGTTGGATTGTGTACAGCGTCGGCTATAAAGAGGAAACGCCCAGTGCCTATTGCTCAACACCGGTTGGCCAGCGTCGATTGCCCAACGCTGGTTGGGAATGTTAGCGCGGGCTGTGTAGTGCCAGATGTGTTTCGTCGTGCGTGTACATGGTGTTACCGCTGAGTGACTGTGAGTGTTTTCCATGTGGCACAAGCATGCTCTAGCCCACAATGATAATGTCCCCCATGTTTTCTCTTTCTCTCCCCTCTTGCATGCCACTTGTCAATTGCATGCTTCCATCTCATGATGATGTCCCCCATGTTTTCTCTCTCTCCCCTCTTACATGCTGCCTATCAATTGCATGCTTCTATCTCATGATGATGTCCCCCATGTTTTCTCTCTCCCTCCCCTCTTGCATGCCACTTTTCAATTGCATGATTCCATCTCATGATGATGTCCCCCATGTTTGCTCTCTCTCTCTCGTCATGCATGTGCTTTAGTTTTTCATGAATGCCACTTGTCCCATGCTGCTCTTTTTTCTCTTTTTCCTCTTTTATTAATAGAATCCTTCCCATCCATCTCAAGTGCTTTGACCGTCTCTCTCTCCCACGTTTTGCTCTCTCTCCCTCTCTAAAGGACTTAGAGCCTCAAGCTTTGGGAGTTTGACCTTTGAGGAGGAGCTTGGTGGAGGGTAAACTTGGAGTTCCTGTGAGGTACGTGGATCTCTACTCCCTTGCATCAAGTTGTATGAGGCTTGAATTAAAGCATGAATAAATTTAAATGGTGAATGAGTTGAAGCATGATTTTAAGCATGATTTTTGTCATAAGATTGCAGAGGAATTATGTTAGAGGTATAGAGTTGTATGTGTGTTGTTGTGCTCTATTTTTTCAGGAATTTAGTCCTTCTTTGTGTATCATGCTATGCATTGCTGTGATATCAGTTGAGTCTGAAAATTGGTGGGTTATTGTTCTTGTGAGTTCAATTTAGATTGGTTTTGGGCTCATGTTGTTATCTCGCATAATTTATAATTTGCAGAGTGATCCTTGATGCATGCCATGGCTGGATTATGAAAATCCAAAGACAGTTCATATTTTTGTAACACCTAGTTGACCCATCAAATTATCTCATAATCACCTCAAATCACCACCATTGGAAAGATCTCTGAGTCTAGATTCATTATTATGCTTATGAGATGAGATTCTTGATAGATTGGAGAATATGACTTGAAATCTGCATGCACATCACTGTTAGCATACTGTTACAATTTTAAGAAATGTTATTTCTGTTCTACTGAGACTTTGCCGGACTTATTGATGCCCAAATGACATGAAACTACTTTCATTGGAATGATATACAAGTCTAGTGAAATGTTTGTGTTTGAAACTACTTCCATTGGAAATTACTACCCTATCAAAATTCCTTGCGAAAAAGAATATATGTCTCGAAATGTACGGGTAGGTTACTGTTTGACTATTTTTCTTGATTTTGCATCAACCCTGCCGTGATTACTGGTTTTCACCAACCAAACAAATCCATTTTCTGTCAAATCATATCCTTTTGAAAGATATATGAGTAGGTTAAAACTTGCATGAGAAAATATTTTGAAATTCTATTTAGATTGAAAGTTACGCTTCGTTTTATGAACGTGTGTCGATGTTGACAGTTTTAGCAAAAGCACAGATTTAATGCCTCTGATGTCACTGAATTTGACTAACTAAAGGCATCCATTTTAGCCTAAACCCAAGCCATTGGAACCGGTTATGAGTCATATTTAATTCACATGTTGAGTGCTTTATGAGGTTCCTCTTTGATTTTGAAACATGGGGGAATTTCAAAGACATGCCATTGTTTTCACTGCACAACAAATATCATACTAAGTGTCTCTATTCTTGGGTTCTTTTCAAGGGCCAAATAAGGTTTGATTTTGTTCAAACCACCTCTAATCAAAGATAGTTGCGTCTAACATAAAATTTATTTTGGAATTATCTTCAAATTCCTAATGGAACGAATGATATAGCTTTGTTATGGCTTGGATGTCACTGCCTGAATTTTTAGAAAGCGTGACATCGATACTCTTACTACTGTTATATGAAATTTTATTCTATTATATGAACTCTGATTCTGTTATAAGAACTCTGAATCAGTCATATGAACTCTGATTCTATTATATGAACTTTGATTATGTTGTAAGAACTCAGATTCTGTTATAAGAACTCTGATTTTGTTATATGAATTCGGATTCTATTATAAGTACTCTGATTATGTTATATGAACTCTGATTCTATTATAAGAACTCTGATTTTGTTATAAGAACTCTGATTATGTTATAAGAACTCTGATTATGTTACATGAACTCTGATTTTGTTATAAGAACTCAGATTCTGTTATCTGAGGTCTGATTCTGTTATATGAACTTTGATTTTGTTATATGGACTCTAATTCTGACTGCTACACAGTGGATCCTCCATTGGTCATGAGCCCTTTAATTGTGACGTGTGATCATGGACGTGCCACACAATGGTATATTTGTGATAGTTTGTCAGACTCTATAAGTGTGAGCATGGACTTGCCGCTCTATGACATGTGAGCATGGACTTGCCACATAATCCTTCCCTGACTCCCAATGATAAGAAGGTAGTTGGGCTCTGATTGTACTTGGGAGGGTCGCATCCCCCAAGATTTCCGGGCACTATCCATCGGGACCCTTATTTTGGTGTAACGTCCTCTAATGGTGATAAAGTAAGAGGGCGGTGTCTTGTAAGGCCACAGTCTATGAAAAACCCCAAAGCGCGCTAGGGACTGTATGTGTGTGAAGACATTAAAAAGTGATGTTCGCTTGTCATAGTCTTCCCTGCTGAGTGATGGTAGAAGTCCTAAGTAATGGGATTAACTTAGCCTAATGAATTGGGCTTCTACGTCAAGAGTAACTTGTTTATGTTCTACTTATTCGGATTCTGTATTCTGTATGAACATCTGAATGTATCTGTACAACACTTATATATACTCTGACATGTCACCACATTCTTTGAAATCATGGACATGTAATTATGTACTTATTGAAATCATATACATGTAATTTTCACAAATCATGGACATGTAATTATGTACTTACTGAAAGTCCAGAATGTAAGGGCAGTGATCTACTTACTGAGCTTATTACTCACTCCGCTTACTTCATTCATGTAGAGAATTAGCACCAGATCGTGTGTGGTGAGTGGCAGACCGGTGATAGAAGGTGTTTAAAGTTCAAGCAGGTTCAGAACTCTCTTCTTGACTTTGTAGGTGCCTGGTTGTGTTGCCACGTGTTGTTCTTTTGTTGTAATATTTTTTAGGTGAATGTAAGGTTTGTAAGCCTCAAACTTTATTCTAAAGACTTTTTGAGGATGAATGAAGCTAACGGTTTAAATTTATTCAGTTTTTGATTGCTTGATGTATGAGTTTTATCCTCTTTCGTGGTTTGCGTTGATTCCATACTTTTAATACATGTTTATGCCACTCTCACCTGAGAGACGTACGTGACCTCTGTGTTCAAGATCTCGCACTCTGTCACCCTCCATTATGGGACGGCGGTGGTGAGGGAGCGGGGTTGTGACTGTTGTGGTATCAGAGCAGCCAGGATAGGATTATTAGCTTAGAGAGTCTTAGAAGTGTCTTTATAATGATTTGGATAGATTAGTAACTCGTGTCTGGGTGTCCCTTTCTTAGGAAAAGATGCCGAGAACTCATGCCAGCGGTTCAAGTGCGGGAAATGGGAACCCTGAGGCCTTCGAAAAGACCATTATCATGCTCAGGACTGTGAACCACGTTATGTAAGATTGCGAAGAAATCCGACTGAGAATAGAAAGTAGACTAAGGCCCTCAGCATCTGGACATTTTTAGAGGAAGGCTTGGACGCCCCCTTGGAGAGGTTTTAAGCATAGAGCTCAACAGGGTGCCGTAAAAACCCAAAAGACTCCCCAGGGCAAGGTGAAGGAAAATCAGCTCCCGACATGCACATACTGTGGGAAGACCAGCCACTCCATGGCAGAGTGCCTTAAGAACCCGAAAGCACGTTATCGATGTGGTAGGCCTGGACAGCTGGTCAAGAATTGTCGTATGATAGAGCCCGAAAATCAATCAGAGACTCAAGGACTGGAAACTCCACTCATGGAACCAGGAACTAAGGCGTTTACCTCAGAGCACCAGGGTAAGCTCTCTATTTGTGATAAAGGAGCTAGAATTTTAAGTGGTCACAGATCTTCTCACTCTTTTGTTGCACCACACTTGGCATGCATATAAATTTTAGACCCTCACTTCTGTATTAGACACTGATAGGATGCACACCATGGGGAAATCTATAGAAACCGTTATTATGTATAAATCTTGTGGAGTCTTACTTGGAGGATGTATACTGCCTATAGATTTGATATGGTTAGATATCAAAGACTTTGATGTTATTTTGGGCATAGATTGGCTATCCACGCTCCATGCTACTGTAGTTTGTCTGTATTCCTTAGATGCCCAAATCAGCCCGAGTTATAATTTATTGGCATCAAGGATGTTTCCCCTCTACATTTTATTTCAACTATTCGGGCTTCCCGTTTATTGGTTAGAAAGTGTGTTGGGTATTTAGCATACATGGTGGAGAATCGGGCTGAGCAGTCTAAATTAGAAGAAATACCGGTGGTTAGAGGATATCCAGAGGCATTTCCTAAAGAGTTAACCTCTCTACCCCCAGTTAGAGAAATCGAAATTGAGATAGATGTGGTCCCTGGCACTGCCCCCATCTCCAAAGCCCCTTATATGATGGCCCTAGCTGAACTGAAGGAGTTAAAAGAACAATTACAAGAGTTGTTGGAGAAGGGATTTATCCGACTTAGTGTGTCACCTTGGGGTGCACCTGTTTTGTTTGTTAAAAGGAAATACGGGTCTTTGAGGTTATAAATAGACTATCGGTAGCTGAACCAGGTTACTGTAAAGAATAAGTACCCCTTCTCAAGAATTGATGATCTCTTCGACCAACTCCAAGGGGCTCAAGTATTTTCCAAGATTTACCTTCGGTTAAGTTACCATCAGCTGCGAGTTGAGGAAGATGTCCCTAAGACCACATTAAGAACTTGTTATGGTCATTTTGAAGTTTTATTTATGTTGTTTGGACTAACTAATGCCGCGGCTGTTTTTATGGATTTGATGAACAGGGTTTTCTAAATCCGTCCTGGATGACTTTGTAGTAGTCTTTACAGATAACATCTTGGTATACTCAAGAAATCAAAAAGAGCATGAACGACATTTAAGGATGGTTCTCCAGACTCTAAAGACAGAAAGGTTATATGTCAAGTTGGGGAAAAGTGAGTTATGGCTTCCAAGCGTGGCCTTTTTCGGGCATGTTGTTTCTAAGGACAGGGTCGCATTTGACCCTTGTAAGATTGAAGCTGTGATTAAGTGGGGAAGGCTAACAAATGTGACAGAAGTTCATAGTTTTCTGGGTTTGGCAGGATACCATAGACGCTTTGTAGAAGGCTTCTCTAGGATAGCACTTCCCTTAACTCGCCTAACCCAGAAGGAGGTGACATTTGTTTGGTCAGATGACTGTGAAAAGAGTTTTCAAGAATTAAAGAAAGGATTGACTACTGCCCCCAATATTGACCTTGCTCAAAGGAAACGAAGGCTCTGTGGTTTATATTGATGTGCTTCCCATAAAGGACTAGGGTGTGTGTTAATGCAGCATGGGGAAGTTATAGCCTATGCCTGTAGACAATTAAAGCCGCATAAGAAAAACTACCCAACTCATGACTTAGAGCTCGCAGTCATGGTATTTTGCCTTAAAGGTCTGGAGACATTATCTCTATGGAACACAATTTAAGATATTCATAGATCATAATTGCCTCAAGTATTTATGTTTTCAAAAGGAGCTGAATATGAGACAAAGAAGGTGGATGGACCTACTCAATGACTATGTCTGCATTATCAATTACCAACCCAGCAAAATAAATGTGGTGGTTCAGTCGAAAACCCTTGATATCAATAGCCCATCTGATGCCCCAAGAGATGAAACTGATAGAAGATGCAGTGGAGTGGTGCCTGACTTTACCCTCCAGTTCTGGGGAAGGAATAATTGTAGGTACCAAAGTGGAACCTCAACTCTTCCAACAAATTCGAGTAGCCCAAAAGGTAGACCCCTAGCTTGTTAAAATCCTAGAAGAATTAAAGCAGGATAGAAAGGAGGATTTTTTGGTCGGCAGTGATGATCTAATAATATTTAGGGAACAGGTATGTGTCCCAAATGATGATAAAATAAAGAGGGTCATTTTAGAAGAGGAACACCACTCTCAGTATACTATACACTCAGGAAGAAAAAAAATGTATCAAGATTTAAAGAAGACTTTCTGGTGGAATAACGTAAAAAGGGATGTGACATAATTTTTTTCTAAATGTCTGACCTATCAGCAAGTAAGGGCTGAGCACCAGATACCTGCCAGGCTGTTACAACCTCTGCCTATACTAGAATGGAAGTGGGAGCACATCGCTATGAACTTTGTATCCGGTTTGCCAAGATCAGGATTGGGTCATGACAGTGTTTGCGTTAATTGTAGACCGATTGACTAAGGCTGCAGATTTCTTACCGGTTCGTACTACCTATACCCTAGATAAACTGGCTCACCTATACGTCAATAAATTGTGAGGCTGCATGGGGTACCTGTTAGTACTATGTCCAACAGGGACTCTAGTTTTACTTCGAGATTTTGGAACAATTTGCAAACCGCCTTAGGGATGAGACTTTTAGTTATTGCTTTTTACCCCCAGATCGATGGACAGTAAGAAAGGGCCATTCAAAGCTTAGAGGATATGCTTTAAAGGAAACTGGGATGATCACTTAACTCTGATAGAATTTGCATATAACAACAATTTCCAGGCGAGTATTCAAATGGCATCTTTTGAGGATCTGTATGGGAGAAAATGTAGATCCCCAGTGTGTTGGGAATAAATCTGCTAAAGGAGACTGTTAGGGCTGAAAATTGTTCAAGTAACATAAAAAAAGATCGCCCTAATTCGAGAAATGCTTAGAATAGCTCAGAGTCGATAGAAGAGTTATGTGTATAATCACCGAAGGGACCTTGAATTTGAAGTGAGTGATCAAGTCGTTTTTGAAGTGTCACCAATAAAGGGAATTATGAGGTTCAGCAAGAAAGGGAAGCTAAGTCCACACTTCATCGGACCCCTTTGAAATATTAGAGAAAATTGAAGTCGTGGCATATCGATTTGCCTTACCGTCTGGCCAATATTCCTAATGCTTTCCATGTTTCATTATTGAGAAAGTATCAGCCCGATCCGTCCCACGTCTTAAAATATGACCCGATGCCGATAAGGGAAGACTTAACTTATGTTGAGCAACCAATTAAGATTCTGGATAGAAGGGTACATGTTTTACACAAAAAGGAGATTCCCCTAGCCTGAGTTTTACGACAGCATCATTCGAAGGAAGAATCAATGTGGGAACGAGAGGATGAAATCCTTGAGAAGTACCCCCATTTAATCGATTGACGATTTGAGGACAAAATATTTTTAAGGGGTGGATGATGTGACGACCCAAACTTTTCCCGGCCAGTTAGAAGGCATGACGGGATGGGGAAGTTTGCCAGCGTCGGTTGGGTTGCCTAGTGCTCGTTGGGTTGTCTAGCGCCAGCTGTGAAGGAGAAGAAGCGTCAGCACCAGTTGAGTTTCCCAGCACTGGTTGGGTTGTCTAGCATCGGCTGTGAAGGAGAAGGAGCGCCAGTGCCGGTTGAGTTCCTAGCGTTGGATGGATTGTGTGCATTGCCGGCTGTGAGAGGGGGAAGTGCCAGTGCCGATTGGATTGTGTGCAGCATTGGCTACGAAGAGGAAAAGCCCAACGCCTGTTGCTTAGCGCTGGTTGGCCAGCACCAGTTAGGAAGGTTAACGCGGGCCGTGTAGTGCCGGTTGTATTTTGCAGTGGGTGTATAAGGTGTTACTGCCGGGTGTGTTTCTACTGTGAGTGTTTTCTAAGTGGCACAACCATGCTCCAGCCCACAATGATGATGTCCCCCATGTTTTTTCTCTCTATCCCCTCATGCATGCCACTTGTCAATTACATGCTCCCATCTCTTGATGATGTCCCCCATGTTTTCTCTCTCTCTCCCCTCTTACATGCCACTTATCAATTGCATGCTTCTATCTCATGGTGATGCCCCCCATGTTTTCTCTCTCTCTCTCCTCATGCATGTCCTTTAGTTTTGCTTGAATGTCACTTGTCCCTTGCTGCCCTTTCTTATCTTTTTCCTCTTTTAATAATAGAACCCTTCCCATCCATCTCAAGAGCTTTGGCCCTCTCTCTCTCCCACGTTTTGCTCTCTCTCCCTCTCTAAAAGACTTAGAACCTCAAGCTTTGGGAGCTTGACCTTTGAGGAGCAGCTTGGTGGAGGGTATACTTGGAGTTCTTATGAGGTAAAAGGATCTCTACCCCCTTGCTCTAAGTTTTATGAGGCATGAATTAACGCATGAATAAAGTTAAGTGGTGAATGAGTTGAAGCATGATGTCAAGCATGATTTTTGGCATAAGAATTGTGTTAGAGGAATAGAGTTGTATGTGTGTTGTTGTGCTCTGTTTTTCCAAGTATTTAGTCTTTCTTTGTGTACCATGTTATGCACTGCTATGATATTAGTTGCATAGTGATCCTTGATGCATGCCATGGCTAGACTGTGAAAATCCAGAGATTGTTCATATTTTTGTAACACCTGGTTAGCCCATCAAATTATCTCAGAATGGCCTCAAATCACCACATTGGAAAGATATCTGAGTCTAGTTTCATTTTTATGCTTAAATCTAGACACAATTCTTAATAGATTGGAGGATATGATGTGAAATGTACATGCACATCTCTGTTAGCATACTGTTACAATTTCCAGAAATATTACTTCTGTTGTATTGAGACTTTGCCTGACTTATTGAAATCCAAATGATACAAAAGTATTGCCATTGGAAAGATATACAAGTCTAGTAAAATATTTATGTTTAGCCCCTATCGAAATTCCTTGCGAAAAAGAAGATATGCTTTGAAATTCGCTCTAGATTGAAAGTTACGCATCGTTTTCTGAATGTGTATAGCTGTGGACAGTTTTAGCAAAAGCAAAAATTTAATGCCTCTGACTAACTAAAATGCATCCATTTTAACCCAAAACCTGGCCATTAGAATCGGTTATGAGTCATATTTAATTCACATGTGGAGTGCTTTTTGAGGTTCCGCCTTGATTTTGAAACATGGGCGGAATTTCAAAGACATGACACTGTTTTCACTGCACAACATATTTCAGACTACGTGTCTCTATTCTTGGGTTATTTTGAGGGGTCAAAAAGGTCTGATTTTGCTGAAGCCACCTCTAACTGAAATATAGTTGTTTATATGGTAAAATTGATTTTGGAACTATCTTCATATTCCAAATGGAATGGAAGTTATAGCCTTATTTTGACTTGGATGTCACTGCCTGAACTTTTAGAAAGCACGACATCGATACTCTGACTATTGTTATATGAACTCTGATTATGTTCTATGAACTCTGATTTTGTTATAAGAACTCAGATTCTGTAATAAGAACTCTGATTATGTTTTATGAACTTTGATTCTATTATAAGAACTCTGATTCTGTTATATGAACTCTGATTCTGTTATAAGAACTTGATTTTGTTATAAGAACTCTGATTCTGTTTTAAAACTCTGATTATGTTATATGAACTCTAATTCTGTTATAAGAACTCTGATTATGTTATCGTAACTCCGATTCTGTTATATGAGCTCTAATTCTATTATATGGACTCTGATTCCGACCGCTACACAATGGATCCTCCTTTGATAGTGAGCCCTCTATTTCTGACGTGTGAGCATGGACTTGCCTCACAATGATATATATGTGATATTCTGTCAGACTCTGTAAGTGTGAGCATGGACATGCCGCACCTTGACATTTGAGCATGGACTTGCCACATGATCCTTCCTCGACTCTCGATGATAGGAAGGGAGTTAGGCTCTAATTGTACTTGGGAGGGTCGCACCCCCAAGATTTCTGGGCACTATCCATTGGACCCCCTTTGGTAGTATAACGTCCTCTAGTTGTGAGAGAGTAAGAGGACAGTGTCTTGCAAGTCCTCAGCCTATCAAAAACCACAAAGCGCACTGGGTATTGTATGTGTGTTTATGAAGAAATTACAAAGTGATGTTCACTTGTCATTGTCTTCCATCCTGAGTGATGGTAGAAGTCCTAAAAAATAGAATTGGCTTGGCCTAATGAATATGGCTTTTACTTTATGAGTAGTTTGTTTCTCTTCTGCTTATTCAAGTTCTGTATTCTGTATGAACTTCTGAATGTATCTGTGCAACACTTATATAAACTGTGATCTGTGACCACATTCTGTGAAACAAATGTGAATTTTGACAAATCATGGACATGTAATTATGTACTTACTGATAGTCCGAAATGTAAGGGCAGTGATCTACTTACTGAGCTTATTGCTCGCTCCGCTTACTTTGTCCATGTAGAGAACTAGTATCTGATCGTGTGTGGTGGCGAGTGGCGGACCGGTGATAGCAGGTGTTTGGAGTTCAAGCCAGTTCAGGACTCTCTTCTTGATTTTGTAGGTGCCTGGTGGTGTTTCCATGTGTTTTTTTTTTGATGTAATATTTTTGGGATGAATGTAAGGCTTGTAAGCCTTGTACTTTATTCTAAAGACCTTTTGAGGATGAATGAAGTTTAAATTTATTTAGTTTTATGTTGCTTGATGTATGAGTTTTATCTTCTTTCGTGGTTTTCTTTGTTGCGTATTTTTAATATGTATCGATGCCACTCCCACCTAAGTGACGTAAGCGGCCTCTGTGTTCACAATCCCACACTCTGTCACCCTTCGTTATCGGACGGCAGGGGTCAGGGAGTGGGGTCGTGATACCACTATTGGGTGGGTGAGAGCTGTGAGGAGAGGAGTGCAAAAGACACGATTGTTGTTTAGGTAAGTGGATCCGTCACCATTGCGTGATAGTCGTAAGGATGCATGGAATTTATGCATGAAATGAGAATGAAAGTGTATGTGATGTAAGAAAATCCTTACGCCATTTTATTTAGAAATTGGGGCTCTTGTTCTATGATAATGGTGAATGTCAAGAATTAATGCATGATTCCTAGATTATGTAAGAAATGCATGCTATGCATGACTATGTGTGTGTTCACATTGTGAGAGAATGGTTGTTATCGTGTGGCTCACCATGAAATGAAGATCATGAAATGTATGCTTGAGACATGTTGTATGCCACTATGAAATTCTAGAAGTTCGCATGTACTTATAAGAGGCTTTTGAACAGTCAAAGGGGTCCGATTGACCTCAAACCACCCCCACTGGAAAGATATACGAGTCCAGTAAAATGGTTTTTTTACCTATTGCTGAAATTATTTACAAAAAATGAATTTAGGTTTCAAAATGGGAAGATATATCTTTCCTGGATTTTTTATTTTTACAACTGTGGCCACTGATTGTAGCGAGCCAAAACAAGAACATTTTTAGCCAAATCGCAACCATTTGAAAGATATTTGAATGGGCTAAAACTTTCATGTGGAAACTAATTTGAAAAGCTTCCTAGATTGAAAGTTATATCTTGCTTTATGAATGTATGTCACTGTGGGTAGTATTAATGAAAATCAAAACTATCACCTTGATTTCCATGAATTTTTAAACCACAAAATAGAATCAAAATTCTTTCAATTTGGTTTGTTAGAAGATATACATCTTAGCTTAAACGTTTATTTTGTACCTATCAATAGTTGTTGTACGATTTGATCAAGGTACCCGTCACAACTGGAATTGTGATCTGCTTCCTTTATTACACTAATTTAAGAAAGGTGATTGTGACTTATGCATTATATATTGAACTGCCTTTCTCACAATTCTGCTAGTGTTAAGAAGCTTGTTGAGGGACTTTATTTGCTACATGTGTATATGTACGTATATGTGTGTTGTGAATTTGTTATCACTATCATGCTAGTTGGAATGCAATGGTGTGGACCTACTTACTGAGTTGTTAGCTCAATCCATATTATTTTCATAACTGTGGAATGAAGAGTGTTGACACTTGTGCCTAGGGTGGGTGACCATTGGGGTTTTGAAGCTCGAAGTTGAGAGTTTAAAAAGTCGTCCTTTGAAGACTTTCTTTGTATGTTTAGGATGTCTCAATAATGTCTGGTGTAGCTCATTTGTGTATTTTTGGGCCAGTAGTGCCTTGAAGGAATTGTAAAGACTTTTGAATAATGGATGAATGAGATGGCTATAATTTTGGAATTGTTATTTGTTTTGATGAATGGTTTATTCTAGTTTTCATTCATAGTTTTCTCGTGATTTCACTCCCACTTGAGTGACATTAGCAACCTATGGTCGCGATCCCGCACTCTGTCGCCCTCCAGCAGGGTTGCGGGGCATGACAACATTGGCCTACATGGGCCTGAGATTGATGAGTCGCAGTCACCGGGGCGGTTTGATACAACTGCTCCTAAGGGGTGTACTGACCGGCGGGTGTTGCCACTGATTGCAAAAATTGTACGGTTTGTTGGACTGGATTAACTAGAGGGACCGATTGAAGAATCGGTTGACTCAATTGTGCTAAGGGTTGACCTATGCCACTGACTTGAATTGGGTTCGACCCCGTAAGCTGGGGCATGAATCATGTAACCTAGGTCAGCTAGACTTTTACGGGCAGCTTGGACACCTATCTCGCCTAGGTGTCGGATGGGGTCGACACCTCCACCTCGTACAGTGTTCATGACATCATGAGTTGTACTACGACGACTCGAGGTAGGGTTGGATCCCCAAGACCTATGTGTGTCTTAGTCTTGAGACCGTTGCACCCCAGAGTTATCTGGGTTCGTGTTGTGGGAATTGGCATTAGATGCTGTATGAATTTCTTCCCCCATTCGACACCTACTTTAGTTTCCTAAGACCCCTTGCCGGACAACTCCAGGTCGGACCCCTTGACTATTTCGAGTCTATCGGGCTGAACCAGCCTTTCGAATCACACCAATTTCAGGATTAGGAGTAGATGCTTGGGATTCTGTCTCCAACTGAAGACCTGGGCACTGGATAATGGATTGGCTTGAGGTTTGTTGATAATTTCAAGGGATTGCAGCGTACTGATCCCTGGCTTTAGGTAAGTTAGGCTTAGAGTCGACTATGGAGTGATCATCACTATGAGTAACCGACATGGTGATTCTCTTTGGAGGGGTTCTAGAATCTAGACTTGGGTAAGATCTAAACTCAACTATTTAAGGCAGAACTATCCTAACACTAGGGGTAAACCTTGTCCAAGACCTAGGCGAACATTTGACTGGATCCTAGACTTCCTAGACTCAATGGGTTTTGGTACGGACCCTGAATTAAGATAAGCCTAGTCTAGATCAAGAGGAAACTCAAAGCTTAGATCTATGCTAAAACATAGACTAAGATCTAGACTGGATGGTACATGAGTTTCGGCTCGGACCAAGGGTGGGTCTACGTTCGGACCGAGGTGTGAGTCTTGTTCGAACCTGGACTGAGCTGGGTGCAAGCCTGGGCTTGGACCTAGAGGGTTTTGAAACTCAGACAGGATGTCAACCCGGACTGGATCAAGATTGAACTAGGAACGAGCCTTTAGCTCAGACCAAGAGGGGGCCTAGGTTCGGACCTGGGTGTTTACCTGGTTCGGACTTGGGCTAGGCTGAGTACAAGCCTGGACTTGGACCTAGAGATTTTTAATGATCATACCAGGCGTGGATCAAGAATGGATGAAAGATGAGCTAGGAATGAGCTTTCAGCTCGGACCAAGAGGGGGCCTAGGTTTGGACCAGGGTGTGAACCTGGTTCAGACCTGGGCTAGGCTGGGTACAAACCTGGATATGAACCCCGAGAGTTTTAAGGATCAGACCAGGCAAGGACCTGGACTGGATTAAAGATGAACTAGGAACGAGCCTTTGACTAGGACCAAGAGGGGGCCTAGGTTCGGACCAATTTGAAACCTGGTTCGGACCTGGGCTAGGCTGGGTATAAGCCTGAACTTGATCCCAGAAGCTCTAGCTCGGACCAAAAGTGGGTCCGGACTGAAATCTAAGATTAACTTATCAGAAATAAGCAAGCAAGCACATAAAAATGTTTGACCTAGTCTGATTATGGCTAGGCTTGACTTGAGAGTGGGTTCTTAACTATTGAAATGCGGCCAGGTTGATATAAGTCCCCACACAGGTGCTGGCCTCTTGTTATAGGATGTTCACCAGGTCCTACTATACGTGGAGTTGCTTTGAGGAGGAGGATTATGGAGTGGTGCTCACAGTTAAAGTTACGCGAATCTCAACTGCCTCTTCTCTCAATGCCAAGTTCCCCTGGAGTGTGTAAAGAAGCAGGCAATAAAAAATAAATTCAAGCACACAATGCACACAGAACAAGCAAGGTAATAAGTGAGTGCTTGACACTCAAAGCACAGTATAGATGGAAGGGCAAGCCACCCCTAAGAAGGTAAAGTCAGAAAAAATGAGACCAGGCACAGTCCGTGCTATGTTGAGTGCGGCCCAAGTCGAGGGTGACTCGAATGGGACACGGTTCAGGAGGGTGCAAGAATCCCTCGAAGTTTATTTATTTTTTTATTTTTTAATTTTTTAATTTTTTATGTTTTATGAAAACAATTAAACTAAGCACGGTGACAGTAGGGAAAACATGGTTTAGATGAAAAATAACAAACTAAAATAAAATCAAATAGTCAGAACAGAGCAGACCTATCTGCGGAAAAATATTTTTTTTATATTTTTAAAAAATTTATTTTGAGCTAAAATTTGGTGAACAAGCTACTCAAATGCTTTAGAACAGGTTTGCGGGGTCTCAAAAGTTTTGTGGGACCTTTGCAGTTGGGCAACACAGGTGGTTTCGCCTTTGCAGGAAACAAATATATTTTTTTTTATATTTGTTTTGTGTTAAACATAATGAAATAAGACTAAGTTAAACTTGTAAGAGGTGGGAAAAAAATATATTTTTGTTGAAATAAATTAAAACAGAGTAAACAAACAAAAGCATATATGACAGATCTGTATCAGGTAAATATTTTTTTGGTATTTTTAAAAATTTTATTTTGCTTTGAAATTTTGTGAACAGTCATAAAAAACATATTTGCAAAGGTTCAACAAATTCTGAAACATTCGAATTTTGGGGGACACAGGGAGTGTTGCCCTGGATCTGGGCGGCACTGATATTGTCACTCAGGCAACACTGCTGGTGTCGCCCAGATCAAACAGGGTTTCAAAGCATAAAAACCTTGGATCCTGATCCCCATAGATTCTTGGGACTTTTTGTGACTGATCACAGTGAAAAATAGTGAAATAAAATTGTACTTTGGTGCTTGGATCAAGCTCGAAACGCCCCACGGTGGGCGCCAAACTGTTTATGATGAAAATCAAATAGATCTTCTGATGAAGATATCTCGATTTTAACACCTTAAACTAAATAAAAATTAAATAGTGGAGAAGGTGGGAAAAATAGAATTCAGATATGAGGCCAGATCTGCCCAAAAACAAGCTGAACTACTCTTAGATCTGTGGCAGAGCTAGCATGATCCAAGACACTAACATACGATTTTTAAATAAAAATGATCAAAATAAATGAAACAATAAAGTAGGCGAAGTAAAATGAAGGAAATGATACCAAACGGGTTGGATGGTCCGGGACTCCCGAGCCTTCTGGGGCTCCCTCGTATCAAAACCGATCTTATTTTGTCTCTCTGAGTCGGATGTTTATGAATAAATCTCTTCGATATGAAGACTTTGATTTATGGTTCTATCTTAAGGGTAGATCTGGGGTTTATCTCAGGCAGCTAAGGCTTCCTAACGTAATTTCCAGGGTTTTCTCTCCTGTAACTCCCTCAGATTTCTTTATCCTTATATCTTCTATCACTTTTTCTCTGCATCCCTTACGGTTTCTATCTCTAGCGTTTTCTTTTTCTGAAGTCCTCCCCCGTTTCTCTCTCTGCCCCCCTCTAAATGGTCCCGAAAAGATGCCAAAAGGAGGGAAAAATTTGTTGGGGAGAATATCTTCCCATATCAAACCAAGAAACTCGGTAAAAAACATGTTTTAAAGGTATCAGATCTGGGCGACACGGCTAGTGTCACCCAAAAAAACTGAAAATATCAACTCGGGGCAAAAAGAGGTGGGCGACACGAGTGGTGTCGCCCGAATCTGGGGGACACTAAGCGTGTCGTCCTATCCAAGCTGGGCGACAAGGGCCGTGTCGCCCAACCCAAAAATGATCCCAATTGATATTTTTATTTTTGAGTGCGTTTCTCGGCCTCTTGTGAAGCTACCATAAACATTTGGGTCAAAACGGAGTCTTTTACTATTTTTAATGATATTTTTGATAAAACAAGGCGTTTACAGAAATCTTGGTCAAAACAGGGTTTCGGGCAAGTAGATTGGTTGCGGGTCACAGGGTAGGCTGTGTAAACTATGGATTTTTTGTTTACTAGGATAATTTGGTCCTAAGGGTTCAGAAACCATCGAATTTTCCAGTTCTACAATGGGGTGTCTACATGGTTACTGCTGCCCATGTAGTACCAAGAGTCAGATGAGCAAGACCAGGTCGGGCTCAGACCCGAGGCTCGAACAGGGGTTACCGTCGCCCATGTAGCACCAGGAGTCAAATGGACCAGGACTGGGTTGGGCACAAGCTCGAGGCCTGAACTCAAACCAACGCCGCTTGCGACTAACAACACCGCGCGTGAAGGACAGTTAAGCATGTTTGTGCAATTATCACCCTCGCTAGCGCCACATGTGTTTTCATTGTGCATGTCAATGCTACTGCCTTTCATGACTACCACTGCTGGTGTTACTGCCATCCACGTTAGCACCGGCGTGTCTGAACCCTATTACATCGTGTGTGTTACAGTTGTCCATGCTAGTGCCGTGTGTGTCTGATGCCTGGTAACCGTCATGAGTGTTTTGTCACCACCCCTAGTAGGAGTTACACCTTTGCTGCGGCCCGTCATCCCCAGTGGAGTTAGGTGTATGCCAAAAAAAAGAGAGTCATTCTTACCTCTTCAATCCGTAGTTCTATTTCGTACTAAGTCATAATTCCTTTGCTATCGTATCCTCAGGGAGTCGGGTTACTCTCCACCACTCTCCATCTAAGTCTTCTTCTTGCATATGGCCTTAACCATTTTATCCCTAGGGAGTCAGATTTTCATCCATGCTTTTACTCCCCATGGAGATTCACCTATATGACGACCTGCACAGCCATGGTCTAGATGCACAACCCTAAACTGCATGGTCCAAACTATATGACCTTAAACTGTAGCAGAGGTCTAGTTGCAGGACCTTAAACTGCATGGTTCTAGCTGCATGACTTTAAACTGCATAGCCATGGTCCAAACTATATGACCTTAAACTGTAGCAAAGATCTAGTTGCACGACCTTAAATTGCATGGTCTTAGCTGCATGACTTTAAACTGCGTAGCCACGATTCAAGCTATATGACCTTAAACTATAGTGCATGTCCTAGTCGCATGATGATAAATTGCTTTGCTCAAGTCTCGGAGGTACGACCTTAGATACACCCCAACACATGCACACACACCCTTTACATGTGTCTTCATGCACGTCTTCCCTAATCCACCTGTTCGTGTGTGAACACCAACTTCATCAAACTCCCTAGTAAATCCATCTTCCTTCATTACCATTCATCTTCCCTCAGTGAGTCTCTCCCGTGCTCACAAACGGCGAGCCATCTCATCATCCATACTCACCGTCAGCTAGTGGGTCGCCACTTTCTACCTTCCATCCATACATCATCCATCTTTCGCAGGCAACCTTGCGCCAAATCGAGTCAAACCACCACCATACTCACTCTATGGCTTCCACAGACTGCCATCCATCTCCACCATGGTCCAGCTATATGACTTTAAACTATAGTGCACATCCTGGTCGTGTGACGTTAAAAGGCATCGCACAGGTCACAAAGGCATGACCCTAAACATGCCTTCACAAAAAATATATCAATATATATATATATATATATATATATAAGGATAACATGCATGGTATACACCTGGTTAAGGGAACATCATGAGTAAAAATGACAGATGGGCATGGTCATGAAACAATGAGTAAAAGAGTTCCATGAAAATAAAAACCCGAGCACGGTGAAAACCAAAAAAGGCACCGTGAGTAAATATGGAATAATAAGGGTGGACATGGTCATAAGGTCATGGGTAAAAGAGCCCCGAATAAATGGAGGATGGTGAAAACCGTTTCTACGATGCCACTTCCCAAGCCCAAGTGAAAACCCACAAAGGGCACTTGAACCAATAAGCAGGTCAATGCAGCACATGCCTCATGAGCTACTTCAGCCAGCATTCAAAAGAAAAATCCCTGGTGTCAGAATACCTTGATATCATGACTCAAAAATACGAGCTTCAAGAAGCATCCGATAGTCTGAGTCCGTTCACGAAAGGAACCATGAGTCAGAAGAATCACTGAGACGATAGAACGAGGTTCCATGCTAAAGGACCGCATTCTCAAGAAGTCAAACAAAAACAAGAAAATCATTCCGACAAGCCAAAGATGCCCCCAAAGGCTAACTATAGAGCGAGGTAAAGACGTCAGGGTGATGCTTCGCTGTGAGGCTGCCTCGCTAAATCCCTCCCTGGCCGACAGACCCAGACCGCCCTGGCCACAGAGGCACCCTGCTTGTCAAAGCAAACCTGGTGTAGTAGCACATGTGCCCACCAAGGGCTCCTTGGCTGTCTACCTAAAGAAAAGCTTTTGACGTGGATGATGGGCATTCCATGCAATGTCCTCCTCCAGCAGTTAAGCAAGTCTCTGATGTGGATGATGAGCATTCCATGCAGTGTTCACCACTAGAGAACACGAATAACACCTGACTGATTGGTAAGAAAACCCTTAAGCAAGGCTCCTGACTGCCAGACAAGCCTAGATTCTAACCAACTAGATCTACAAGCTTTTGAAAGCCCTCATCTATTGAAACTCAAAAAACTCTCTTGACGTGGACGATGGGCATTCCATGCTGTGTCCCCCATCAGTAGCGTAAATCTCTTTTCTCCCAAAGTCTCCACAGATGGATCTGCAACAAATGCATCCAAAGGTCTAAGCATCCTAGTTATAGAATTGTGTAGATATCTTCTCACCGTTCATGTGGTCCGGTGGTTAGGAAAAAAAAAGTAATAAAGCCGAAGGAAACCTTCTTAATGTTGTCCTTCTCGCTTCTCTCAAAGAAAAACATCTAGAGGGGATTGGATATCTCCTCGGCGTTCACATGGTCTAGTGACTAGAAAGAAAAATTAATAAAGCCGAAGGAAATCTTCCGAATGTTGTCCTTCTCGCCTCTCTCAAAGCACAACATTTGGCGAGGAAAGTTGTTTGAAGACATTTTTTAGCACCTTGGGTCCCCAATGCAGAAAAAAAGAGAAGTCGGTCAATAAAGCCCTGACATATAATAAAATTCTCAACAGTCTCAGAATTGTCCCATAATAGGTGAGGATCTTCCTAAGGACTTCAAAATGCTACCTTCCAAGTTTTGTCGCAATTCAACATGTCTTAAGGCAGCATAGACAAAGAAACAATTTTGAACAAACCAACCTCTAGCTCCCTGAAACGGACCTCATAACTATAAATCTATTTTTGGTACGTTAAGCAGTTGTGGGACCACCACCATTGGATTCGAAATAGTTGAAAACCTCTAGGGGTCAAGTTTCGGCTTAAGCAGACGTTATGGGTGAAACATTAAAAAGGGGTAGGCCGCACACTATTCTCATGAGATGCCCCCCGCACCAATCTCCATTAAAGGAGATTGGACTACACGGTCACGAGCATCAACTTTGAAGAGCCATTTCTCACTTATTCTAGGGGGATCGATCTTAAATTTTACGAGCGTGTTCATCTCATCAAGAAGAGCGTTTTGATATGTGACACACCCCATAACGATGTCCAAGCAGGGAGAAAAACTAGAGAGAAGTTGGCGATTCATGAAGACAGTTGCATGAAATTCAACAGTGACATATCCCACTCGAGTGGCCATATCACGACACTTGCATACCTGATCAACGCGGAATTAGTTCCATGGCGTGTGTAAGGTATGGGGCTACATTTGGTCTGAACCCCATGCGTGATGAACGGTTGGATTTGGCACAATAAAGCATCAAAGTTGCTTTAAATTCTAGTCAACGGATTTCAAGATATAGCTAAAAACCCAAGATGGCAATATCTTCGTTCGGGCATGAAATCGAATTGCGTTTGTTGCTACACGATCGTGATGGCATGCTCATTGGAAAACAACAAAGAAATCATGAAAAAATCAAGAAATGAGTGCACTATCGATCGAAAGTGTTCAAGATTCACATTAATTTCAAGTTCCGTGATCATGGCCTAAAAACACGATCCGTGGCTCGAAGTTAGTATCAAATCGATTGTCATGCCGAGCCCAATAAGAAAGTAATCATCTATCGGCCAAACGGGCACCGGACCAACATCGAATTGGCCATGAAAGATCACACATGTTCTGTTCTACGGCAACAACGTGGACTTTTTTTAAATTCCATGTATTTTTGGGCAAGGGCAAAACTGTCATTTTGCACCCTTTTTTAGATTTTTCTTTAATTCAAATAAATTATAATTATCATCAATTAGGATAAATTTTAGGCATCCACCCATGTTTTGGGCCCAATTTTATAAATACATGCTAAACTTATTTGTAAAAGGCTTCCCTCAGTTTTCAATCTCATGAATAAAATTTGAGAGTTTTCCATTGAAATTGTGGGCATGTCTTAGAGAGAGAAAGAGGAGAGAGAATAATAGGTTTTGTACCCTTTGGTAAATATCACTTTCTCTCTCCTCTTCTCTTATCTCTTTCTCTCTCCTCCTCTCTTTTCACTTTTTCTCTCTCCTTCTCTATTTTCCCTCTTTCTCTCTCCTCCTCTCTTCCCCCTTTTTCTCTCTCCTCCTCTCGTCTCTCTTTCTCTCTCCTCCCCTTATCTCTTTTTTCTCTCTCCTCCTTTCTTTTCCCTCTTTCTCTCTCTCTTACTCTCTCCTCTCTTTCTCTCTCCTTCTCTCTTCTCTCTTTTTCTCTCCTCTTCTCTACTCTCTCCTTCTCTTTCCTTCTTTCTCATTCCTCCCATTCCTTCTTCCCTCTTTTCTCTCTCCTCTCTTTTCTAATCTCTCTTCTCTTTCATGTTGTTTCTGTTCTTTCCTTTCTTTCTTTTCTCCAATCATGCACGGTGGTGTCCATCGCTGAGCATAACATCCTCTTTCTTTGGTGGGTCGGGTTGTCTAAGTCTGTTCTTACATGCACAACGATGCATATCGTCGCTCGTGTCTTCTCTTTTATCTCCCCTATCTCTTTTCCTCCTGTCATGGGTGGAGGAATCTATCGCCGTCCATGTTTTCTTCAAAAGTACAACACGTGGCAACACCACAACGCACCTACAAAGTCAAGAAGATAGTCGTGAACCAGCTTGAACTCCAAACACCTGCTATCACCGGTCCGCCACTGACCACAAGTGATCAAGTACTAGTTCTCTACACGGATGAAGTAAATGGAGTGAGCAATAATCTTAGTAAATAAATCACTACCCTTACATTTTGGACTATCAGTAAGTACATAATTACATGTCCATGGTTTGTCAGAATTCACAATTGTTTCACAGGATGTGGTCACATGTCAGAGCATATATAAGTGTTATGCAAATACATTCAAATGTTCATATAGAATAAAGAATTCAAAAAAGCAGAACATAAACAAGCTACTTCTGAAGTAGAAGCCTTATTCATTAGGCCAAGCCAATCCCATTGCTTAGGACTTCTATCATCACGCAGGAGGAAAGACAATGACAAGTGAAAATCACTTTGTAATGTCTTCACACACACACACAGTCCACAACACGCTTTGGGGTTTTTGATAGAATGAAGCCTTGCAAGACACTGCCCTCTTACTCTCTCACCACTAAAGGACGTTACACTACCAAAGGGGTCCCGATGGATAGTGCTCAGAAATCTTGGGGGGTGCGACCCTCCCAACTACAATCAGAGCCTAACTCCCTTCCTATCATTGAGAGTCAGGGAAGGATCATGTGACAAGTCCATGCTCATATGTCAAGGTGCGGCAAGTCCATGCTCACACTAACAGAGTCTGATAGAATATCACATATATATCATTGTGCGGCAAGTCCATGCTCACACGTACAGAATCAGAGGGCTCACTACCAATGGAGGATCCAATATGTAGCGGTCAGAATCAGAGTCCATATAACAAAATCATAGCTCGTATAATAGAATCAGAGTTCAGATAACAGAATCAAAGTTCTTATAATAGAATCGGAGTTCTTATAATAGAATCAGAGTTCTTATAACAAAATCAGAGTTCTTATAATAGAATCATAGCTCTTATAACAGAATCAGAGTTTTTATAATAGAATCAAAGTTCTTATAACAGAATCAGAGTTATTATAACAGAATTAGAGTTCATATAATAGAATCAGAGTTCTTATAAAAAAATCACAGTTCTTATAACAGAATCAGAGTTCATGTAATAGTAGTCAGAGTACTGATGTCATGCTTTCTAAGAATTCAGACAGTGACATCCAAGTCAAAACAAGGCTATAGCTTTCGTTCCATTTGGAATTTGAAGATAGTTCAGAAATTAAGGAGGAAACTCGAAAAACGCTCAACATATGGATTAAAGATGACTCATAATCGGTTCCAATGGCCTGGGTTTGGGATAGAATGGACACTTTTTAGTTTGTCAAATTCAGTGAAATCAGGGGCATTAAATCTGTGCTTTTGCTAAAACGTTCCACAGCGACATACCTTCATAAAAGGAAGCGTAACTTTCAATCTAAAGAGAATTTCGAATATCTTTCAAACGGATATGGTTTGACAGAAAGTAGATTTCGTTTTGTTGGTGAAAACCAATAATCACAGTAGTGTTGATGCAAAATCCAGAAAAGCAGTCAAACAGTGACCTACCAGTACATTCTGAAACATATCTTCTTGTCCGCAAGGAATTTCGACAGGGTCTAAACACAAAACGTTTACTAGACTTTTATATCTTTCCAATGGCAGTAGTTTCGTGTCATTTGGACTTCAATTATTTAGGCAAAGTATCAGTACAATAGAAGTAACATTTCTGGAAAATTTAACAGTATGCTAATAGTGAGTGCATGCACATTTGGCATCATATCCTCTAATCTATCAAGAATCACGTCTAGACATTAGCATAAAAATGAAACTAGACTCAGATATATTTCCAATGGTGGTGATTTGAGTCAATTTTTAGATCCTTTGATGCGTCCACCAGGTGTTACAAAAACATAAACAGTCTCTGAATTTTCACAGTCCAGCCATGGCATGCATCAAGGATCACTCTGCAACTTATAAATTATGCAAGATAACAACATGAGACCAAAACTAGTCTAAATTAGACTCACTAGATCAACAACGCACCAATTTTCAGACTCAACTGATATCACATTAGTGCATAGCATGATACACAAAGAAGGACTAAATTCTTGGAAAAATAAAACACAACAACACACATACAACTCTATTCCTCTAACACCATTCCTATGCAATCTTATGCCAAAAATCATGCTTCAATTCATTCACCATTCAAATTTATTTATGCTTCAATTCATTCCTCAAACAACTTGGTGCAAGGGGGTAGAGTTCCACTTACCTCACAAGAACTCCAAGTTGACCCTGCACTCAACTCCTCCTTGAAGCTCCCAAAGCTTGAGGCTCTAAGTCTTTTAGAGAGGGAGAGATAGCAAAACGTGAGAGAGAGAGAGGGACAAATCTCTTGATATGGATGGGAAGGGTTCTATTAATAAAAGAGGAAACAGGCAGCATGGGACAAGTGGCATTCATTCAAAACTGAAGGACATGCATGAGGAGAGAGAGAGAGAGCAAACATGGGGGAGATCTTCATGAGATAGAAGCATGAAATTGACACGTGGCATGAAAGAGGGGAGAGAGAGAGCAAACATGGGGGACATCACCATGAGATGGAAGCATACAATTGACAAGTGGCTTGCAAGAAGGGAGAGAGAGAGTAAACATGGGGGACATCATCATGAGATAGGCTGAAGCATGTTTATGCCACATGGAAAACAGTCACAACAGAAACACACCCAGCGGTAACACCTTGTACACGCACTGCGAAATACCACCGACGTTACACAGCCGACGCAGAGCAATAGGCACTGGGCTTTTCCTCTTCACAGCTGGTGCTCCACACAGTCCAACCTACACTGAGCAACTCAATCAGCGTTGGTGCTCCTTCTCCTTCACAGCCAGTGGTGGACAACCCAACCGGCTCTTGGCAAGTCAACCGATGCTGGCTCTCCTTCTCCTTCACAGCCAACGTTGGAAAACCCAACCGATGCTGACACACTCCCCTATCCCGTCATGCCTTCTAACTGGCCGAGAAAAGTTTGGGTTGTAACAACAGCAGAACGCCCAACACTGTCCATGCTTTTGCCTTTCTCCTTTCTCCTTGGTCATGAACGGTGGGACCTCATCGTCATTCATGCTCCATTATCTCTCTTCTTTCCTCTTATATCTCCTATCTCCTCTTCCCTTCTCTCTTCTTTCTCCCTTCTCTCTTCTGTTCCTTCTCTTCTTTCTCTTTCTTCATTGTCTCTCATCTCTTGCTCTTTTTCCCTCTCTTTCCATCTCTCTTCATTCTTTTCTTTCTCACTTCTCTTCTTTTCTTCCTTTCTTCTTTATACTCTCTTCCCTCCTTCCTTCTCTTCTCTTATTTTCTTCTTCTTCTCTCTTCTCCCCCTTTCTATCCTCTTCTTTTATCTTCTTTGTTTTTCTCTTCTCTTCTTCTCATCTCCTTTAATCTTCTCCTCTCTTCTATTCCCTTCTTCTCTTCGTCTTCTCTCTCTTATGGCTTCTGTCTAAATCTCTCATCATTTTTATCTCTTCTCTTCTCTTCTTCTTTTCCTCTTCTCTCTTTTTCTTTCTTATCGCTTATCTCTCATTCTTTTCTCTTCGCTTTTCTTCTCCTTCTCTCATTTTCTCTTGTTTGACAAAGGGAAGCCAAGTCTAGCACTACCATGGTACTCTCATCGTCGAGCAGTATTGCCGTCATACTAGTCCAAGTTACGGTGCCCGTCTTGCTGTCATGATGGGCTGACTATTGTATCAGGCTGGTCGATGTTAGTTTTGTCTTCTAGTAGTATTGTCGTGTGCCGGTCGGAGTTTTTGTGCCCGTCATGCTACCACACTAGGTGTTTGAACACATTTTTTAGCACCTTGGTCCTTGATGCGAAATAAAGAGGAAGCCGGTTAATAAAGCTTGATAAAAAATTGGAATTCTCTACAGTTATAAAATAGCCCCAAAATAGGTTAAGATCTTCATAAGCACTCCAAAAGAACACTTGCTAAGTTTCGTCTCATTTCGACATGTCTGAGGCAGTGAACACAAAGAAAAATAGCTAGTGGACTGAAACTATATTTTTGGTACGTCAAATAGCGATGAGACCACCGCCATTGGATCCAACATAGTCGATAACCTTTATAAGTCAAGTTTCAGCTTAATCAAGCACTCTAGGGCAAAGTTATAGGTAAAATATTGAAAAGGGGTAAGCCACACACTATTCTCGTGCGGCCGCTTTGCACTAAAACACCATTAAAGGTGGCTGTTTTTAAAGTCATGGGGAGTGACTTTCGGGGACCATATATCACCTATTCCAATTTGGATCACGTTCAAATTTTGTGGGCATATTCATCTCGTCAAGACGAGCGTTTTGATATGTGGTACGCCTCGTGAAGACACCCGAGCAGGGAGAAAAGCTAGAGAGAAATTGTTGATTCGTGAAGAAGTTGCAAAAAATTCAGTAGAGACACACCTCACTCAAATGACCAAATCGCGGCGCTCGCACATTGGATCATTGTGAAACCAATTCCATTATGTGTGTAAGATCTAAGGATAACATTGGTCTAAACTCCGTATAAGATGAACGGTTAAATTTTGCACACGAAGGTGATGAAGTGACTGAAATTCTGGCTACCAGATTTTTTATTCCGACCAAAACCCAAAAGTTGTGAAAGCTTCGTTCGAGCTCCAAATCGCATCCCGTTTATTTCCACTTGATCGTGACGGCATGATCAATGCACTACGATGAAGAAATCATAGAAAAACATTACGGAATGAGCTCACAATAGATCCAAAGTTTTCAAGATTCATCCAAATTTCAAGTCTCATGATCGAGGCCTAAAAACACTATTTATGGCTCGAAGTTGGTATCAAGTTGATCGCCATGCTGAGCCCTACAATAAAACAATCATCCTTTGATCAAACGGCCATCAGAGCAACCCTGAATCAGTCATAAAAGATCACGCAAGTTCTCGAGCAGTGGCATGGACTATTCTGGAATTCCATCTATGGTTAGGCAGGGGCAAAACAGTCCTTTTGCACCATACTTTTTAAATTTGTTTTAATTCAATTAAATTGTAATTATCATCTTAGCTATTTTTTTGGTATCCACCCATGTTTGGGCCCAATTCTATATGAACACGCAAAGCCTAATTGTAAAAAAACCTTTGGTTCATTCTTTAATCATTCTATAAAGATTTCAATTCTTACTTAAGTTTGTTGGTGCATCTTGAAGAGAAAGAGAGGAGAGAGAAGAAAAGGGTCGGTCCCCTCAATAAGGTGAATTTCTCTCTTGTCCTCTTTTCACTCTCATCTCCTTCTCTTTCTCTCTCTTCTTTTCACTTTCATCTCTATCTTTCTCTTTCTTCCTCCTTTTTTCTCTCTCATCTCTATCTCTCTCTTTCTTCTTCCTCTTTTCTCTATCATCTCTATCTCTTTCTTTTTTCTCTCTCGTCTCTCCGTTTCTCATTCCTGCTTTCATCTTATCCCTTTCTCTCTCTTCCTCCTCTGATCTATCATGTCTCTCTTTCCCTGCTCCTCTTTCCTTCTCCATTCACGCATGACAGACCTATCGTCTGGTGTGATGCCTTCCTGTTCATGAGACATAAACAGTGAGACGAGCCTTAACCTGGATGTCAAAATTCTCCTTCTTCTCTGTCACGGACGGTGCAAGCCTATCGTCGACTATGTTTTCTCTCTCTTCCTTCTCTTCTGTCACAAAGGGTGCAAGCCTATCGTCGCCTGTGCTTTCTCTCTCTTTCTACTTTTCTACCACAAACGATGCATGCCTATCTCTGCCTATGCTTTCTCTCTCTTTCTTTTTTTTGTCACAGATGGTGCAAGCCTATCACCGCCTGTGCGTTATCTCTCTTTCTTCTCTTCTATCAGAGACGACACAAGCATATCACTGCATGTGTTTATTCTCTCGTTCTTCTCTTCTATCACAGCCGACGCTAGCCCAGTGCTGCTTGTGCTTTCCATCCTGGTTCTTCTATGACAGATGGTGGTAGCTTATTGTCGCTTGTGTTTTTTCCCTCTCTTCTCTTTCTTTTGACACAGCCGATGCATGTCTATTACCGCATGTGTTCCTTCTCTCTCTCTCCTTAGTCACAGACGGTGGAAGCACATTGCCGTATGTGTTCCTTTTCTCTCTTCTCTCATTATGTCACAACCGGCATAATCCTATTGCAGTCATCGTCGTCTGAGTCTTATCTCTCCCCATCTCATTGCCGTATGAGTCCTCCCTCTTCTTCCCATCTCTCTCTTCTTCTTCTCTCATTGTTTTCTTTCTTACTCTGCTTCTTCTTTTCTTTTCTCTTCTTTTCTTCTTCTTCTTCTTCTCATCTCTCTTTCTTTTTGTTCTTTTTCTTTCTTTCTCTTACCCTTTTGTTTGACCAAGAGAGATGGAGACTAGCATTCCATGGTAGTTCAATTGTCTAGCAGTAATGTGTTGTGTCGGTCAGAGTTACCGTGCCCGCTTTATTGTCGTGACGGACTAACCATCGTGTCAAGCTAGTCAGTATTGATATTATCATCTTGTAGTAATTCTTGAGCCGGTCTGAGTTACCAAGCCCATTTTACTGCCACACCGGGTCAATTACTTATTAGTTCAATCACTGTGTCGATCTCACTGCCTGGTCAAATTCTTCTCATCCCAATCTTAACTTTCTCATTCTTCTCTTCCTCTTTTTGAATGTGTATGCTTGTGTACATTCCGTAAAGGCAAGGTGGGGTCCCTTCACCCACTTGTCTTGTAACATTTGCCATATATGTGTGATTGCAGAAATAGGAGAATCAGGCTACGGGAGGTGATTCCGAACCAGTTTTACGACTAGGGGGCTTTTTTCGTGATTTAAGAGGGTGCTCACGTGAGCTAGCCCGAGTAAGTCATGAACCCACCTTAAATTCCTTTCCCATCGGTTCGTCTACCTGCCCTTGTGTTTTAGCAAAGTTCCCCGAAAGAGCAATCTCTAGTCCTGGGTTCCCTTGAAACCCGAGACACGTGCCGCCCGATCATCCAGATCAAGAGGGCGATATCAAGGTACCTAACCAGCTTGGCTACTCCACTTGGGACTTACCACTCCTTAGTCGGATCTCACTTATTTAGCTATTTTCTTCTTTTATTTTCTATTTTTCACACTTATGGCTTCTGGGTTCCGTAACCCGTTTATCCAGATCGGGGACTTCCTTATCCCCGCATTTGCCACTGTCCCCTAGGAACAAGCTCCTCGAACTTCATTCCCAACCTTCCTTTTGAGCAAAGACCCTGCATCTAGCTCCCAGGTCCTAACCTGGATATGTGTGAGGTGGGACTTAAAGGTCAATCACTCCCCATCTCCTTGCTCTGGTGGAACCCCCGCCATGGCACCTTGCATAGGTGGCACACATACCACCGCTCACAGCATTCACCCTGTTACCGGGAAGTCACTTATCGTTTATATTGCTGAGCTACATCGAAAAGCTGCCCAGTCCCTCTTTACAAAAGCCAAGCAAGTTGTCCCTGCTTTTGTGAGTTGTTAAGGTTACCCCCCACACTTCTGCACCACCACGAGACTCTATTCCTAGAGGCTTGACACATAGAGGCGGAGAGCCTGGGGCCTTCACCTCTCGCACACACTCTAAGGCTTGTGGGCCTCTCACTCGAGCTGCACCTCGGGGCAACCCTCGTATTGCCTCGAGCCAGTGTCCCAGACCAGGCCTCCTTGGGCTAAGTCCTGCACACGCTACACATGTCCATCTCACCACTCGGAGGAAAGTCGTCGCTGCATCGACCCGAGTACGCAGGGGATGACCTCCTCGTCCTCCTGCTCATCACACACTAGCGCACCCTGTAAGGGGCAGGCTTCCACATGTTTCCTAAGGCCAATCAATCTGTTCGAGCCTGACGGACCCCAAAGTCACCCATAATCCTTCTTAAAGGGGAGCTCACACATCGCCTCCCCAAACTACTGTTCCCCTCTCCCGAATCGAGCGTCATCGTGAGTCGATCATTCCACTGTCTGCCCCATCTCTTTCGGGCAAGCACCTCAAACCTTAGTACTCGAAGACCTTCCCCAAGAGTACCATCTTGGACCAGTTGTATTATCTCGGTCATGCCCCTGGAGCTTATAAGATAGCTCGGGGAAAAGACCCCATGAGAGACCCTGTCTTTCTTCTCCCTCGACCCAGGTTGACTTCATTCCTTGGCCCCCATCCTTTGCGGAGCCTAATCGAGACTGCTCTCTCTTGCGCGAGACTAGTTGACCAGACGAGATCCCGTTCACAATTCTAGCATGAGATCCATAAAATTCTCAAAGCCAAGAGCAATAGGGGTCTGCGAATTCTGACTAGAGAAGAAGTCAAGACAGTCGGGACTCCCAGCTCTGACAACCTTCTTTACCATAATCTCTTCTACCCTCTTCGGAAGACAAACCTTACATAAGAAGAAAGAGAATCTTGCATTGTGGTTAGTGTTGTTGAAGATGATCCGGCCACCCAGAAGCCATGCTACCAAGACCGTCGAGAACCTGTCCTTACCAGCTCAACATACAAGAGTCGGGTCCAATCAGGGCATGTTGATCCCCTTTTGACTAACTTTCCACGTGCGACCTGTTAAGCATGAAATCCTTCGACTGCATCCAAGTCTGACCTCTCTAGATAAACGGTCAGCGTCATGGTTATAACTAAACCTACTGACTCTCAAGAGACCCATATGGAAAGGTTTGATCAGATGGTTCAAGCAATGATGGATAGGATCGATTGTATGGAGTTCACCCGACACTTGGCTAACCATGAGGTCAATTCCCATCATTCGAAAGATGTACCTCCCAGGCAGCCTCCTTCTCCCCCCTCACAGGACAATTTTGTCCCTCACCCCTTATCTCAAGCTGACATTGATGCTATGGTAACTCATAGCCTGAAGATTAGGCATATCCCAGGCATACAAGGCGTGACGCTTTATCACGAGCCGTACCCTTCTTATATTGATCAGGTTCCCTTCCCCCAAGACAATAAGAAAGGGATGCTTCCTCACTTTGATGGAACAACATCCCCCATAAACGTATCGCCCATTTCCAAGCAGCATGTTGAGAGACAGTGGCTGACGGGAGACTCCTTCCTCATCAATTCCTTGAAACCCTTGATGGTCCGGCCTTCCAATGGTACGCTCGGCTGCCTCCAAACTCAATATGTACTTGGGAGGAGATGGAGAAATTGTTCCATCCGCGTTTCTATGAGGTCAAGAGGGAGGTCAAAACCATTGAACTTTCCACCTTGACCCAGGAGCTAGATGAACCTGTGGATAAATTCATATCAAGGTGAAGAGATCTAGCAGCTCGCCATCCTAATCCTATGTCTGAGAAGGAGGCAGTTCAAACCTGCGTTCGAAATATGCTACCTGAGATCTTTCTCATGTTGAGGCCTTTAACCCAACCTCCATGTTAGACCTAATCTCTAAGTCGGTTCGCATAGAGAGTTGTTCATGCCATCATAATGGGTCACGACATCAGTCTTTAAATTTGGCGAACAACCGGGGCAATGGTAATTCTTGAACCAACTCCTGAGCCAACCAGAAAAAAAGAGTGACCAGTGCTACTGTCACGGTTAATAATCCAGAGAAGGTCACCTCTCAAACTTTGGACCTCGCCAAAGCTGTCGACACAGCAAAGACAACACCTTAGGTAGGAGAACAGCAGCAGTCATATAATCGGGTGCCTACACCCGCGAACTTTAATCGAAGTGAATATTGGATCACCCATCAGAATAAAGTTTATCCCTTTGAAAAGGAATGGGTGCCTGTATTGCTTCGACTACTGCTGGAATAGAATATGGTTGAATTACCTGAGAGTAAGTCTCCTGACCAAGCTGGTGTTGATACGCACACAAAATATTGTGCCTATCATCAAAGGGTAAATCACCCCATGGAGGACTATTTTACACTTAAAGACCTCATTCAGGCTTTGATCCAGAAGGGTCAGATTAAGCTTGAGGAACTCAAGAAACCGTTCGGGGCAACAGAAGCCTCTCACAAACTGACCATCGATGAAGAGGACTATGTGCCTGATCTTCTTCGAGCCTTCTCTGTCATCATGCTTCAATAAGGCCTCATCCCACCAAAGCCAGCAAGACAACACAAGCACCTTGCTAAGGGAACCAAGAACCAGTGGTGCTCGTACCACCAGATATGGGGACATGATCTGAGTGAATGCTCTAGTTTTCATGAGATAATCACGAAGAAAATATAGGCAAGTTATGAATCCTGTAACCTTCCACTAGGGGACCCCTAGATCACAACTCCACCTATGTAAGAGGACCTCCCAACACTAGACTTAGTTAATGATGATTCGGATCTTGCTGAACCCTCAACTTCCCAAACATAGATAGTCTACGACGGGCAAAGCAAACTTAAGTCGTTAAAACGAGAGGCTATCCATCAAGCTAGGATTGTCCACAAACCTAGTGAGATGAAGCAAATGCACCCATGAGGAGGCGGGCCCCAAGAAGGGCTCGCAGAAGAAACAAGCCTCCTCAACCTCTACTCGAACAAGAGTTTCTCAGGCCTCTTCTGCCCTTGCGAACTTTGTAGGATTTCATCCCTGACGCAATCATGCTTTCCCCTAAACCTCATAAGGAGGACACCTTGGGGTAATCCCTCACTCTACATACGTCCAATGCAGGTGACGACGTTAAAAGCACTCCCTAATGGTCTAAGTAGGGGAAAGAGCAAAAAGACTCCCTGCACACGCCCAATTTTAGTGATGACATAAAAAGCTGCCCAAATAGGTCCAACGAGGGGATTGACCTTAAATCCCCCTCACCTACTAACACTTCTTCTTCTTCTTTCCCCTCCCCCTCTTCAGTGTCTCTTGCAGGTATAGCCTTGCAATGTCCAGAGTTCAACGCCCTTGATCGAGAACTTGAAGGAAGCAACATAAGCAGGATGCACAGGAGGAGGATGAGAAAGATGCTAGCCCGAGTGGTTGGGTTCTTAACAGCTGCTGACGCCCTGACAACTCGTGCTCGGGTAGAGCCATCTTCTTCTCCTAGGAAGCATAGGAAGTCAAAGCCAAAGAAACCTCAGTGGCCCCTGGAGCCGGACTTTCAGCAGAGGTTGATTGAATAAAGAGGGCAGAGCTTCTATTTTCGGGAAGCTTGCCACATGATACAGGTCTGTTAAGTATCAGCTAGCTCAAACCAAGCACCGCCAACACCTAGTTAAGAATCGGAGGGTGCTTCTCAATTTCTCTGTAACCTTCAAACTAGTCTTCTCAGCTTGATATGCTTGAAGGTGACCCCTCATCCCCAGAAGAATGGAAAGAAGGCGGCCAAGCCACAGTTGATGTACTCGAAGAAATAAACCTAGGAGAGGAAGTTGATCCCAGGCCTACCTTCATTTCGTTAAATATGTCTGTAGACACCCCATTTTAAA
>NW_006499207.1:2600979-2702409 GCF_000471905.2 Amborella trichopoda | reverse complement strand
TCTCAACCTGAGGAACTTACTTCCCATGTTGAGCAATTCAAGAAGAGGTTCAATGGTGACCCAATGGGTATCATCGAAGAGATGATTGACATAAACCTAGGAACTGAGAAGGACCCAAGGTTAACCAAGATTGGAGCCTTCTTATCTTTTGAGAAGCAAACAAATGTGATTTTCTTTCTCAAGGAATATTGTGATATCTTCACCTGGTCAAACGATTATATGCCAAGGCTAGATCGCTCGTTGGTGCAACATCGCCTAATATTCAACAAAGGGGCAAAGCCTGTAACGTAGAAACTTCATCGTCAAAAGACCCACCTCAACCTCAAAATCAACGAAGAGATTGAAAAACTGCACAAGAAGAGGTTCATTATTCCCATCGACTATTCAGAATGGTTGGCGAACATAGTGGTTGTACCCAAGAAAGTCGGCAGGATCCGAGTGTGTGTCAATTACAGAGACCTCAATAAGGCATGTCCCAAAGACAATTTTCCATTACCAAACATAAATGCCTTGGTCGACAACACTGCAGGTCACGAGATGCTATCATTCATGGACGGCTTCTCTAGTTACAACCAAATCCTCATGATAGAAGAAGACCAAACTAAGACGTCATTCATGCCGCAATGGGGAACCTACTGTTACAAAGTCATGCCATTCGGTCTCAAAAATGCAGGAGCAACTTATTAACGGACAATGACTAGCATCTTCCATGATCTAATGCATACCATTATGGAAAACTATGTTGACGACAATCTGGCCAAGTCGAAGACCGAGTCTGATCATCTCACCAACCTAAGAACCATTTTTGAAAGACTACAGAAACATCAACTCAAACTCAATTCACAAAAATGTGTCTTTGGAGTTAAATTCTGCAAATTACTAGGCTTTATAGTGAGCCAAAGAGGCATCGAGGTGGATCCATCCATAATACGAGCGATCACTGAAATACCTCTTTCCCGGAACACTAGAGAAGTCTGTGGGCTTCAAGGTCACATACAATTCATAAGGCGCTCCATTTCATAGCTCGCGGATAAGTGCGCACCATTCAATAGACTCCTTAAGAAGGACACCTCATTCATTTGAGACAATGGATGCCAATAAGCGTTCGATCAAATCCATCCTTATTCCTCCTAGTCTAGATAAACCCTTGTTCCTATAGATGTCAGTGAAGGGCATGATCATGGGGGAAATGTTTTGATAATATAACTACCATGAAAAAAAACAAACAATATACTATATCAACAAAACCATGGTCGATTATGAGGCAAGATACACGAATGTGGAGAAACGTTGATTAACACTTGTGTGGGCCATGCAAAAATTAAGACATTATGACTTATCTCATTTAGCGAAGCTCATATCAAAAATTGACACACTCAAGTACCTATTGGAGAGGCCAGTCCTCAATAGACGTTTGGCGAAGTGGAGAATGCTATTGAGCAAGTTTGAGATCGAGTATATCACTCAAAAATCAGTCAAAGGACAAGCCATTACTAACCACTTCGCTGAACACGCACTGCCAGACAATATTCCCATTAACACGGATCTCCCTGATGAGAACCTCTTGACAATTCAGGACTCGATTAGAGGGCTATACTTCGACGGTGCAAAGAACGAATACGGGTCAGGTATAAGAGCCATACTATGCTCACCCGAGAAGATTTTAATGCCAACAGTCATTAGATTGAATTTCCCATGTACAAATAACATTGCTGAATATGAAGCCTTGATAGCTGGGCTCGAGAATGCCATGGGAATGAAAATCCAGCAAATACGAGTGATTGGTGATCCTTTACTTGTCATAAACCAAGTTCAAGAGATTTGGAGGGTGAATGAAGAAAAACTTAAACCTTATCAAGAGAAGGTGGAAAAGATGATCCCATATTTTAAGAAAATCACCTTTCAGCACGTGACTAGGGAAAATAATCGGTTCGTCGGCACCCTTGCAACCCTTGCCTCAATAGTCGATATTCCCCAAGAAATCACCACGCTTCCATTCTACATCAGGAACAAACATGACCCTTCCCCACCAAGGATCGAAAAAGAAATAGAGCAAGAAAATGAGAATGGTGGGGTAGTGTTTCTTGTGGCATCCGATGCACTAGTTAAGGAAAAACCTTGGTTACACAATTCCTTTGATGGAATTATTATACGTTGCCTCGATCAGCCAGAAATTGACCAAGTACTAACAGAGCTGCATAATGAAGGAGGCCATTCTGAGGCGGCCGCCTTAGCTAAGAAAATCAAGCGCCAATGCTCTTACTAGACCACCATGGCTGAAGACTGCTGGAAGTTCATTAAGAGGTCTCCCCAAATGTTAAGTCTAAGGAGACATCATCCATGCACCGTCTGTATCACTCATCTCAACACCGCTCGTATGGCACTTCGCCATGTGGGGTCTTGATATCATTGGAATGACATCACCAAAAGCCTCAAACGGCCATCATTTTATATTAACGGCTACAGATTCACCAAATGGGTAGTGACCGCATCATTTGTTAAAATTGAAGGCCAACATATTGCTCGTTTCATAAAGAATAACATTGTATTCATATTTGGAGTTCCTGAGTCAATCATCATTGACAACGGATCCAATCTTAAAATGAAAAGGTCACTAAGGTGTGCAAAAAGTTTGGGATAACATAGAAATTCTCCACACCTTACTACCCTTAGGGAAATGGACAAGCAGAAGCCACAAATAAAGGACTTCTCATAATCGTAGAAAAAATAATAAAAGGCAGGAAAGATTGGCACAAAAAAACTAAGAAGACTCCTATTGACATGACCCCATACTCATTGGTGTATGGTATGCAAGCAGTGCTACCTATCGAGGTTGAGATACCATCCCTCCGAGTCCTTATTCATAAAAATTCAGATGAGGAGCAAAAGATCAAAGCACGAAATTTTGCCCTCATAAACTTAGATGAAAAATAACTATGAGCAACATAGAACATCGTTGCTTATTAGTGTAGAAACAAGAGGGCATACTAAAGAAAAGTTGTTCCTCAACAATTCAGAGTAGGAGACATGGTACTCAATAAAATCTTCCACACTCCTACAAATCCATACCCGTTGGGCAAGTTCAAACCTAATTGGAAGGGGGCATTCGTGGTTACCCGAGTGCATGCAAGCAATTCTTATAAGGTTAAACATCAGGAGGGGTACGAACTCAACGACCCCATTAATGCAATGTATCTCAGAAAATATTACCCGTAACAGGCTAAAAAACGTGGTGAAAACCTGAAAAGGCATAACCAAGAAAAAATAAAAATAAAAAAAAAAAATAAAAAATAAATAAATAAAACAAATGGATGTGGTGAAAACCTGAAAAGGCATTATGGGTAAAAGGAATAAAAAGATCTCCAAGAATCTCGCCAATGAAGATACTAGCTATTTTGGAGGCGTTTTTCTCTCGATTAGATCCCCAGAGGTAAAATGAGTCAAGCTCATCCCCGTGTGTGCGTACGATGTCCCAATAACTAGAAATTCGAGACAAAGACCCTACAACTAGGGGGCTGAGTTTGTAATAATTCAGTTTGGAAAGTGTTGTACTCTACTTCAACCAGTCAAATGCACACGTATAACTTAAAAGATCCCCCAACAAGGACAACAAAAAAAAACCAAAAAAAAAAAAAAAAACTCTTTGGTAGCTTGAGCCTAAACTGCCGACCAATTTAAAAAATAAAGTAAGAAAAAAAAAAAAAGCTCCTAAATGGAATGAGCCTAAACTGCCCATCATTCAGAAAATTTCAAAAACAATAAAAAAATAAAAAAACGATCCACGGTGGAATGAGCCTAAATTGCCAACCAAGTTTCCAAAAGTTCAAAAAAATAAAAAATAAAATTAAGAAGAGAGGACTTTCCCCAATGGCATGAGCCTAAACTGTCAACCAAAGTCCAATTCAGGGCATAACCACCTTGTTTCAATGAAAAACGTCAAACTCGTGCAACGTTAAAGAGATGAGACAAGAAAAACATCAAACTCGGGTGACGTTAAAGAGCCGAGACAGGAAAAATGTCAAACTCATGTGATGTTAAATAGCTAAGACAAGAAAAATATCAAACTCCTGCGACGTTAAAGAGCCGAGATAGGAAAAATGTCAAACTCAAGCGATGTTAAAGAGCGGAGACAGGAAAAACATCAAACTCATGCGATGTTAAAGCGATGTTAAAGAGCCGAGACATGTAATGTCTAGCCCCGTATGACGTAAAATGTCAGATGTGTTCAGGGCACAACCACCATGTTCAATGTGTTCAGGGACAACCACCCTGTTAAATGGGTTCACGACACAATCACCTATTCAAATGTTTAGCCCTGTATGACATTAAAGGTCGGGGTATATCCAGTTCAACGTCAAACTCTTGCAATGTAAAAGAGCAGAGACTGGTAACGTCTAGCCGCGTATGATGTAAAATGTCGGATGTGTTCACGGCACAACCACCTTGTTCAATGTTGTTCAGGGAACAACCACCTTGTTCAACGTGTTCATGGCACAACCATCTTGTTGAAACTTCTATACCCATATGACATAAAAGGGTTGGGTGTATGGTCCATCACTGCATGACATTAAAGTGCTTAGAGGGCTCAATGGTTGCACGAGTTAAAACTGCTAACCAACCATGTTTTTCAAAATATCTTTCTCTTTTCAAAATTTTCACTATATTTCTTGTAATTTAAAAAAAATTAATTCCTTTGTTAAAATCGTAGCCTGTCCCTGCTCCGGGTTCTATTTCAAATCTCCCCTACTTTCAAAATTTCGAAAATGTGTTTTAAAAAGAAGAAGCTTGGACACTCGTATATGATGAATACCGCATTAGCCGCGATTGTCGCGTTACTGTCTCGTCTCTCACACTTCAGATTCGGTCAGACAAGTCTCTTCCTATAGAAAGCCTTTTCCTATAAACAAGCCTTAGGAAACACTAAGGAGATTAAAGAAATTGTCAGGGCTAAAAATTTCAAACTGAGAAAACTCTTGAGTTCAAGTGGCATGTTGTAAAATCCACCTCGAGTTTCAAGCTTGTGTAGCTCGCCGACACCTCATGCCGAAAACCGTAGGATGAAAATGCCCTAGGTGGGTGAGCATGGGAGTGCAATGGCTTAGAGGGATAGTTGGTGTGCCATCTGGCCACGTGATGTCGGGATGACATTCATCTTTCACATTCTTTTATCCCTCGAAGGATAGTGATTGCGCGTTCACCAGGCCCTCAAAGGACAGGGAACGCCTGAGTTTCTACTTCTTTGCCACTCGCCTATCGCTCGAACGACAAGGAGTGTCAAAGTGGGACAACTGTAGACTCCCCATTTTAAATTTGGCCAATTCTGCTGTTTTCTTGGACCCTTAGGATAACATTGACTAAGTGAACCAAAAATCCATACGTCATACTGCTTACCCTAGGATCCAGAACCATTCTGCTAGCCCAGAAACCCTGTTACACCTTGTTTTGACCCAAAACCCTGAAAGAGCGCTTGTTTACTGAAAAAATCAGTAAAAATAGTAAAAAATCAGTTTTGACTCAAATTTTCTTTGAGATATTCAAAAGACCCAAAGGAAGACATCCAAAACGAAAAAAATTAATTTGGACGAGTTTTGGTTTGGGAGACATGGGGTGTGCTGCCCAGGCGACACAGGGTGTGTCACCCAAGTCATCTTGCAAATGCCTTATTTTACCAAACAAATCATTAAAAATAGCAAAAAAATCCGTTTTGACCCAAATGTTTTATGGTAGCTTCACAAGACGCTGACAAACACACCAGAAGTAAAAAATATCAATTTGGACCAAATTTGGTTTGTGAAACATGGGGCGTGCCTCCTAGCCTTAAGCGACATGACCTGTACTACCCAGGCGACGCAACCCGTGCCTCCCAAATCCGTGCCCCAAATTTTGATATGTTTGACATGGGATTTGTTGGTTATGGATGTAAATCCTTTCCAATAGGTCTTGGACCCTTGTATATCCCTTTTTCGTTGCTACTTAAGAGCAGATGAAGTTAGAAACAGGGGGATGGACGAACTTCTTTGAAAAAGCCTGAAAACCCTATGAAAGAGTTAGCTTCTAGCCTCTTGCAACCCTAACCTTAAGCCAAAAGCCTAGATCTCTAGGCAACAACAAACCTAGTTATAGAACCATCTCCAGGGCACAACTAGCCTGGACATCATAGATCTACCTGTCAACATCCGGATCAGAGAGGCAAAGAGGATGCTGGTGCTGATATGGGCGAGCCCTCGAAGGCTCAAGAGTCCCGGGCCATCCGACCCAGTTTGGCATCGTTTTCTTCCTTGTTTTACTATTTTAATTTTATTTTGAATATTTTTCTTTAAAATTAGTGTTTTTTGATGCCTTAGATCATGGTGGCTCCGCCACTGATCTGATAGCAGATCTGCTCGTTTCTTGGCAGATCTGGCCTCAAATATGAATTTGATTTGTCCCACTTGTTTTCCTTTTCATTTTTATCAATTTGAAGTGTCAGATCTGAGTGATCTACATCCACAGATCGCTTCGATTTTGCACTATAAACAATGTCGTTAGAGGAGACAAAGGATTTCACTGCCTTTCTATGAGCAAATCGAGATGTCTTTGCTTGGCATTATCATGAGATGCCTGGTTTAGTTCCCCAAATCGCCATTCATCATCTGGGCATCAATCCGACTGTCAAACCCATCAAACAAAAATCAAGAAGGTTTAAGCCTGATCTTGAAATGCAGATAGATGCTAAGGTAACCAAACTTAAGAAAGTAGGCTTCCTTTGTGAAGTCAAGTACCCAAAATGATTGGATAATGTTGTGTCAGTTAAGAAGAAAAATGGTCAAATCAGGGTCTGTATCGACTTCCTCAATCTTAATACCCTCAAGGATGACTTTCCATTTCCATTTACGGAAATGCTCATTGACTCCACATATCACTGTCAGGTCTTCCCTTTCATGGATGGATACTCCGAGTACAACCAGATACGGATGGCCCCAGAAGACGA
This sequence comes from Amborella trichopoda, assembly GCF_000471905.2. The sequence continues at coordinate 2,695,439 of NW_006499207.1, read as the reverse complement.
GGAAGCCACCGCATTCTTGACTTCAAAATGAGTCTTTTGCTATACAATGATGCCTTTTGGATTGAAGAACGCCTGTGCAACGTATTAGAGAGAAATGACGACCAACGTTAATGACATGATGCACAAGGAGGTCGAATGCTATGTCGATGACTTAGTGGTGAAATCTGAGGAGAAAGAAGCTCGTATGAAAGATCTTGAAAGGTTTTGAAAGATTACACCTTCATCAGCTCTAAATTAATCCACTGAAACGAGCCTTTGGTGTGCACTCTGAAAAATTCTTGGGTTTCAATGTAAGACACCGAGGATTGGAGGTCAATCCAATCAAGATCAAGGTGATCCAGGAAATGCCACCAGCCCACTACACTGCGAGAATTGTGGTCCCTTCAAGGGCAATTTGCTTACATCCGTAGGTTTCTCTCAAACCTCTCAGGTCACTACAGGCCTTTCATGCATCTGTTGACGAAGGATACCCCATTCATCTGGGATGAAGCATGTCAGGCAGCACTTGATGACATCAAGCAGTATTTTCTCAATCCTTCAGTGCTTTCTAAACCAGTTTTGGGAAGCCCACTTATCTTGTACGTGACCGCTTTGGACGAGTCGCTTGACGCATTATTAGCACAAAACAATGACAAGCGGAAAGAGACCGTGTTATACTATCTCTATCGTAGGATGCAAGGGGCTAAGAAGAATTATCCCTCTATAGAAAAGATGTGCTCGGCCCTAATCTTCACAATACAAAAACTCCATCACTAATTGATTGGTCATGAGGTGAAACTTATATCAAAAACAGATCCTGTAAAGTTTCTCATGACATGACCACGCCTTTTAGGATGTCTTGCTAAATGTACATTATTGTTGATGGAATTTGACTTCACGTATGTCCTATAAAAGGCCATCAAGGGCCAAGCCCTAACTGATTTTTTCGTAGCACACCCGTACCGACGGAATGTCCTTATCAAGTGATCTCCTTGACATAGAAGTATTATGTGCAGAACTTACTCACATGTGGGAAATGTACTTTTACAGAGCCTTCCAATCTGATTGAGGAGGCACTGGAGTGGTATTCCTAACTCTGAAAGGAGGAGTATTGCCACTTTATTTCTCTCTTGCCAAGGCCGGTTCTCATAACGAGGCAGAATATCAGGCCCTTATAATTGGTTTGGAGATAGTTTACGATCTAGACCTGAAATAGCTCAAGATTTATAGCGACTCTGAGTTGGTTACTCGATAACTCAAGGGAATATATGTGTAAGAAAAGACACTCTCAAACCTTATCATGATATTGCAAAATCATATATGGCCCAGTTTGAGGACGTATCCTTGAGTCACATACCCAGGAGGCTAAACTCACAAGTTGATGCACTTACAAAACTAGGGGCTACAATTCAATTATCCATATCAAGACCCACGCTTGTCTGGGTGGCAGAATGGAGACACATTGAACTAAGAACCGAGGTAGATGTGGATGATGAGAGAAATCTCTTCCGTGAATGCCCTCCTTATCCATTTGGAGCACTTCTATTAACTAAAGAAGTAATCAAGACTGAACAAGAAATGTCACGGAGTCAAGGAGCTAAGGTTCGAAACCAAGAACCATAATTCTTCTACTCAATATGCATGAAAGTCGAGCAGGTAGAAGATTGGAGAGCGCACATCACTAGTTTCCTAAAACATGGCAGTCTCCTGGAAGACCGTGCCAAACGCAACAATGTACATCGAATGTCTATCAAGTATACCCTCCTTGAAGGAGATGTTCTCTTCAGACAGTCATTTGACAATATTCTTCTCAGATGTGTGGACGCGCAAGATAAGGTGTTGGAAGAAGTACACTTAGGCATTTGTGGACTACACCAATCCGGTCCTAAGCTCTATTAAAGGATACACAGATTGGGTTATTATTGGCCTTCGATGATTGTTGATTCTTTAAACTATGCTAAAAAGTGCTTGGTGTGCCAAATACACTCAAGTCTTCTCGACCAGCCTCCAGAACCGCTGCACCCTACAATCGCATCATGGCCCTTCTAACAATGGGGTATGGACATTATAGGGCCTATTGACCCTCCTTTGGCAATGGTTCATGTCTTTATTCTAGTTGCAACAAACTATTTCTCTAAGTGGGCTAAAGCGGTCCCCCTTAAGCAAGTTCCTGGGACCATAGTGGCTAACTTCATTTGACATCACATCATATATCGTTTCAGAGTGCCTGATCGGATTATATCTAACAATGGCCCTCAGTTCAGAAGTTATCACATTGATCTCTTGGTTAACCAGTTCACTTTCGAAGTGGAGGTACTCAACTATGTACCACCCTTGAGCCAACAGATTCACTGAATTGTTCAATAAGACCCTGTGCAACACTTTAAGGAAATCAGTATCAAAGACAAAGAAGAACTGGCATGAAAAGCTTCCTGAAGCTTTGTGGGCCTATCTCACTACCACATGAAATGCCACTTGTTTCACTCCTTACTGCCTAGTCTATGGAGGTGAAGATGTTTTAGCCCTCGAATTTCAAATCCCTTCGTTGCGTATCGTTATACATCAAGGACTAACCGAAGATGAGGGAGTCAAACTTCGGTATCAAGAATTAGATGCGCTCGATGAAAAGAGGCTAGAAGCTCAGCAAAGTCTCGAACTCAACCAGGGGAGAATGAAGAGAACCTTTGATAAGTCAGTCAAAGTTCGCTCATTTATTCTTGGGGATCTGGTTCTGGTCATCAAGAGGCCGATTGTTATGCATGGTCCGCGTAAAGGGAAGTTTGAACCCAAGTGGGAAGGTCCCTTTATAGTAAAAAAGGTCTCACTAAATGGAGCTTATATACTAGCACATCTTGATGGAGAGGAGGCAATGCCTCTTATCAATGGGCGATAGTTAAAGAAATACTACCCATGATGCATACTCAAAAATACTTGCTGCGCAACAATAAAAGAGTTAAAAAGGAGGGCAAAAAGAAAATGAACAAGACAATCCAAAAATAAAGTTGAACTCTTTTTATTACAGTAAAAAGGAGTTACAAGTTACAAGTCAAAAGGCCCATTATTAGTGACGTTACAAATCTCTTGCATCTGAAGAAGAGAGAACAGCGGACATCCGTAGTGTTGCTCTTGGATCTGAGGATAAGAGCGCAGTTACAGGGAGAAAAGAAGTGCCCTCCTCATAAAGAAGAAGCGAAACCACCAAAAAAATGCTCTCCTCATAAAGAAGAAGCAAAACCACCAAAGAAACACCCTCATCATGAAGAAGAAGCATAACCACTTGGAGAGTCAGCTTCAATTCATCTGACGAGTGACTTCAAAGAGGATGGTTCCAAGACAAAAGAAGAAGCTAACCACTTCCGAGTCCACTTCAATTCATCTGATGAGTATATCAAACCTATAAAGCAGACTTCTTTAGCAAGAAACTGACCTATGATGGAGAGCATACCCTGTTCAAAGTGGATGCCCTTCCACAGAACAACATGGACTTCACTGTTGTACTGGAGGACTTGGCTTCCAACAGGCATCATAAGCCAGGCCTTACCACTGGTCACCACCCTTTGCCTACCTAAGTCAGCACCATGCTTTAACACCTCCGCACATAACCCATCACTGTGCGCAACAACCCCCACATGCAACTCACTGCCACATGTGAGCGTCAGCTGTGTATCTTAAGTCGTGCACACTATACGCACGCACACCATACGCGTCATCATGCCCACCATGCACTGATAAACGCCGTCTGAGGTCAACGTCAGTTGTATCCTCCAAAGGCTAGCGCCAGCTGTGTTGCTAACTCCTAGAGCCAACTGACTTTTCTGATGCCAACGCTGGCTATTTCTTCCGAAGGCTAGCGCTTCTTAAGGATCAGCACCAGCTGTGTCAACACCGGCTGCATATCCTAAGTCAGTGCCATCGAGACTATTCACCTCGTAGTGACTTTTTCGTTTTCCCATATCCCCTCGATTCTTGTGACTCCACATTTTTTGGCCTAAGACATTTTGCTTCGTTGATGATTCCATGATTTCCAATGATGACCGTTCACCTTCCTGCAACCGTCTACCTCCAGTGACAGTCTGTCTCCTCGCTATCCTTCGGGTTTCCCCGAGAATTTCTTTTCTCACTAAAAAACCTCTACAACCTTCCTCCACTGTCACTGAGAAACCACTTACGCCCGCCTAAAAAATGCTAAAATCCAGCAGAAGTTCTTGGGCAGCCCACTGCTACAATTTCAGCCTCTTCTTTCCTTAGCCAGAACCCTCAAAACCACAGCCGGAGTCCTCTATTTCCCGATGAACTCCCTTTTTCCTATTGAAAAATCTTGCAATCCCAGTGATTCCTTCCACCTTTCTTTCTGACGTCTCCTTTCTTAGTCGAAACCTCCCCCTGCTCATCCGCAAAACCTCTATTAATCTTGCCGGAGTCCCATGTGTGTTTACCGAAGCTCTCACCGAGAACCTCACCCTCACTGTTAAACCACAATTTTTTACCTTAAGTCTTTCATGAAACAGTGAAAATGGGGGGTTACCCCCTTTCTATAACTAAAGCTTCCCTCAACTGTCCCTTACAAATCAGGAATCTCAGTCACATCCAAGAAGGCCAAAGGATAATGGGCCGGACCGGGTCGGGCTCTGACCCGAGGCTTGAGCAAAGTTTTACTACCGCCTATGAAATCCCATGCAATATAGACCAGGATAGGGTCGGGCTTGGGTTAGGGCCCGAACGCTCACCCTCACCCAGCGCTGGCTATGTGATCAAAACTGTCCAGCGCCGACTGTGTTCTCAACAACTCAACACCGACTGTGTTCAAGATCTACATGTTTTTAAACCCCAACGCCATCTGGGTATTCAAGAAATAGTATTCGCCGACCTCAACACCGGCTGAGTTTTCAAAAGACTCAGCACCAGCTGAGTGTTCAAGAAATTATCATTACCGCATGCCGCATTTTAAGTCGTGTGTCCTGCTATTCTCATCCCTAGTAGAGTTGCACTCTAACTGTGACTTATTATCCCCAGCGGAGTGATACCCAGGTTGTCCAACTCAAGTCATGACTTTTTATCCCCAGTAGGAGTCATACACGTACTGCAACCCATTATCTCTAGTGGAGTTAATTTTTACCATTGCAACCCCCTGTGGGTTTGCCTCACACCTAGTTATCCTGTACTCAAGGAGTCGAGTACCATTTTTCACCTATAAGGGACCCACACTTGTTCCCATTATTACCAATGAAGTCGGTCTTCCCATCTTAACCCCTTGTTGGCCATAACCATTTTATCCCCAGGGAGTCAGATTCCCATCCACAAACATATTCCCTATGCAGCTTCACACACATGGCGACCCACGCCTCAATCCGCGCTGCATGAACTTAAACTATATAGCCTCAGTCTAGGTGCACGACCCTAAACTGCATGGTCCAAACTATACGACCATAAACTGTAGTGGAGGTCAGCCGCACAACCCTAAACTGTATAGGTCTAAACTATATGACCCTAAACTATAGTATACGTCCTAAAATAAAAGGCTCAGCACCCTGGTCCGAACTATATGACCTTAAACTATAGCGGTGGTCTAGTTGCACAACCGTAAACTACATGGTCCAAGCTACAAGACTCTAGACTGCATAGCCACGGTCCAAGCTATATGACCTAAAACCATAGTGCACGTCCTGACCGAATGACATTAAAATTCTTTGCACAATTCCCGGAGGCATGACCTTAAATACTCCACATATACATGCACACGCCCTTTACTTACGTCTTCATGCACGCCTTTCAGAACCAACCCGTTCGTGTGCGCACCATCTTCGCCAACTCCCCAATGAGTTCACCTTTCTTTATTGTCATCATGTATCATTCCTTAGTGAGTCTTACTCATGCTCATAGAACGGCAAGACATTCCACCATCCATACTCGTCGTCAGTTAGTGGGTCACCACTTTCCATCTTCCTTCCATACATTACCCATTTTTCATAAGTAGCCTCATGCCATCTCCCCAAAGTGAGTCAAACCACCACCATACTCACTCCATTGCCTCCATAGACTGCCATCCATCTACACCACAATCCAGCAATATGACGTTAAACTATCGTGCACATCCTGGCCTCATGATGTTAAACTGCTTCGCATAGGTTCCGGAGGCATGACCTTAAACGTGCCTTCACAAAAAAAAAAAAAGAAGAAAAAAACAATGAGCGTGGTGTACACCTGGACAAGGAAAAGCCATGAATAAAAATGATGAATGGGCATGGTCACAAAGCTATGAGTAAAAGAGTTCCGTGAAAATAAAAAAAATTTGAGCAGCAGGAAAACCTGGAAGGGCATCATGAGCAAACATGAAAGAAAATGGTGGACATGACAAAAATGGTCATGGGTCAAAGAGCCCAAATAAAAAGGAAAGTTAGTGAAAACCATCTCTACAGCGCCACTTGCAAGTCTAAGTGAAAATCTGCAAAGGACGCTCGGACCAATAATCAGGTTGATGCAGCACTCGCCTCAACAGGCGGCTTCAGCCCACACTCAAAAAGAAAAATCCCTGAGGTCACTATACCAGGACTCAAAAATACGAGCTTCAAGGAAAGATTCTGATTGCTTGAGTCCATTTACAGAAAGGACTTGATGAGCAGAAGATTCGTCAAAAATGCAAGACAAGTCTCATGAAAAAGAGCATCATTCCCAGGAGGTTACTAACACACTCCAAATTGTTGAGGATGCCCCAAGAAAGCTAAGTCATCCATGAATTTGGTGTGGTAATCAAGATCGAAAGTTACCTTGATTGTCGAAACTGCACAACAGTGGGTAGGGGTTATACCCAAAGCTGGTCACCTCGATAAACTAAGGTACCCTACTCGCCAAGGAATAACTGGTGCACAAAGTAGATGGCGCTGACAGAAGGCCCTTCAGCACACCCTTCACAAAATCCTCGAAACGTGGCTCAACACCAGAGGATACAAACAAACCCAGACTAAATGAGAATAATGCCCTTCAACATGGCACTCCATTGTCATATGGGCTTGATTATGATCAATGAGGTTCATACAAAGTCCTCAGCAATCAAAATCACAACTAGTCCCTTGAGGGTGAGGACTTCGATAGGATACCTCAAAAAAGTCTCTTCACCCCCTAAAGTCTCCACAGACGAACCTGCGAACAATGCATCCCAACTTCTAAGCATCCTAGCTGCAACATTGTGTTAAATCTCGTCGTCGTTCACGTGGTCCTGTGGCTAGGAAGAAAAAAGTAATAACGCTAAAGGAAGTTTTTCAAATTTTTTCCTTCTCGCTTCCCTCGAAGCACAACATTCTGTGGGGCAAGCTGTTTGAACACATTTTTCAACACCTTGGTCCCTGATGCAGAATAAAGAGGAAGCTAATCAATAAAGCCTGACAAAATAGTGGAATTATCAACAATCTCAAAATAACCCCAAAATAGGTCAAGATCTTTATAAGCGCTCCAAAAGGCCACTTGATGTAGAATAAAGAGGAAGCCAATCAATAAAGCCAGACAAAATAGTGGAATTATCAACAGTCTCAGAATAACCCCAAAATAGGTCAATATCTTCATAAGCACTCGAAAAGACCATTTGCCAAGTTTCATCACATTTCGACACGTCTAAGGTAGTAAACACAAAGAAATAATTTTGAGAAAATGGGCCCCTAGAACCTTGAAACGGACCCTGTAACTGAAACTATATTTTGGTACGTCAAATAGACATGAGACCACCGCCATTGGATCCGGCCTGGTTGAAACCCCCTATGGGTCAAGTTTCAGCTTAATCGTACACTCTAGGACAAATTTATGGGTTAAATACTAAAAAGGGGTAGGCCGCACACTATTCCCGTGTGGCCACCCTGCACCAAAACACCATTAAAGGTGGTTGTTTTCACAGTCATGGCAATGACTTTCGGGACCATATCTCACCTGTCCTGAGTCGGATCACTCTCAAATTTAGTGAGCGTGTTTGTCTCATCAAGAGGAGCATTTTGACATGTGGTACTCCTGTGACAACACCAGAGCAAGGAGAAAAGCTAGAGAGAAGTTGCTGATCTGTGAAGAAGTTGCAGAAAATTCAGCAGCAACACGCCTCACTGAAATGACCAAATCATGGCGCTCGCACATCAGATCAATGCAAAACCAATTTCATCGTGTACATAAGGTCCAGGGCTACTATAGGTCCAAACCTTGTACATGATGAACAATTTGATGGTGCACAAGAAGACGACGAAGTGACTGGAATTCTGGTTGTCAGATTTCCAGATTTTGACCAAAACCCAAAAGTTGTGAAATCTTCGTTTGGACTCCAAATCGCATCCCTTTTGTTGCCACGTGATCGTGACGACATGCTCAGTGCACTATGATGAAGAAATCATGGAAAAATATTAAGGAACGAGCGCACTATCGATCCAAATTTTCAAGATTCATGCAAATTTCAAGTCATGATCGTGGCTTAAAAACACGATTCATGGCTCAAAGTTTGTATCAAATTGATCGCCATGTCGATCCTTAAAAGAAAATAATCATCACTCAATCAAATGAGCTTCAGAGCAACCTCGGATCAATCATAAAAGATAACACAAATTCTCAAGCAACAACGGGATTGGTCTGAAATTCCATATATTATCAAGCAGGGGCAAAAGAGTCCTTTTGCACCCTATTTTCTTAATTTTCTTTAGTTCAATTAGATTGTAATTATCATCAATTTAGTTAGTTTTTTGGTATTCACCCATGTTTGGGCCCAATTCTATATAAACATGCAAAGCCTAATTGTAAAAAAACCTTTGGTTCATTCTTCAATCATTCAATAAAGATTTCAATTCTTGCTTAAGTTCATGAGTGCATCTTGGAGAGAAACTGAGGAGAGAGAAGAAAAGGGTGGGCACCCCTCAATGAGGTGATTTTCTCTCTCATCCCTCTCTCTCTTCTCTTTTCTCCCTCATCTCTATCGCTCTCTTTCTTCCTCCTCTTTGCTCTCATCTCTATCTCTCTCTTTGTTCTTCATCTTTTCTCTCTCATCTCTATCTCTTTCTTCTTTTCTCTCTCATCTCTCCCTTTCTCTTTCCTGCTTGCATCTTTATCTCTTTCTCTCTCTTCCTCCTCTGGTTTATCATGTCTTTCCTTCCCTGCTCCTTCTCTTCTGTCATAGACGGCGGAAGCACATCGCCACCTATGTTCTTTTTCTTTCTTCTCTCTTTATGTCACAGCCAACGTAAGCCTGTTGAAGCCATTACCTTCTGAGTCATCTCTCTCTCCATCTCATTGCTGTCTGTATCCTCCTTCTCCTCTTCTTCCCTTCTATCTCTTCTTCTTCTCTCATTGTTTTCTTTCTTACTCTGCTTCTTCTTCTCTTTTCTCTTCCTTACTTCTTCTTCTTCTCTTCTCTCTCTCTTTCAATTCATCTTCTTTCTTTCTCTTACCATTTTGTTTGACCAAGAGAGGTGGAGACTAGCATTCCATTATAGTCCAGTTGTCTAGCAATAATGTCATTGTGCTAGTCAGAGTTGCCGTGCTCGCTTTATTGTCACGACGGACTAACCATCGTGTCAAGCTAGTTGGTATTGGTTCTATTGTTTAGTAGTAATTCTGTTGAGTCAGTCTGAGTTATCGAGCCTATTTTACAGTGACGCCAGGTCAATTCTTACTAGTTTAATAACTATGTTGGTCTCTCTGCCTGGTCAAATTCTTCTCATTCCATTCTTAACTCTCTCATTCTTATCTTCCTCTTTCTGAATGTGCACTCCCGTGTACGTTCGCCAAAGGCAAGGTGGGGTCCCTAGACCCACTTGTCTTGTAACATTTGTCATATGTGTGTGATTGTAGAAATAGGAGAATACGGGCCAAAAAAGGCGATTCCGAACCAATTTTATAATTGAGGGACTTTCTTTGTGATCTAAGAGGGCGCTCACGCAAGCCAGTCTGAGTAAATCCTTAACCCACCTTAAATTCCTGTCTTATCGTTGGTCTACCTGCCATTGTTTTTTAGCAAGGTTCTCGAGAGAGAGATCTCAAGTCCCAGGTTCCCTTGAAACCCAAGACACGTGCTGTCTGATCATCCACATCCGGAGGGTGAGATCGACACCTAACCACCGGGTCAATCACTTACTGGTCTAGCCACTGTGTCAGTCTAGCAACTTGGTCAATTTTTTTTCTTCCCTTTTCTCTATTGTTTCTTTTTCTTCTCCTCTCATCACCCCAATCTCTATCCCCTTATTCTTTCCTTCTTCTTTTGGATGTGCACGCCTATGTACATTCGCCCAAAGACAAGGTGGGGTCCCTTGGTGCACTTGTCTTGTAAAATTAATCATGTGTGTGTGATCGTAGAAATCGGAGAGTATAGGTCAAGGGCAGCGATTTCGAACTAGTTGTAGGACTTGGGGGCTTTCCGTCATGATCTAAGAGGGTGCCCATGCGAGTCAGCCTGAGTGAGTCACGGACCCAGGTGAGGTGTTTCATGCCTCATGTTAAATTCCTTTCTCACAGGTTAGTGTACCTGCCCTTGTCCCTTAGCAAGGTTCCCGAGAGAGCGGTCTCAAGTTTTGGGTTTTTCTTAAAAGAGATGCATGTCACCAGATCATCTAGAACTGGGGGGCGAGATCAAGGCGTCTAACCACTGAGATCTAAGATTAACCAACATAAATAAGAAAGCACAACACACGAAAACGTTTGACCTAGATTATAGAAAAGCATGGCTTGAGAATGGGAACTATTGAAATGCGACTAAGTTGATATAGGTCCCCACATAGGTCCTGTCCTCTTATTATAGGATTTTTACCAGGTCCTACTATACGCAGAGTTGCTTTGCGACAAAGGATTACGGAGGGGAGCTCACAGATAAAGTTACATGAATCCTATCCACCTCAACTCTCAAAGCTAGGTTCCCCTCACTCCGTTAACATGGATTTTGGGAGTTTTTGAAATATCTGTTTGATGGTTTCTCGAGCATTCCTGGTCCGGTGTGTGCTGGAGTGTGTAAAGAAGCACGCAACCAAAAATAATTGTCAAGCACACAATGCAATGAAGAAATAAAGCAAGCGCTTGACACTAGTCATGCCTAGCAATGAGCACCCGAGTCGAGGGTGATTCGAATGGGACACGGTTTAAGGAGGGTGTAAGCAACCCTCAAAATTTTTTTCTTTTTAATTTATAATTTTTATCTTTTTAAATTTGATAAAACACAGTTAAAATAAGCATGGGGAAATCAGAGAAAACATTATTTCAATCAAAATTAACAAACTAAAATAAAATCAGAAAGCCAAGTACGGAACAGACCTATCTGAAGCAAAATATTTTTTTATATATATTTTCCTAAAAAAATTATTTTTAACAAAATGTTTGTGAATATGAGGCCAACATCCTTTGGTAGAGCCCCTTGGGGTCCTAGGAAATTTCTGGGTCCACTGCAATTAGGCGACACGTGTGGTGTCGCCCTTACAGGCTGGGTGACATTGCTGGTGTCGCCCAAAAAAAAAGTATTTTTTATTTTCTTATTTTTTATTTTTAAATTTGAAGAAATAAGGTTACAATAAACTTGTAGAAGTAGGAAAAATAATATTTCTTATTAAATAAATTAAAATACAGTAAAAAAAAGGAAAAGCGTAGAGAGAACAAACCAGTATTAAGAAAAATAATTTTTTGTATTTTTAAAAATTTTATTTTGATCTAAACGTTTTTGAACAGTCACAAGAGAGTCCCAGGAACATGATTACAAATTCTCAGAACGTTTTGAGACTTCTGAATTTGTGCGGCATGAGTGGTGTCACCTAGGTGGCACTAGTGGTGTCGCCCTCATAGATTGGGCGATACTGCTGGTGTCACCTAGACCAGACAGGGTTTTGGGGTGTCAAAACCCTGGGTCCTAGTCACAGCCAAGTTTGGGACCCTGTTTGAACAGAAATTACTGAAAAACAGTACCTAAAACTCGTGTTTTGGGGTTGGGATCAAGCTCGAAATGCCCCACGGTGGGTGCCAAACTATTTACGATGTAAATCAGACAAATCGTTTGAAGAATAACTTTCAAATTTTGAAACCTTAAACTGATAAAAATGATGTGGTAGAGATCGAGTTCAGGTCTGAGGCAAGATCCTAGAAACGAGCAGATCCACTCTCAGATCTGTGGCAGAGCCAGCAAGATCGAAAACATTAAAACACGAGTACAAAGCAGCAAACTGACCAAAATTAATCAAAATGAAATCAAAACAATAATAAGAAGAAGAAAGAAAGGGTAAGAGAACAATACCAGATGGCCCAAGACCCCCGAGCCTTCGAGGGCACACCCGTATCAGAACCGACATCCTCTTTGCCTCTTTGATCAAGAAGTTAACCAGAAGATATCTGATTTTCAAAGGGTTGTTGTGCCCTAAGGATGGTTTAGAACTAGGGTTCCCTAGGTCTAGGTTAAGGTTTCTCAGGCTTAGGGTTAGGGTTTTTAGGTTGGGGTTTTAGTCTTAACTTTCTCTGAGCAAAGGGGGCCCAGGGTTTCAATCTCTTTTCTCTCCTCTCTTGAAGCAACCAATTTTTCATTTTTATAGATTGGGAATTAACCCATAGAGGGAACTTACCATCACCATTCAATTGCCAACCCTGGACTGCCTTTCTGAGGTCCCGGGTCTAGGCGACACTAAATGTGTCGCCCAGCCAAAATTGGTCAAATTCAGGAAATTTTCCCTAAAATAGTTGAGGGGAGCTCTGGCATGCAAAAACTGCCGTTTTGGGTTGTCAGAGCTGGGCGACAAACTGTCTGTCGCCCATGTCAAGATTGCTCGAAACCAAAAATTTTCAGTGCAGGGCAGATGCTGGGGCTATCAAGATGTTGCATGCTAAAAATCACCCAATTTGGGTCTATCTAGGTTGGCTGACACAAGGTGTGTCGCCCAGACCATATATGCCCAAAATGACAAATTCCTACTCAGCACTGATCTCTAGGTTGTCCTGCCAAAAAATGAAGATATCAAGTCAAACTGGGTTGGGCGACACTGGATGTGTTGCTCAAGCCAAAACTATCCAAAATTAGAAATTTTCATTTCAGGTTTATACATCAGCCTCTTGTGAAGATCTCAGAGAAAACTTGGGTAAAAAGGATTATTTTACTATTTTTAATTATTTTCTTGGTAAAACAGGGCGTCTGTAGAATTTCGAGTCAAAGCAGGTTATCTACAGGGTTCTGGGTAGGTAGAATGGTTCTGGATCATGGAGTAGGCTGTGTGGACTATGGATTTGGATTTACTAGAATAGTGTGGTCTTAAGGGTTCAGGAAACCACAGAATTTGCCAGATTTAAAATGGGGTGTCTACACCCCTCTTGCTGGTTCTAATGATGTTGCCTCCCTCACCCTCTCTCATCTAGATATTCTCACCTTTGATGAGAGATCGTCACTCTCATTCGAGGAAAGACACTCCCTAGTAATGGATGAGATGAGCTGCACTCCCCTTGCTAGCAGCCCCACTGAAATGGCTCCTCCATGCCCTGAAGGCACCATGATTCCCTGTGAAGCCAGCTGCATGCTTCCCCCATGTCATGCGTTTTGTATGTGCGCTCTTGACGATGACACTACGGCCTCATCCTATGAGGGTTTCACATTCCCGTTTGATGCTGAAGAGCTCAATTCGAATGGGGCAACATCCCTTGTCCTCATCCACTCAATGAGCCCTACCTCTGACGAGAGTGGTTAAGTGCCTCAATCTTGCCCTCCAGATCTGGATGATTTGGTGGCATGCGTCTCGGATTTTGGGGGAACCCGAGACTTTGAGTTCGCTCTATCTGGAACCTTGCTCAAAATTAAAGGCAGGTATACCAATAGATGATAAAGGAATTTAAGGTGGGTTCGAGACTTACGCAGGCTGGCTCGCGTGGGCGCTCTTTTAGATCATGAAGAAAGTCCCCCAGTTCTACAACTAGTTCGGAATCACCTCCCTTGGTCTGTATTCTCTTGTTTCTACAATCACACACATGGTTAATTTTATAAGACAAGTGGGCCGAAAGACCCCACCTTGTCTTTGGGTAAATGTACAGAAGGCGTGCACATTCAAAGGATAAAAGAGAAGAAGTGATGAGATGAGGGTTGGGAGAACGAAGAAGAGAGAAGAACAAGAAAACAAAGAGGCATTTGATCGGATGACTAGCTTAGCACGGTGGCTAGATTGACATGATGATTGACCTGACGTGGTAGCAAGACAGGCACAGTAACGTGAATCGGCAAGGTGGCAATACTACTCAACAACAGAACACTGTTTCAAGGCATTTTTCAACACCTTGGTTCGTGATGCGGAATAAAGAGGAAGCCAGTCAATAAAGCATTAACATACAGTGAAATTCCCAACAGTCTCATAATTACCCCAGAATGGATCAGAATCTTCCTAAATACTCTAAAAGGCCACGTGTCAAGTTTTTTCTTGATCCGACATATCTAAGACAGTGCATACAAAGAAACAATTTTAGAAAAATTAGCCCCTCAAATGGACCCCTTTACTAAAGTTATATTCTTGGTGCGTCAAATAGCTTTAGAACCACCACCATTGGATCTGGTACGGTCGGAAACCTCTATGAGTCAAGTTTCAGCTTAATCAGGCATTCCAGAACAAAGTTATGGGTAAAATATCAAAAAGGGGTAGGTCGCACACTATTCCCGTGTGGCCTTCCTACACCAATCTCCATTAAAGGAGGCTGATATGCACTGTCCCAATCAACAATTTCAAAGGCTCGTATCTCACTCGTCCTGAGTCGGACCACTCTCAAATTTGGTGGGCGTGTTCTTATCATCAAGACAAGAATTTTGATATGTGGCACGACCTCTGACAATACCCGAGCCGACAGAAAAACTAGAGAGAAGTTGATAATTCGTGAAGATAGTTGCAGAAAATTAAGTAGCAGCACTCCTCGAGTAAGTGGCCAAATCACGACACTCGCATACCCAATCAACAAAAAACCAATTGCATTATGTGTGTAAGATTCGAGGCTATCTTTGGTCCGAACCCCATATATGATGATTGGTTGGATTTCACACATGGAGGCATCGAAGCTGCTGTATATTTCGCCGTCGAATTCTAGATTCCGGTCAAAACCCAAAAGTTGTGAAATCTTCGTTCGGGCTCCAAATCGCATCCTGTTTGTCGCAACGTGATCGTGACAGCATGCTCAATGTGATTCTATGAAGAAACAAAAGAAAAATATAAATAAACAAGCATCCTATCGATCTGAAGTTTGCAAGATTCATTCAAATTTTGAGTCGCATGATCGTAGTCTAATAACACGATCCATGACTCAAAGTTGGTATCAAATCGATCCACATGCCCAGCCCTATAAGAAAACCATCATATTTCGATCAATGGGAACCAAAGCAACCCTAGATCATCCATGGAAGATCATGCAAGTTTTAGGGCAACAACAGGGACTATTTTGAAATTTCACACATTGTTGGGCAGGGGCAAAAATCCTTTTGCACCCAATTTTAGAATTTCTTCTAATTCAATTAAATTTTAATTATCATCAACTTAAGTAGTTTTTGGGCATCCACCCATGTTCGGGCCCAATTCTATAAGTACATGCTAAACAAAATTGTAAAGGACCCTTGATTATTCAATAGTCATCAATAAAATTTGAGAGTTTTCACATTCAAATTGTGGGTACGTCTTGGAGTGAGAGAGAGGAGAGAGGAGAAAAAGGTTGATACCCTTCGGTAAGGTAATTGTCTCTCTCCTCTTTTCTCTCTTCTACTCTTTTCTCACTCTCTCTCCTACTTTTTTCTCTCTCCACTTTTCTCTCTTTCTCTCCTCCTCTTTTCTCTCTCTTTCTCTTTCCTCCTCTTTTCTCTCTCTTTCTCTCTCATCTTTTCTCTCTTTCTCTCTCCTCTTTTCTCTCTCTTTCTCCTCGTCTATATATTTCTTTCCTATTTCTTCTCTGAGCTTCTTTATCCATTTTCCTTCCTTTTCGTTATCTTTCCTTTTTCTTTCTTCTCTTTTCTAATCCCTCTCTGTTCTCTCTCCTTCCTTTCTATTCATGCATGGTGGAGTCCATCCCCAAGCATGATGTTTTCTTGCTTGCCTTAACCCGAGTGGCAGGTCGAGCCTCTGTCAATGTCCCCTTATTTAATCATCTGACAAGGACGGCGTAAGCACATTGCCACCCATGTCTTCTCTTTATTCTTCTTCATCTGACATGGACGATGTAAGCACATCACCACCCATGTCTTTTCTCTCTTCTTCTTCATCTGATACGGACGACGGAAGCACATCGCCGCCCATGTATTCTCTATCTTCTTCTTCATCAGACATGGACGGCGTAAGCACATCGCCGCCCATGTCTTTTCTCTCTTCTTCTTCATCTGACACGAATGGAAGAAACACATCATCGCTCATGTCTTTTCTCTCTTCTTCTTCATCAGACATGGACGGCGTAAGCACATCGCCGCCCATGTCTTTTCTCTTTTCTTCTTCATCTAACACAGACGGTGTCTTCTCTCTCTTCTTCTTCATTAGACATGGACGGCATAAGCACATGGCCACCCATGTCTTTTCTCTCTTCTTCTTCATCTAACACGGACGATAAAAATACATCGCAGCCCATGTCTTCTCTCTCTGCTTCATCATTCGATATGGAGAGCGTAAGCACATCGTCGCCCATGTCTTTTCTCTCTTCTTCATCTGACACGGATGGAAGAAACACTTCGCCGCCCTTATCTTCTCTCTCTTCTTCTTCATCTGACATGGATGGAGGAAGCACTTTGTTGCCCATATCTTCTCTTTCTTCTACTTCATATGACATAGATAGTGTAAGAACATCACTGCCCATGTCTTCTCTCTCTTCTTCTTCATCTGACATAGACGGCGTAAGCTCATCGCCATCCATGTTCTTTCTTATCCTCTCTCTCAATGCTGCTCATGATCCCCTGCTTAGTTCTCTCCCTTTGTTTTTTCGTGCTTTTCCTTCTTTCTTTCGTCTCTACCTTTTTCCTTTCTCCCCAATTGCTCATCTCGTCTTCTTCTCACATGCACGACATCGGTAGTACTGTGCATGTCTCTCTGTCTCTTTCTTCACTCTCTCTCTTGTTTGACCAAGAGGCGCTGAGATAAACATTGCCATGGTAGTCTCTTCGTCTAACAGTATTGTCACTAAGTCGGTCTTAGTTATTCTGCTTACCTTACTGCAATGATAGGCTAACCATTGTGTCAGACCGACCAATGATCGTTTTGATGTCTAGTAGAATTTCTGTTGTGACAATCTAGTTATCGTGCTTGTCTTGCTACCATGCCGGGACAATCACTTTCTGATCTAGCTGCTGTGTTAGTCTCGCCACCTAGTCAAAATTACTCTGGTCTACCTCTTTCTTCTTCTTTTACTTTTCGTCTTACCCTTTTCTTCTTTTAGATGTGCATGTCTGTGTACATTCGCTCAAAGAGAAGATGGGGCCTCTTTCTCCCCACTTGTCTTGTAAAACTAACCATGTGTGTGTGATTATAGAAACAGGAGAATACAAGCCAAGGGAGACGATTTCAAACCAGGTTTACAACTGGGGGGCTTTCTTCGTGATCTAAGAGGGCACCCACATGAGCCAGCCCAAGTAAGTCCCGAACCCACCTTAAATTCCTCTCTCATCAGTAGGTCACTTACCCTTGCTCTTAAACTAGGATCCCGAAAGAGTAATCTCAAAGTCCCAGGTTCCCTTAAAACCCGATCCGGTGGGTGAGATCGAGGCACCTAACCCGCTTGGCGAATCCACTAGGGACTTAGTACCCCTTCATCGGGTCGTTCTTGTTTGCTTAGTTTTTCTTATGGTTTTTTTTGTTTTCACACACCACATGGCCACAAGGTTTCTCAACCCATTTATCCAGATCAGGGATTTTCTGATCCCCACATTCACGAGCGTTTCCCAAGAACAAGTTCCTCGAACTTCATTCCCAACCTTTCATTCTTTCTATCTTCCAAGTCTTAACCTGGATAGGCATGAGGAGGGACTTAGAGGTCCCTAACCCCATCCCCTAGCTCTGGTGGAACATCCACCAAGGCACCCTGCATCGGTAGCACATCTACTATCACCCACAACATGAACCTTGTCACTGGTAAGTCACTTGTCGGTCGTATTACCTAGATACGCCGGAAGGCTGCCCAGTCCCTTGCTGCAAAAGGCAAAGAAGTTGTCATTGCCTCAGTGGGTCGCCGCAAGGCTACCCCGCACATTCCTGCACCACGACGAGTCTCTACCCTTAGAGGCTCGGCACATCGAGACGGAGACCCTGGGGCTCACACACACTTGAAAGCTCGTGGGTTATCCATTAGAGACACACCTTGGGGCAACTTTTATGTTACCACGAGTCAACGGCCAGGATCAGGCCTCCCAATACCAAGTCCTGCGCACATTGTGCATTTGTATCCTACCACTCGGGGCAACACCATCGCTGCATCAACCCAAGTACATGGAAGATGATCCCCTCGTCCTCCTCCATAGCACACACTTATGCACCCTGTAAGGGGCAGGATTCCACCTATTCTCTTATAAACACCTACTTGCAATTCTCGGCCTCCTAAGGCTAAACCACTTGCTCGAGCCCAGGCTGACCTCCAAGTCACCCGTGGTCCTTCTTCAAGGGATGCGCACACATCGTCGTCACAGACAGCCCCTTGCCCTTGACTCAAGTGTCCTCATGAGTCAACTATGTTTTTGCCTGCCCCTCCCTCTTTGAGCAAGAACCTCCAACCTTGATACTCGAACACCTTCCCCAAGAGTACCATCTTGAACCAACCCCATCATCTCGATCATGTCTCTGGAGCCTATAAAAGAGCTCAGAGCATCCACCTTGTGGGAGACCAAGTCCTTCTTCTTCCTCGGTTTAGGTTGACTCCAGTCCCTGACCCTCATCCTTTGTCGCACCTAATCGAGATAACCCTTTCTTGTGCAAGAAGGGCCGATCAGCCGCAGTCTCGATCACAGTTCTGGCATGAGGTCCATCAAAACCTCAAAGCTAAGGGTTTGCAAATTCTGACTAGGGAAGCAACCAAGACGGTCGGGGCAATCAGCTCTGGTGACCCGCTTCACCTGAACCCTTTCTACCCTCTTCAGATGACAAAGCCTGAAGAAGAAATCCATGAACCTTGTACTTAGGTTAGTGTTGAAGAAGATGACCCAGCCACTCAGTAGCCTCGGTCCCAAGACCGTCAAGAACTGGTCCTCACACGATCAACATACAAGACTTGAGTCCAATCGGGGCATCCTGACCCTTGCGGACTGATCTGCTGTGTGCGACCCATCAAGCTCGCAAGCCCTCAACTGCAGCAAAGGTTGACCTCCCTGAAGAAACAATCAGCATAATGGTTGTAAACGAGCTTGGTGACTTGCAGGAAGAGCTTATGAATAAGTTTGAAGACATGGTGTGAGCAATGATGGGGAAGATCGATTGCATAGATGCCGCACAACAATCAGCAAATCATGAGGTCGATTCCCATCACTCGGATGATACACCTTCAAGGCAGCCCCTTCCCTCTGCCTCAAAGGACAATTTTGTCCCTTACCTTGTCTCACAGGTAGACATCGATGCTATGGTGACCCATAGCTTAAAGAACAGACAAATCCTGGGAATATAGGGTGCAACACCTTATCAAAAGCCGTACCCTTCATATATTGACAAGGTGTCGTTTCCCTCAGATTACAAGAAAGGGAAGTTTCCCTTGTTTAATGGAGCCACCTCCCCAAACTAGCATATTGCCCACTTCCAAGCAGCATGTCGAGAGACCGTGGGTGATGGTAAACTCCTTCTCCATCAGTTTATTGAAACCGTTGATGGCCCGGCTTTCAAGTGGTATGCTCAGCTTCCCCCAAACTCAGTACATACTTGGGCGGAAATGGAGAAATTTTCCACCAGCATTTCTATGAGGTTGATAGAGAGGTTTAAACCATCAAACTTTTCACCTTGAACCAAGATCTTGATGAGCTTATGGATCAATTCAGATCGAGGTGGAGAAATTTGGCCGCTCGCCATCCCAATCCCATGCCTGAGAAGGAAGCGGTGCAAACCTGTGTGGACCATGCAACTGGAGCTCGCTCCACATGACTTTCATGTTAGAGCTGATCTCCAAATCAATCGGCATAGAAAGCTTATCATGCCACCACGGTGGGTCACGACAATAGTCTGCAAGCTCAGGGAAAAGTCGGGGCAATGGTAGCTCTAGGACTAATACCTAGGGCAACCAACCAAAAGGAGTGATCAGCATAGCCTTCTCTGTAAGCGATCCAAAGAAGGCTCCCTTCCAAACTTTGGATCTCTCAAAACGACTAAACACAGCGAAAGCGCCCCAAACAGGCAAGCAACAACAGTCGTACAACCGGGTACCTCCACCTGCAAACCTTAATGGGGATGATTATTGGACCAGGCATAGAAATAAAGTCTACCCCTTTGAGAAGGAATGGGTCCCTGCACTATTCTGGTTATTTCTTGAACAAAACATCATTGAGCTTCTGGAGACCAAGTTCCTTGATCAAGTCAGACTTGATACCCATGCGAATTATTGTGCTTACCATCGAAGGATTAACCACCCTACAGATGATTGCTACATGTTGAAAGACATTATCAAGGCCCTGATTTAGAAGGGCCAGACAAAGCTTGAAATGCTAAAGAAGGCATTCGGGATGGTAGAAGCCTCCCACGCAGTAATAGTCCAAGTGGAAGACGAAGTGCCTAACCTCCTTCACGCCCTGTTTGTCATGATGCTTCAAGAATGCCTCATCACACCAAAGCGGGCAAGGTAGCCCCGATACCTTGCTCAAGGCACTAAGAATTATTGGTGCCCGTACTATCAGATATGAGGCCACGACATGAGCGAATGCTCAAGTTTTCATGATATAATTGCAGAGGAAATATAGGCATGCCAATAGTCTTACAATGTTCCAGAGAAAGATCCCTGAACCACTGCTCCACCAGTACGAGGGGACCTCCTGACACAAGTCCTGGGTGAAAATGACTCAGATTCTGCTGAACCCTCAACGTCTCAACCATGGATAGTCCATCATGGGCGGAGCACACTCAAATCCTTAAGGCGCGAAGCAGTTCATCGAGCTAGGGTTTTCCATAAACCAATGAAAACCAAGAGAAGATGAGCACCAAGGGCAGCTCACCAGAGAAACAAGACTACTCAACCACCAATTGAGTAAGAATTTCTCATGCCTCTTCCCCCATTGCCGACCTTGTAGGAATTCATCCCCGACATGATCTTCCTCACTTCCTTACCCGATCAAGAGAATGTACCCGAGCCATCTTCTACTCAGGATACGTCCAATGAGGATGATGACATTAAAGGCATTCCCCAACCATTTACGCAGGGGAAAGACCTAAAAGACTCCCTGCACACATCCAATTCTGGTGATGATGCAAAATGCTGCCCATATCGGTTTAATGAGGGGAACGACCTTAAAACTCCCTCACTTACTCGCCCTTCTCCTTCTTGTTATTCTGCTTCTCATCCTTCCTCTTCTATGTTTCCTACAGGTATAGCCTTGAATTATCCAAACTTCGAAGCCCTTGATAAAGAGCTTTAAGGAACCAATATAAGCTGGACATACAGGAAACAGTTAAAAACAACGCTGGCCCAGGCAACTAGATTATTAACAGTTGCTGATGCTCTGGCGGCTCGAGCCAAAGAAGAGTCATCTTCTTCAAAGAAGCACAAGAAGTCAAAACCAAAGAAATCCCAATGGCCCCCTGAGCCTGACTTTGAATAGAGACTGAGAGAATCAAGGGGGCAGAGCTTTTATGCTCAGGAAGCTTGCCACACAGTACAAGCCTATGAAGTATCAGCTAGCGCGGGACAAATGCTGCATGCACTCATGCAAAGACTGAGCAATTCATATAAGGATGCTCCTGGCCCCACGATCACTGAATCCCAATTTCCCTGTAACTTTCAAGTCAAAATCCTGCAACCTGATATGCTATCAATGTTTGAGGTTGACCCTTCTAACCCTCAGTTCGAGAAACGTGCAGAAATCATGACCTACCTCGGAACTATATTGGAAGCAGAGATGTCAAGATCATCGGTCTCTGCACTTGATATTAATGAGAAGATCTCTGAAGCCAATGATGAAGAGTTGCAAGAGGACCCAGAAGAATGGGAAGAAGGCAGTCAAGCCACAACTGACGAGCTCAAAGAGATAAATCTTGGAGATGAAGCCAACCTCAAGCCCACTTTCATCACGGTGAATATGTCTCTAGAAGAGAAGGAGAACTCTACCGGCTTCTTACAAAACAATCGAGACGTCTTTGCCTAGCATTACCATGAAATGCCTGATTTAGAACCTCAAGTTGCAGTTCACCATCATGGCATTGACCCAACCATCAAAGCTGTCAAGCAGAAATCAAGGAGGTTCAAGCTTGACCTCGAAATGCAAATAGATGCTGAAATGATCAAGCTTACGCAAGCAGGTTTTATTCGTGAAGTCAAGTACCCAAAGTGGTTGGCAAATGTTATCCCAGTTAAGAGGCAGAACAACTAAATTAGAGTTTGCATTGACTTCCGCAACTTGAATACATCATGTCCCAAGGATGACTTCCCATTGTCGTTCACCGAGATGCTCATTGACTCTATAACTCACTGTCAAATCTTTTCCTTCATGAATGGATACTCTGGGTATAATAAGATATGGTTGGCACCAAAAGATGAGGAAGCCTCCATGTTCTTTACTCCAAAAGGGGTCTTCTGCTACACAATGATGCATTTTGGATTAAAGAATGTTGGTGCCACATATCAGAGGGCAATGACAACCATCTTCAAGGATATGGCGCACAAGCAGGTCGAATGTTATGTTGACGACTTGGTGGTAAAATCCGAAGAGAAAGACAATATATGAGGGACCTTGAAAATGTGCTCAATCGGTTATGCCTTCATCAATTTAAAATGAACCCACTGAAATGCGCTTTTGGTGTGTGTTCAGGGAAGTTCTTGTGGTTCATTGTTAAACACCGAGGGCTGGAAGTTGAGCTAGTCAAGATCAAGGAAATCCAAGAAATGTCATCGCCAACTACATTACGAGAGTTGCGCTCTCTTCAAGGGTAGTTGGCGTACATTTGCAAGTTCATCTCAAACCTCTCAGGTCGCTGTAAACCATTTGCGCATCTGTTAAAGAAAGATACCCTGTTCATCTGGGATGAAGCATGTCTGGCAGCCCTCAATGACATCAAGCATTATTTACTCAATCCTCCAGTGCTCTCTACACCGATACTGGGAAGACCTCTCATCTTATACGCGTCAACTCTAGATGAGTCACTTGGGGCATTGTTGGGGCAGAATAACGACGAAGGGAAAGAAACAGCACTGTACTATCTCAGCAACAAGATGCAAGGGGCCGAGAAGAATTATTCCTCTATGGAGATGTTGTGCTTGGTCCTGATCTTCGCAGTACAAAAACTTTGTCACTACTTGCTAGGTCATGACGTAAAACTCATATCGAAGGCAGATCCAGTAAAGTTCCTCATGACACTTCCATGCTTATCAGGACGTCTTGCTAAGTGGGCATTAT
Organism: Amborella trichopoda; assembly: GCF_000471905.2. The sequence goes on along the minus strand of NW_006499207.1, from coordinate 2,671,978 downwards.
TGCTAATGGAATTTGACATCACATATGTCCCACAAAAGGTCATCAAGGGCCAATTCTTAGCTTATTTTCTCGTAGCACATCCTATGCCAGAAGAATCTCCTTTATCAAGTGACCTGCTTGATGAAGAAGTATTCTGTGTAGAGCTTGTTCACACGTGGGAAATATATTTTGACGGAGCCTTCCAATCGGACTAAGGAGGCATCGGAGTAGTATTGTTGACTCTAAAAGAAGGAGTATTGCCTCTTTCTTCCTCTCTTACCAAAGCCGGTTCTCATAATGAACCAAAATATCGGGCCCTTATAATTGGATTGGAGATAGCCTTTGATCTAGACTTGGAGAACCTCAAGATCTGTGGTGACTATGAGTTGGTTATCCGACAGCTCAAAGGGATCTATGACGTAAGAAAAGACACTCTCAAACCTTATCATTATACCGTAAATTGTATATAGCATAGTTCAAGGATGTATCCTTGAGTCACATCCCCAGGAGGTTAAACTCTTAGGCTGATGCACTTGCAAAACTCGAGGCTACAATTCAATTGTCCTCACCAGGACCCACGCCTGTCTGGTGGCAGAGTGGAGACACATTAATCTAAGAACTGAGGTGGACGTGGATGATGAGAGAAATCTCTTCCACGAGTGCCCACCTTATCCATTTGGAGCACTTCTATCAGTCAAAGAAATTATCAAGACTGAACACAAAGTGGCATGGGGTCAGGGAGCTAAGGTTCAAAACCAAGAATGGAGTTCTTCGACCCAATATGCGCAGAAATCAAGCAGGCAAAAGATTGGAGAGAGCCCATCACTAATTTTCTAAGACATGATAGACTTCTGGAGGATCGTGCAGAGCATAACATTGTACGTCGAATGTTCACCAAGTTTACCCTTGAAGGAGATGCTCTTTTCAGAAGGTCATTTGACAATATTCTTCTTAGATGTGTGGACGTGCAAGAAGTAAATAAGGTGCTCGAAGAAGTACACTCAGGCATTTGTGGATTGCACCAGTCTGGCCCTAAGCTCTATGAACGGATACGCAGATTGGGGTACTATTGGCCTTAGATGATTGTTGATTCCTTAAACTATGCTAAAAAGTGCCAGGTATGCCAAATACACTCATGCCTTGTTCATCAACCTCTAGAGCCATTACACCCGACAGTGGCATCATGACCTTTTCACAATGGGGTACGGACATTATAGGGCCTATTGTCCCTCCTTCAGCAATGGGTCATGTCTTTATTCTAGTTGCAACAGATTATTTCTCCAAGTGGGCTGAAGCAGTCCCCCTTAAGCAAGTTCCTGGGACCATGGTGGCCAACTTCGTAAAACATCACATCATATATCGTTTCAGAGTGCCTGACCAGATTATATCTGACAACAGTCCCTAGTTCAGGAGTCATCACATTGATCGCTTGGTTACTTTGAATGGAGGTACTCAACTATGTAATCACCCTCAAGCCAACGGGTTAGCCGAGGCTTTCAATAAAACTTTGTGCAATGTTTTCAGGAAATCAGTATCAAAGACGAAGAAGGACTGGCATGAGAAACTTCTTGAAGCCTTGTGGGCATATCTCACTACCACAAGAAATGCCATTGATTCCACTCCTTACTACCTAACCTATGGGGGTGAAGCAATTTTACCTCTTGAAATTCAAATCCCTTCCCTACATGTCGTTGTACATCAAGGACTAACCGAAGATGAGAGAGTCATACTTCACTATCAAGAATTGGATGCACTCGATGAAAAGAGGTTGCAGGCTCAACAGAACCTTGAACTCAACTAGGGAAGAATGAAGAGGGCCTTTGACAAGTCAGTCAAAATCCTCTCATACAACTAGCCATTAAGAAGCCAATTGTTATGCATGGGTGGCGCAAAGAGAAATTTGAACCCAAGTGGGAGGGTCCCTTTATAGTAAAACAGGTCACTCAAAATGGAGGTTACATACTTGCACACCTTGATCAAGAGGAAGCAAAGCCCCTTATGAATGGGTGAAATCTAAAGAAATACTACCCATGGTATATACTCAAAAAGACTCGATACACAACAGTAAAGAGTCAAAAGGATGGTAAAAGGAAAGCAAGCAAGAAAGTCCAAACAAGGTTTAACTCTTTTTATAGCATTAAAAGGAGTTGCAAGTTACAATCAAAAGCTCATTATTAGGGGGATTACAAATCTCTTGCATCTGAGGAAAGATAACAGTTGACACCAAAAGCGTTGCTCTTGCATATGAGGAAAAGAGAACAGTTGCACTAGAGCATTGCTCTTGCATCTGAGGATAAGAGGACAATTACAAGCCAAAAAGAAACACCCTCATCATGAAGAAGTAGCAAAACTACTTGAGAGTCAACTTCAATTCATCTGGCGGGTGTTCTCATCGATGATGATTACAGGTGAAAAGAAGAAGCCAACCATTTTCGAGTCAGCTTCAATTCATCTGACGAGTGTATCAAACATACAAAGTGTCACGACCCCGCCCCCTGACCCCTATCAGAGGGCGACAGAGTGTGGGATCCCAACTGGAGGTTGCGAACATCACTCAAGTGGGAGTGGCTCAACGCATGAAAACGTGGAATCAGGAGCAAACTATAAAAGGAAGCTAGAATATAACCATTCATCAAACAAAGAACAATTCAAAAGTACAACCAACTTATTCATATCAGTATTAAAAAGTCTTTACAATTCCTTTAAGGCTCTACTGGCCCAAAATACACAACATGAGGTACACCACACATTACTGAGACATCCAAAGCATACAATGAAATTCTTTAAAGGATGGATTTTTAACCTCTTGACTTCTAGCTTCAAATCCCCAATGGTCACCCACCTTAAGTACAAGTGTCAACACTCTTCACTCTACAGTTATGAAAAAAGATGGAATGAGCTAAAAGCCTAGTTAGCATATATACACCATTGCATTCCAACTAACATGATAGTGATAACAAATATGCAACACACATATACGTACATAATCATATGTATCAAAGCAAGTCCCTCAACATGCTTCTCAACACTCTAACAGAAATGTGAGAAAGGAAGTTCAATATATATATAATGCATAAGTCACAGTCACCTTTCTTAAAGTAGAGTAATAAACACAGCAGATCACAATTACAGTTAAAAGCTCGTGGAGAAAGCGTAAATAAGTCCAGAAAACAAATCTATCTACTCCTGAAGTAGAAGCCACATCGGTCTGGCTAAGCCAATCCTGAACTTGGGACTTCTACCGTCACTCAGGAGGGGTGGACCATGACAAGTGGAAGAGCCACTTTGTAAAGCCCTCATACACACACACATCTCCAATGTGCTTTGGGCTTTTCGATACGCAGAGGCCTTGCAAGACACTATCCTCTCTTTGCACCCTTTTTGGAGAGAGGGCGCTACACTGCCATTAGGTGATCCAATGTGTAGTGCTCACATAGATCTGGGGGGCGCGACCCTCCCAACTACTCACATTCTGAGTCCTGTCCTATCATGGGGAGAAAGGGAAAAATCGCAGCTGCCAGTACCATCCTTCAAACTGTAGGTGCCCTTTCACATATAACATAAGCATTATGCTACCATCATTCACACAATATGTATCCATTCACATATATCATTAGCATTATGATACCATCATTCACACAGTAGGTATCCATTCACATATAGCATAATCATTATGATACCATCATTCACACAATATGTATCCATTCACATATAGCATAAGCATTATGATACAATCATTCACACAGTAGGTATCCATTCACATATAGCATAAGCATTATGATACCATCACTCACACAATAGGTATCCATTCACATATAACATAATCATTATTAAGATCATGCAAATCATATCACAATAGGGAATTCATCATGATCATGCTCTCATGTCGTAGCAAAGCATAACTTCATTATCATGCATGCGTACGTGCGCTCACACTTAGGGTCCTAACTTTTTTACCATTTAGAGTTTGAAGATGATTCCAAAATCAATTTCGTACCAAACACACCTATCCGTCACTTGGGAGTGCTTTAGAGACAACAGGATTCCGTTTGACCTCTTAAAGGTTTAAGGAAATGAGGGTTAACTAACTTCCCCTTGCTGTGTACAGTGGACAACAACATGCCCTGCTTCAAATAATTATAACATTCAAACCGTAAAGCAACTTGTGACGATTTCAAAATAAAAGTTTAAGCCAAGATGTATATCTTTCTAATAAACCAAACATGAAAGCATTTGGATCAATTAGATGGTTTGAAAATTTGTGGTAAGCAAGGCGTTAGTTCTGAGTTTCATCAATACTGCCCATAGTGACAAACCTTCATAAAGAAAGGTATAACTTTCAATCTAGGAATCTTTTCAAAATAGTTTCCACATGAAAATTTTATCCCATTCACAGATCTTTCAACTGGCTATGGTTTGGCCGAAAATGAACTTCGTTTGGCTAACAAAATTAGTGACCACCGTGGTATAAATGAAAACTCCAAGAAAATAGTCAGTAATGATATACCTTCCCATTTTGAAACATAACTTCATTTTTGTAAATAATTTCAGAAATGGGAAAAAACAAACATTTTACTAGACTTGTATATCTTTTCAATGGGGGTGATTTGAGGTCAATCGGATCCCATTTTGTCTTTTCAAAAGCCTCCTATAAGAACATGCAAACTTCTGGAATTTCACAGTGGCATACAACATGTCTCAAGCATACATTCCATGATCTTCATTTCATGGTGAGGCACATGATAACAACCATTCTCTCACAGTGTGAACACACACATAATCATGCGTAGCATGAATTTCTTACATAATCTTGGAGTCATACATTCATTCTTCACCATTATCATAGAACAAGAGCCCCAATTTCTAAATAAAAAGGTGTAAGGATTTTCTTACATCACATACACTTTCATTCTCATTTTGCATGCATAAATTCCATGAATCCTTACGGCTATCAAGCAATGGTGATGGATCTACTTACATAAACAACAATAGTGTCTTCTCCACTCCTCTCCATACAGCTCTCACCCACCCAAATTTGGCTGCTTACCAACTGTCACTTCTTCCCACCTTATGTCTTAGAGAGAGAAATTAAGTAAGAATGAGTGCCACGGGTGAGGAAGGGGGCTAAAGTACTCTTGGGTTGAGGTGGCTAGCCAAGTGTCACTAAAGACATGTAAAATCTGGACATGTGGCACTCAATTGACATGCATATAATAAGTGGCATACACAACTCATGCATGTCAGAGACATAGCTGGCGCTGCACACAAATCCACTCGGTGTTGGCTTCTTCCAACTGACGCTAGCCTTCTTCTCCAACTCACCTGACGTTGGCCTTCTTCTCCAACTCACCCGGTGCTGGCTCTCCCAACCGGTGCTGGCCCTCTTCTCCACCTCACCTGACGCTGGCTCTTCCAACCGGCGCTGGCCTTCTCCAACTCACCTGGTGCTGATGTTCCAACCAGCCCTGACCTTCTTCTCCAACTCACCCGGTGCTGGCTCTTCCAACCGGCGTTGGCCTTCTTCTCCAACTCATCTGGCGCTGGCTCTTAACCTCAGCCTCCCTATCCTGCCATATCTTCTAACTGGCAGGGAAAAGTTTGGGTCGTCACACAAAGTAGACTTCTCTGTAAACGAACTGACCTATGATAGAGAGCGTACCATGTTCACAATGGGTGCCCCGCCACGGAACAACATGGACTTTACTATTGTGCTAGAGGATTTGGCTTCCAACAGGCTTCATAAGCCAAGCCTTACAATGGGTTACCGCCCTTCATTGACCCCACTCATCACCATGCATGAACACAGCAGAACACGGCTAACCACCATTCATCAGAGGATCAAACAAGTAATAGTCACGCATGACTAAAGCCAAGCGCATCATGTTATTAGCCACGTGCGACAAAGGCACTAACTAGTGCCATGCGAGACTACCGCTGATTGAGTTTTGGAGACTCAGCATTGACTGCATATCTTAAAAAAAAATAAGCTAGAGCCGGATGTGTTTTGATCCCCAACGACGGCTGCGTGTCCTAACACCAACGCCGACTATGTTCCAGAGAGCGCCGACTGCGTATCCTAAATTAGCACCTGCTGTGGCCCCTTCCTACTATGACTGTTTGCATCCCTGTGACTTGTCGTTTTCCCCATGCCCACCTTCTCGAGGACCCTCGTTTTCTTGCAAGAAACCCTTCTTCTCCTCAATGATTGCAAACCTTCTCGAGGCCCCTCATTTTTCTCCCCTGACTCTGTCTCTGACAACCGTTCGCCTCCCGCGACCTTTGATTTTTCACCAAAAAATCCCCCTCTTCCATTGGAAACCATAAGGCCTATCCCCTTCCTGCACACTACCGAAAAATTGGAGAGACATGGCAAAAATCCCAAGGCAGCCTTGTGCTGCAACTTCTGCCCTTTTCCCTTCTTCCAAGCACCCTAAACTAAGGTAAAAGTCTCTTCTTTTCCTGCTATACTAGTCGGCAAAATGTTGCAACTTCACGAAGGCCCGGTGTTCTCTCTAATGCTCTCTCCTATTTGTAGGCAAACTTTGGCAGAATCCTACTCGAAGTACCCTGTGTTCTACCAAAAATCATCAAAAGTCCTCTCACTCTTACTGCTCAAAACCTTAGCTGTTTCACCATAAGTGAAATAGTGAGAATGGGGTTTTACCCCCTTATATAGGCAAAGTTTCCCTAGAGTATCCCCAATAAACCAGGAATACCAATCATGTCCTCAAAGGTCAAACGGCAGTGGGTTGGATTGGGTCGGGCTCAGACCCATGGCCCGAATGAAAGACTATCGTCGATCATGAAAGATCAAAACCAAGATCGTCTCGAACTTGGACTGAAGGCCCGGACCGTAGCATATGACCGACGCCGGCTGTGTTCTTATATGACTAACATCGGCTGTGTTCTCAATGACCTAGTGTTCTTCTATGATCAACACTGACTGAGTTCTTCAATGACCCAGTGCTGACTGTGCTCTTCTTTGACCAGCACCGCTTGTGTTCCCAAGCTTACCGCCATGTGTGTTGCCACTATGCACACTAGTGGCACTTATGTTGCCTCCGCCTGTGCTAAACGCCATGTACGTGTCAACACTTCTACTTCTCAAACCTGCTGCCATGTGTGTTACACTCTTCATGTAAGCACCACGCATGTTGTAGCGTCGTGCATGCTAAACCTTCATCACCACTATGCATGTCTCACCACTATCCCCAGTGGAGTTATGTGCATGCCATTACCACTATCCCTAGTAGAGTTACATCTAGCTGTTCCACCCAGGCAATGACTGGTCATCCCCAATGGTGTTGGGAGTACACCTCTTCCCTCATCCCCAGTAGCAGTTACACCTGTACTGCAGCCCCATTGATCCCTAGTGGAGTTATGGCCATCCTTACCTCTTTAATTCCCTGTGGGTCTGTCTCACACTTAGCTATCCTACCCCTAGGAGTTGGGTTACCTTTCATAAGCCTATTCCCCATGGAGTTCCATCTTTCACCACTAGGGAAGTCATACTTGTCCCATAATCTCCAGTGAAGTCTACCTCCCATCTAAAACCCTTACTATTATTTTACCCCCAGGGAGTCAAATTATTTTGCACAGGCCTATGTAGCTTCACCTACATGGTGACACACACCATGGTCTGTGCTACATGACCTTATACTGCACAACCTTGGTCTAGGTGCATGACCCTAAATTGCATGGTCCAAATTATATGACCTGAAACTGTAGAGGAGGTCTAGTTGCACAACCTTCAACTGCCTAGTCCTAGATGCATGAATTTAAATTGTATAGCCACAGTCCAGAATATATGACCTTAAATCATAATATACGTCCCAACTGCATGATATTAAAAGGCTTAGCACCATGGTCCAAACTATATGACCTTAAACTATAGCCGTGGTCTAGTTGCACGACCTTAAACTGCATGGTCCTAGTTACATGACTTTAAACTGCATAACCACGGTCCAAGCTATATGACCTTAAACCATAGTGCACGTCTTGGCCGCATGACGATAAATTGCTTTGCATAGGTCCCAGGGGCATCACCTTAAACATGCCTCCACACATGTGCACATACCATTTTACATGAATCTTCACGCACGTCTTCCCTAACCGGCTCGTTGGTGTGCACCCATCATCTTTATAATTCCCCAGTGAATCCCTTCATTAGGACTTATCATTCCCCAATGAGTCTTACCCATGCCCACAAAATCGTGAACCATCCCGCCATCTTTACTCGTCATCAGCTAGTAGGTCACCACTTTTCACCTTCCATATATACATCATCCATCTTGCATAGGTAGCCTCGTGCCATTCCCCCCCAAAGTTAGTCAAAAACCACCACCATACTCACTTCATGGCCTCCACAGACTGCCATCCATCCCCACCATGGTTCAGCTGTATGACCTTAAACTGTAGTACATGTCCTTGTCGCATGATGATAAAAGGCTTAACATAAGTCTCGAAGACATGACCTAAACACGTCATCACAAAAAAAAAAAAAAACAAAAATAAAGGCATGGTTTATACCTGGGCAAAGAAACGCCATGAGTAAAAATTACAGATGGGCATGGTCACGAAACCATGAGTAAAAGAGTTACGTGAAAATAAAAAACTCGGATACTGCTGTTGGACGGTATTTTTCATCAACATGCGGCCCCCGCTCAATAAAGGCCTAGCAAGTAGTGGAAATTTCAACAGTCTCAAAACAACCTCAAAATTGGCCAGGATCTTCATGAGGTCTCTCAAAATTTTCCTGCTAAGTTTTGTCACATTCTAACATTTCTAAGGCAGTGCTAACTGAGAAACAGTTCCAGCAGAATTAGCCTCTTGCACCCTCAACCGGACCCCTATAACTAGAGCTACATTTTCAACATCTCAAATTGTTGTGGGACCATCATCATTTGATTCGATATGATTGAAAATCCCCAAGGTTCAAGTTTCAGCCCAGACAGACACCTCATGAAGAAGTTATAGGTGAAAGACTGAAGCAGGAGGAGCCGCACGCTATTCCCGTGCGGCCACCTTGCAACACTAAACTATTAAAGGGCAGTCACGACCAGTGACTTTTAACGCTCATATCTCGACTGTCCCATGTCGGATCACTCTAAAATTTGGTAAGCATGTTTTTCTAGTCAAGATGAGCGATTCGATATGTGGCACGCCCCGTGACGATACCCGAGCGCGAAGAAAAGCTAGAGAGGTGTTGCTGATCCGTGAAGAAAGTGCAAGAAACTCAGCAGCGTCGTGCCTCGCTCGAGCGACCAAATCACGTCCATCACGAGCCCGATTGACACAAGACCAATTCCATTGCAAGCATAAGGTCTCGGCCATCCCTGACCCAAATCTCGTACATGATGAACGGTCAGATTCTACACACAAAGCTGATGAACTGACTGCGAATTGCGTCACTAAAATCCTTGATTCTCGTCAAAAGTCCAAACTTGCAAAATCCTCATTTGGCCAAGGAATCGAGCTGTGTTTGGTGCCCCGTGATCATAACGACATGTTTAATGTGATTCAGTGAAGAAAACATAGGAAAACATCAAGGAACGAACACACTATCGATTTGAAGTTTCAAGATCTACTCAAAATTCAAGTCACATGATCGTGCACCAAAAACAGGATCCATGGCTAGAAGTTGGTATCAAATTAATCGCCATGCTGAGCTCTACAAAGAAAACAATCATCTTACGATCAATCGGGCATCAGAACGACCCTGGATCAGCCATGCATGAATTCACAAGTCCTAGGGCAACATTAAGACAGTTATAGAATACCACAACTTTTTAAGAATGGGTAAATCTGTCATTTTGCACCCTATTTTCTAATTTCTTTTAAATCAATTTAATCTTAATTTTTAGTAATTAGGGTTATTTTTGATCAGCCACCCATGTTTGAGGCACACTTCTATATATATGTACCACCATTGTAAGTAGAAAGAGGAGAGAAGGCATACACATACATACACAAGAGAGAGTTTTCACTTAATACAAGTTTCTATTTCTTACCATTGTGATGTTACGCTTGAGAGAGAGGGTGAGGTGAGATAAACTTTTAATCGATACCCTTAGAGTTGAGGTAAATCTTCTCTCTCTTCTTTTTCTTTTCTTCTTCTCTCTCCCTTCTCCCCTCTCTGGTCCCTCTTCTTCGTCTAAGTCCCTCGCGGAGGCCTGCATGGTAGTGGCGGTGTTGTGCATGCCTCTCCCTTGGTCTCACAGGTCGTGCAAGGTGATGGCAGCATCATGCGTGAGTCTCCCTCCCCTTTTTCTCATCTGCCTCTTTCTCTGAGTGAAGTCTGTAGACGGTGCTGCCCCTCGCCGCTTATAGACATAGCTTTGATGTCTCAGTGAATAACCTAGATGGAGAAGTGTGTTTCCACCTACAATAGTCTTCCTCTGCTGCACATCTAGTGTAGACGGCGATACCTATCACTGCCCGCTAGAGGCCCTGACAATACCCATCACCATCTGTGAGATTCCTCCATGCGTTCGGTGCTTATTGTCATTCCCCCTGCATCCCACGCCTATCGTCGTGCGACATAGGGGAAACCATCGTCGTGTGCCTTGCCAGGGGTCAGCGCCATTCGCAAGGGATTCACTGCCTCCTTGCATTGCCCAACACGATGTCAGTCGACATCTGGCTTTCCCCTACTCTTCGCCGTCTCGTTCTTTCCACTCCACCTCTTTCTCTTCTCACTTGATTGGGGGTAGGCCTAGTTTAGTGCCTACACGCTGACCTCAGCTTCGAGTCGTATTTTCATGGTGTTAGTCCTTGAATCATGCCCGTCTTGCTACCGCTCTGAGGTGGTAACTTCTAGCCATCATGCTACTCTCGTTATTCTGTCAAGTTCTCTTCTCCTTTCTACCTTTTGTCTAACCTTACACTTCATCACGTTCTCCCATGAACGTGGATTACCCCAAGACAAGGGTGGGTCCTTTTCGACCCACTTGCCTTACAAAATAACTGTAGAAGTGTTGTATAGAAAAATAGGAGGAATACATGTCAAAGGAGGTGATTCCAAACCAGCTCAAGTACAAGGCAGGCCCTTTTCGTGATATAAGAGGGCACACACGAGAGGCAGCCTGAGTAAGTCTCGAACCTACCTAAAATTCCTCTCTCATTGGTTGGTATACCTGCCCTTACCCTAAAGCAAGGTTCTGAGAGAGTGATCTCAAGTCCAGGGTCTACCAGAGACTAGAGACACATGCCACCCGATCACCTAGATCCAAAAGATGAGATCGAGGCACCTAACCGACTTGGAGACTCCATTGGGGACTTACTACCTCGTAGTCAGTTCACTTTTGTTTGAAAAGTTTCCTTCTTTACTTTCTGAACTCATTTCTGTGGCAGCTGGGTTGTTCAACCCATTCATCAGGGTTGGGGATTTCCTTATCCCTGCACTCGTGGCTATCCCTGGGAAACGAGCTGCTCAAGCCTCCTTCCCTACTCTCCTTCTGAGTCAGGACTCACAATCTTGCTCCTAGGTTCTCACCTGGGTCGATGCGAGGGGGGACTTAAAGGTCTCTACCTCCCCTCTTTCTCGCCCTGGCGGACCCTCCACTAAGGCCCCTTTGCATGGGCAGCACTTCTACTGCAACGCACCCTACTACTGGCAAGTCTCTTGCCAGTCATACTGCTATGGTACACCATAAAGCTGCCCCGTCCATCCCTGTGATAGGCAAACCAACTACCGTCTCTCCTGAGATTTGTCGCAAGGCAAACCCCTATGCTCCTTCACTACTCCGAGCCCCCACACCTGGAGGGTCGGTACATAGAGGAGGAGCCCCTGAGGTCTTCACCCTTGGCACACACTCAAAGGCTTGTGGTCTATCCACTCAAGCCACACCTCAGGGTGACTCTCATGTTTCCTTGAGTTCGCATCCAGGACTAGGCCTTCTCGGGCCAAACCTTGCATGCGCCATGCATTTTCTTTCCAATGCTCGAGGCAATGCTAGCTCTATGCTACCTTGAGCACAGGAGGGTCGACCGCTCCGTCTTCCCTCCCGACACACATTGCTTCACCTTGTGAGAGACAAGCTCCTGCCTCATCCCTCTCAAGCACAAGCTTTTGGGTCTCGGCCTCCACAAGTCGAACCCATTGACTCGGCCCAGGCTGACCCCCAAGTCACCCAGATAGCTAACCCTAAAGGTGTACACGCACCATCTTCGTAGGTCCCTTTCCAAGCCACACTCAGGTGGAGTCGCGAGTCGGCCCCTCTTTCCTCTGTCGACTCGTGATTGGTGTCCACTCCGTGTCGAACGGGTCGCTCAGTTGACACCAATCATAGGAGGGTTGCCCAGTCGACACGGAGTGGACACCAATCAAGGTCACATCGACTGGGCGATTCTTCTATAACACATCCAAGCCCTTGCATCCTTTCAAGGAGGATCCACGCTGTCGGCCTCTCATGAGTATGCACTGGACTCCTCAAGGCCTTCAACCTCTCAGCCCTGGGAGGTCAACAATGGGTGAAGCAAGCTCAAGTCTTAGAGACGCAAGGCAGTCTACCAGGCTACCTCCTCTCGTCAGGCTAATAGAGCGGTCCAAACTACCCCTCGAGGATCCTATAGGAGACGGCGAACACCTAGATCTGCCCAGCAAAGGAATCATCTTCCCCAGCCGCCAGCCGAGGAATAATTCGTCAGACCCCTTCCTCTGCTACCGACCTTGCAAGACTTCATCCTAGGCACAGCTCACCTCATCTTATCTTCCAATTAGGCAGACAGATCTGAGTCATCAATATCTCAAGAGCCAGCCAAAATGGGTGACGACGTTAAAAGAGCCCCATAAAGGTCAAAGCCGGGGCAAGTCCTTAAATGCCCCTTACAAACGTCCAACTCTGGTGACGACATAAAAAGCTGTCCAAAACGTTCTAACCCTTCTTCTCCTTCCCTCTCCTCTATTTCTTCTACCGGTACCACTCGACGATGCCCAAACTTTGACTCTTTAAACAGGGAGTTCAAAGACGTCAACCTCACCCTGCCGCAGTAAGAACGCCTCAGAGAAATGCTGGCCCAAGCGGTAGGATTCTCAACAGCCGTACCCAAGCAAAAACCGAACCATCTATGAGCTCCTGCTCCCATGAAACCTCCCACATGGTGCAATTCTTGGAAGTACCAGCCAGCATGGGGCAAATGAGTCTAGGATTGGGAAAGAAGCTACAGTCCACACCTCAAAAGTTCAAGGTCCTCAAATTTCCTATTCCTTCACTTTCCCCTAAACCTAAACCTCAAACCTCTACATCCCTAGTACAAATTCCTATTACTGCCCCACTAACCCAGACTACACCGGCTGGACAGCAAAGTCAGCCAGTGTCACAAACCAAGACTCAACCAAAACTTGTTCCTAAACCTACCCTACCACCTACACCAGTGACTGGATCAGAAACACATAAGACAAATGAGGATAAAGTAAAATACAATGTAATTGGGCACTTGAGAAAGCTTCCTGCCCTTTTGAGCATCTATGATGCCCTCTTGATGTCTAGAGACTACTGCATGGCTTTGGGCCGAGCACTCTCTAACCCAAAGGTGTACGAGATTGAGGTGGAACCCATCGAGGTCGACTCCAAAGGCTGCAACTATGAGTTTTCCAGTCACTGTGCAGTCACTTTTTTTCATAGGGCCTTCGCCCTCCATCCTTCCAGCTCATTGGAAATACTATCAAAAATGGGGACCTCTTTAGGCACATTTCCTACGGCGACCCCCCTCAATCACAAAAGGGGCAGCTCCTTCTGCTTTTGAAAATTGGTCCGCAACATCTCAAAGAAGACGGTCGGCATTCCACTAAAGGTGGGCCTGAGAAACATGGATGGAGCAACCACAGCAGGAGAGCTCGTGGCTATAGCCAAAGCCTAGGGTTCCCCAGATTCATGAGCAACCTCATGAGGCTCTGGTGCCTCAGGAATGGCTTCCTCACTCTGGCCCCTGGTCATGATCGCGTTAGGCTCGATCCTTTCATGGACAGACATCATTGCCTCGACTCTGCAAGCTTAGTTGCAGCAGCTGGCGAGAGGTTGGTTGCCTCGTCTGGTGCCATGACATCAATCTCATGATGCCCCATAGTAGCTTTCTCCTCTAAGGCAACGACCCCTCCCCGTGGCCCCTCTTCTCGGACTGTCTCCACCTCGGGAGGTTCGATACCTTCTCCCTCTCCTTTCTCACACTTGTCTTCTGAGGAGATAATTTCAGCAGCAGGCTCCCCCATGGACCGGCCTCCCATATGATCACGGGCGCCACCCTCGGACCCTCCAAGCCTAGCCCCACAGAGCATCCAACTTTTGCACCCCCCGCAGTAGCACCGCTCGAAGACGCCGCCTCTTGCTACTCGGATGGCCCTTCTTTGATTCCTAGGGCCCTGTTCTTTTCTGTTGCCATGAGCGCTACCGAGATTTCCCTTTCCTCAACAGGCTCGACAACTGTCGGCACTCTAAGGACCCTCTCCACCTCCACCGCCTCGCCAGGAGCAGTCCGACCATCCCCGTCTACCACCATTAGCACCGAGCCCCCCCCCCCTCTTCAGCCTCAGGTGTCGCTTCTTGATCTGAAGCAATTTCAATCGGGGTAGTAAACTCTGAGGCATCGGATCAAGTCTCTGAGGAGCCAAGAGAAGATTCGAGTGAAGGAGAAAGTGAGACCTCAAGAGCAGACGGCAAAGGGTAGATGTCAGCAGACACACAGCCCTCTGAAGAAGCCAAGAGTGAAGAGCCGTCCTCTAACTCACGAGTCACCGAGACCCTGTGCCTCAAAGACTTGATTCCCTTCTTGCCTAGGGCACGAGGATTCGCTTGGGCAGCGTGGTTTTCCTTCTCCCCCTTTGTCAGCTTGGACTTGGCAGCCTGGCCTTCCTTCTTGCCCTTCACCGGCTTTGGATCGGCAATCGGCTTTCTCTTCTTCCCCTACACCGGCTCAGGCTTAGTAGCTTTCCTTTTCTTTTTTGTTGGTTCGGGCTCGACGACCTGCTCTTCGTTCCTTGCTTCCACTGGCTTAGACGCAACAATGTGCCTCTTCTTCTTTGCCCGCTCGGGTACAACAACTAGCTTTCTCTTCTTCCCTTTCGCCTGCTTAAGCGCACCACCTTTCGAGGTCCCAGACTTGGATGAACTAGCAGCTAGCTTACTATGGGAGCCGCTCCCTTCAGTTCATTTAAATCTTGAACCGGACGACTTTCATGCCCCGGGACTTTACGACCTTCTTTCCATTTGACGATAGCAGAGAGTTGGTCAAAAATACTCTTTGACCCCTTCTCCATATAGAGAAACCGCGACAAAGACTGGTCCACAACAATTCGGTGAGGCCGCCCTAGTATAAGGGAAGCGCAGGGTAAAGATTTCACCAAAGGGAGGGGACTTTGCCAGTTTTCACTGCCTAGTATCTTGGTTCCAATGGCTATCCTCTGCTTTCCAGGGATGGTCCGCATCTCAGTACCCCTTGTTCATATTTCTCAATCAATTCTTGTGGGCCTTTGCTGCCCATTGCGTTCTGCCGAAATGGGGCAGCACTTACTTGTTGACCGTCGTGGCCTCCAAGCATGTGGCCCAAGCCGTATGAACGTGCCTCTAATGCCAAATCTCCTTGCAGGTTCCCAACTCGACCATCTTCCAAAAGGCAGCCTTGCTATGCCGTTTCTCGAAGATGATCGAGAATGGATAGCCCTAATCCAGCCCATGCTGCAGGGCGAATCGGTAAGGAAAATAAACCTCCAAGCTTCTCACCATGGATAGTGCGATAGGCAAGAATGCCACTTCTAACACTCATCATATACATCAATTCTTTCGGGCTGGTGAAGTCACCATCTAGGTGGTGGCGCAGCTCCTTGACATATGCACGGTTCATGAGGCTTCTAACAGGAAACTCCACCCGAGTCATATGAAGGTGATCATTGAAAAACAAGCTGCGCGCATGGCTCTAGGGATGAAAACATCCTTCTAATCGGCAATTGTCAACAAAAATGGACACATGCTGTCCTCCAGCTCTATGGTTCTGTAGTATGTATTCTGAAAGTAAGCTCCAAGCCAGCTGTACACATAGTGAACCAAGAAAGCAATCTTGAAATCTCTCGGGAAGGCCTCACCATCTTCTAGCTCGTTCCCTCCTTCTTCCCCTTTATATTGTCTTCCCCTGGCGATGGCCCCAAGGCCATGATAAATGCTGCACAGTACAAGCTGTTCGAGCGAGTATTCTCTCCCCCGCGCCACGTCACATGCCACATAAAAGGTGTCGGGACGAATGTCGTCTGACCCCCTGGAAGGGCAAATTTACAAAGAAAGAGTGTCTAGTAAGCTGTCAGGAAGACATGCTCATTCTTCCTTCGCAGCTTGAAAACTTGTGGGGTCTCCATCTTCCCCTTTGGTGATGTGCCATCCTCATTTACACAGGTGCTGAAGACAAATTTTACCCACTTGGTTAAGGAAACTTGCCTCTTTTTTGGCTCATCATAGAGCTGCTGATAGACTTCGAACAACTCCCGACGCCTGGTCGGCAGGGCTTCAACACCCACTTTCGCCCCTCAAAAAATTATGGAGTTTGGGGGAATAAACTCGTCATACATGGCACCGAGGAATGGCAGTCCACCGACGAACTGCAGGTCCATCAGCGAAATCCTTGCCTCTCCTTGACCAAGCAGCCATGTGTTGCTAGCATGGCTCTATGTGTCAAATAACACTATGACCATGTTTGAACAACGGTCATAATAGCCCATTGAGCACTTGAGGGCAGCCAACAAAGAAGCCCGCCTTAAAATTGCCCTGAAGTCCCGCAACACTTTCAGGGTCCAGGAGGAATAACCCTTTAGGTACTGGTGCTCCCCTTGCACCCGCAAACTGGAGGAGGACCATCTTATGCCTGGGGATTCCACCATTTGCTCACCTAGAGTCGGCAGGTTCCCATTAGAGGCTACGTTTTGATGCAGTCAATGCATAAGGCCTACCCCTTCCTCTATGCTCACGTTTCCATCATTATCTTCCCTTGCCACCAACTGGACGGGGGCGCTCACAAAGGTGATGCTTAAAGGCCACCTAGGTTGACACAAGGCACAAGGCTCGGGTAAGCCAGAACAGCTCACCTCTCACTAAGCTTTTGCCAGTGAAGTTATCAATACTGAACTTCCCTTCTCGCGGAAGGTTCATCATGCCTGGAATGGCCCCCAACGACTTGGCCATCGGAATAAAAGCAA
Source organism: Amborella trichopoda (assembly GCF_000471905.2). The sequence goes on along the minus strand of NW_006499207.1, from coordinate 2,654,823 downwards.
AGGGCACTAGACGGTCACGAAGAAACTGCACTCACCAGAGTATGACTATCGTCGTCTTCCCACTAAGATACTATCTTCGTCACGCAGTCAAAGGGAAGACTATAATCGTCTGCCAGAAGGAGGGAATCGTCGTCTCTCAATTAATCAAGGACCGTAGATGTCCCATGAACCAAGGAGCATTAATGTCTCGCTCCAACAATCAACACACGTCGTACGTGCGGCCCTTGAAATCCGGACACGCCGCCTAACACTTGCAACGTGGCCTGTCACCACGCCTGCGGAGGGTGACCGATTGCTGTCCCATGACTCCTCACCTCCAACCGACGCTTTCTTCTGCTCGCTGGGAATTCACTCCCGTCCATTGAGAAAACCCTCTCCTACCTTCTGCTTATTGTCAGAGTAGGCGAAAACCACCAGAAATCCCAAAACACTTCCCTGCGGATTTCCCTTCTATCTGGTTTCCCACTTCAACAGTCCACCAAAACTCATCGGAATTCCGCCAAAATTTTTGTGAACTCAATGCAGCCCCTTCTCCTTCTCCTCCAACAACCAGAGAGCTGGCAAAGCCCTCTGCGCTCTCTGTGACCTACCCCTCAAGAGCAGAACAATCGGAGAAGCACTCGAACTTCAGTCGGCCACCTCTGCAAATTTTGCCAAGGCCTCGAGAGATCCTCTTCCTTGCTTAAAAAGCTTCGATACTAGCCAAAAACTATTCAGAAGTACGCTGTGAAGCTTCACACCACCTGAAGTTCGCTAGAAAAATCCCTAAGGACCTTTCTCTACAAGTTTTGGCCAAGAAGTGCTTGCTGGAAAACCCTCGTCAAGAGCTTTGGCTATCTCTTGCTCTCTCTCCCTAAAAAAAACCCTTCTACTATTTTACCATTTGATAAAATAGAAATGTGGGGTCTCTCGCACCTTTTATACCCCACAGTACCAAAGACTGCCCCCGTACAAACTCATAATGATGCTTTAGTCCCCAACTCTTGATGACGATAAGGTCGGGCTGAGGCAGCCAAGCCCGAGACCTGAAGCAGCATCGTCGCGCGCCTCGTCAAGACTTCATCCAAGGGACTAGCGCCACGCGCTTTCTTCATAAGGTTGTCGGTGCACGTCTCATCCAAGGACTACCACCGAGTGCTTCGCTAAGATACTCTTGTCGCGCACCCCGTCAAGGAGTTACTGCGCTGCCTCTGGCCAAGGGTTATTGCTGTGTGCTTCACCAAGGGACCTGATGCCATCATCCGAGTCTAATGCTGCACTTAACATCATACGTAGGCCCTGACACTCCCCTCCAAACCATCGTCCCATACCCTCAGGAAGTTCATTCCCTACACGACAACCTCACCCCTCAGTGGGCCTAGTTTCTGGTAATGACTCTATTAGGTCCATCTTTATTGTCCACATTGTATGACCTTAAACTGCATCGCCATGGTTCATGTTGTATGACCTTAAACTGCATCGCTATTGTCCACGCTGCATGACCTTAAACTACATTACCATGGTCCGCTCTGCATGACCTTAAACTGCATCGTCGTGGTCCATGTTTTATGAGCTTAAACTGCATAGCCATGGTCTGTGCTGTATGACCTTAAACTGCATCACCATCGTCCATGTTGTATGACTTTAAACTGCTTCGCCATGGTCCACGTTGTATGACCTTAAATGGCATCGCCACAGTCCGCGTTGCATGACCTTAAACTGCATCACCATGGTCCGGCTGCATGACCTTAAACTGCATCATCATGGTCTGCGCTGTATGACCTTAAACTGCATCACCATGATCCTAGCTGTATGACTTTAAACTACACAGCCATGGTTTGCGCTGCATGACCTTAAACTTCACAACCATGGTCGACCCTGCATGACCTTAAACTTCATCGCCATGGTCCACGCTGCATGACGTTAAACTGCATAACCATGGTCTACGTTGCATGACCTTAAATTGCATAGCCATAGTCCTTGTCTCACAACTGGAAACTGTATGACCACGGTCCAAACTGTATGACCGTAAATTATAGCGGAGGTCTAGTTGCATGACCTCAAACTGCAAAGTCCTTATCACATGACTTCAAACTTACGACCATGGTCCAGCTGTGTGACCTTAAACCATAGTGCACATCATGACAGCATGACGTTAAAAGGCTTAGCACAATAGTGCAAACTATATGGCCTTAAACTATAGCAGAGGTCTAGTTGGACAACCATAAACTCCATGGTCCTAGTTGTATGACTTTAAACTGCATAGCCATGGTCCGAGCTACAAGACCCTAAAACTGTAATAGCAGAACGTCGAATGGTCCATATGCATAACTCCAACTGGACCCTAACGAAGTTAGATGCATGTACGGGTTGTATTCATCCCATCATCTCCAGAGAGTTAGAGACATCCTTCCTTCAACCCATGGGGGGGTTCATCCCTGCTCTGGCCTCTCATAGTTCCATACACATAGATATTCATTATCCCCATGGAGTCACACTGGCCCTCCTAATCCCTTGTGAAGCCTTTCCTGTTAACTACCCCTACCTCCATCTACATCTCTTCACATGGGATAACCTTAAGTATCTTTATCCTCAGGGAGTCAGATTGCTACCCACATACCTACTCCCATGTAACTGTACTGACATGGCGACTCGTACACCATCCTACCTGCATGACCTTAAACTGCAGAGCCACAATCCAAAATATATGACCATAAACTGTAGCGGAGGTCTACTCACACAACCTTAAACTGCATAGTCATAATTGCGTGACCTAAAACGGGCTAACCACTGTCCAAGCTAAATGACCTTAAACCATAATGCATGTCCTTGTTGCATGACGTTAAACTGCTTTGCCCAGGTCCATGAGGCACGACCTTAAAGGTGCCCCATGTGGTGTACACCTCTATTTTTGTGTGCATCGCCAAGCACATCTTCCCTAACCGGCCCATTGGTGTGTGCATACCCTCTTCTTCTTCTCTCCAATGAGCCTACTTAGGCCCACATGCCCTTTATGTGCATCACCACGCACGTCCTCCCCAACTGGCCCTTTCGTGTGCATGGGCCACCTACACCACTTCCATTGCCTCTCCAGTGAGTCTACATACGCACACACACCCTTTATGTGCATCGCCACACACATCTTCCCTAGCGGCCCATTTGTGTGCACGGGCCACCTTAACCATCTTTCATTTCATTCCCCAAAGTCTTACCCATGCTCACCAAATGGTGAGACATCTCGCCGCCAGCTAATGGGTCACCACTTTCACCTACCATCCAATCAAGTCTCTACAAGAAACTTCATGCCCCTTACCAAGTGAGTCAAAGTCACCCCAAACTCACTCTTTGGCCTCTACGGACTACCACTCCTTACCACTACGATCCAGCTGTATGACCCTAAAACTATAGTGCATGTCCTACCCACATGACGTTAAAAGGCTTCGCATAGATCTCGAAGGCACGACCTTAAAACACGCCTTCTCTAAAAAAAAACAGGCATGGTGTACACCAAGACAAGGGAACGACAAGAGTAAAAATGACGGCCGAATAAGGTCATGAAACCATGAGTAGGAGAGTTCCGTGGAAAAATAAACCCAGGCACGGTGAAAACCCCAAAAGGGCATCGTGAGGAAAAATTGATGAAAAAGGTGGACATGACCACAAAGTCATGGGTAAAAGAGCTCGAAAATAATGGAAAATGGTGAAAACCATCTTCACGGTGCCAGTTCCCATGTTCAAGTGAAAACCCGTGAAAGTGCGCTTTGACCGATAAAGCAGGTTGATGCACTTCCACAGTCTCAGCCGACACCCCAGCAAACATGGCTCGTCAGGGAGTGAGAGCCTCACAAGATCTCCCCAGTTTCCACGGCTCGTTAGGGAGTGAGAGCCTCACAAGATCTCCCCAGTTTCCATGGCTCGTCAGGGAATGAGAGTCTCATAAGATCTCCCCAGTTTCTATGGCTCATCAAGGAGTAAGAGCCTCACAAGATCTCCCAAGTTCCAACGGCTAGAGTGAGAGCCTCATAAGATCTCCCCAGTTCAGCAAAAACAAGTCCTTGAGGGTGAGGACGATGATGAAATATCCCTTCAGAAATGTTAAGGGCCTTTACGAAGGCAAGAGACAGACAAGGTTAGGGTTGCCACAGGATTCAGGGTACATCTCGCCAAAGCCCTCTAGCCAGTAGGGGGCTAGACTTTCGGACAGGCCAGAAGCCCTCGATTTGACTCTGCTTGATGGGACCTACACGGATACCCTACACATCAAAGTAAAATTTGGTGTAGCATCAGTGCCGACAAGAGGTTCGTAGCGTTTGGCATTCGCAAAAGACATGGTTCTATACGAGGAGGTCTTGACAAGGGCCTCATGCTCTAGAACCACAGAGAGTCCATGAGGGTGAGGACAATGACAAAAATATCCCTTCAGAATGCTAAGGGCCATTATGAAGGCAAGAGACTAACAAGGCCAGGGTTGTCACATGATTCAGGGTATGTCTCGTTAAAGCCCACTAGCCAGCAGGGGACCAAACTTTCGAGCGGGCCAGAAGCCCCCGACTTGACTCCACTAGACGGGACCTACAGGGATACCCTGCACATCAACGACAAACCTGGTGTAGCAGTGGTGACGACCAGAGGTTCGTAGTTTTTGGCCTTCAAAAAAGGCCTGGTTCGGTACGAGGAGGTCCTGACCAAGACCTCAGGCTCCAGAACCACAGAGGGTCCTTGAGGGTGAGGACGATGACAAAACGATCCCTCCAAAAATACTAACGGTCATTACGAAGGCAAGAGACTAACAAGGCCAGGGTTTCCATAGAATTCAGGGTATGTCGACCAGACTTTCAAACGGGCCAGAAGTCCCCGACTGGACTCCGTTAGATGGGACCTATAAGGATACCCTACACAACAAAGGAAAACCTGGGGTAGCAGCAATGTCGAAGAGAGGTTCGTAGTATTTGGCCCTCAAAAAATGCATCGTTCTGTACGAGGAGGTCCTGACAAAGGCCTCATGCTCGAGAACCACAGAGAGTCCTTGAGGGTGAGGACGATGACATTAAAGTTTCCTCTAGAAATGCTAAGGTCCATTACGAACGCAAGAGACAGACAAGTCCGAGGTTGCCATAGGATTCAGGGTATGTCTCGCCGAAGCCCTTTAGCCAACAAGGGACTAGACTTTCGGGCGAGCCAGAGGCCCCAGACTGGACTCCGCTAGACAAGACCTACAGGAATACCCTACACATTAAAGGAAAACTTGGTGTAGCAGCAATGATGACCAGAGGTTTGTAGCATTTTGGCCTTTAAAAAGGCATGGTTCTATACGAGAAGGTCCTAACAAAGGCCTCATGCTCCAGAACATTAGAGAGTCCTTAAGGGTGAGGACGATGATGAAGAGATCCCTTCAGAAATGTTAAGAGCCATTACAAAGGCAAGAGATTCCAAGGCCAGAGTTGCCACAGAATTCAGGATACGTCTTGTCTAAGCCCTCTAGCCAACAGGAAACAAGACTTTCAAGCAGGCCAAAAGCCCCCGACTGGACTCCGCTAAATGGGACCTACAGGGATACCCTTCAAATTAAAGGCAAACGTGGTGTAGCAATAGTTTCGACCAGAGGTTCGTAGCATTTGGCCTTCAAAAAATGCCGAGTTTTGTACGAGGAGGTCCTGACAAATGCCTCATACTTCAGAACCATAGATAGTCTCTTGAGGGTGTGGACTCTATAAAGATTCCTCAAACTTCCCAAATGATTGCACTTCTCGATTCTCTTGAAGCACAACATTCGGTGAGGCATGCTGTTGGAAGGTATTTTTCATTAACATGAGGCCCCCGCTCAATAAAGGCCTACCAAGTAGTGGAAATTTTGACAGTCTGAGAACAGCCCCAGAACTAGCCAGGATCTTCATGAGGTCTCTCAAAAGTCTCTTGCCAAATTTCGTCGCAATCTGACATCTTTAAGGTCGTGTAGACTAAGAAACAGTTCCGTAAGAATCGGCCTAGCACCCTAAACTATAGCTACATTTTCAGCATCTCAAATTTCTATGACACCACCACCATTGGATCTGGCATGGTTTAAAACCCCCAGGGGTCAAGTTTCAACCTAGACAATGAGCGAAACAGGAGGAGCTGCACACTATTCCCGTGTGGACACCCTACAACACCACACCATTAAAGGGACAGTCACGACCAGTGACTTTTGATGCTCATATCTCGGTCGTCCCACATTGAATAGTGCTCAAATTTGGTGAGCATGTTCGTCTATCCAAGACAAGCGATTCGATATGTGCCACACCCTGTGACGATGCCCAAGGATGAAGAAAAGCTAGAGAGAAGTTGCTGATCCATGAAGAAAGTGCAGGAAATTTAGCAACGTCGTGCCTCGCTTGAGCAGCCAAATCACACCGCTCGCGAGCCCGTTAAATGTGAGACTATTTCCATTGCGGGCAAGGTCTCAGGTCATCTCTAACTCAAACTTTGTACATGATGAACGGTACATTTCTGCACACATAGCCAACGAACAGACTGCAAATTCCATCACCAAAATCCTTCATTTCATTCAAAATTCCATACTTGTAAAATCTTCATTTGGTCAGGGAATCGAGCTGTGTTCTATGCCCCGTGATTGTAGTAGCATGCTCAGTGTGATTCAGTGAAGAAAACACAAGAAAACATCAAGGAACAAACACATTATTGATTCAAAGTTTCAAGATCTACTAAAAATTCACGTCACATGATTGTGCACCAAAAACATGATCCATGGCTTGAAGTTGGTATCAAATCGATTGCCATGCCAAGCCCTACAACAAGGCAATCATCTTATAATCAACCCCCGGATCAGCCATGCAAGAACACACAAGTCCTAGGGCGACATAGGTACTGTTCAGGGATTCCACAACTTGTTAGGAAGGGGCAAATATGTCATTTTGCACCCTATTTTCTAATTTATTTTAAATCAATTTAATCTAAATTTTCAGCAATTGGGGTTGCCTTTGATCATCCACCCATGTTTAGGGCACACTTCTATATATACGTACCACCATTGCATGCAGAAAGAGGAGAGAAGGTTTACACATACACACACAAGAGAGAGTTTTCACTTAATACATGTTTCTCTTTCTTACCATTGTGGTGTTACACTTGAGAGATCGAGTGAGGTGAGAAAAACTTTCGACTGGTACCCCTAGGGTTAAGGTAAATCTTCTCTCTCTTCCTTTTCTTTTTCTTTTCTTCTCTCTCCATTCTGCCCTCTTTGGTCCCTCTTCTTCATCTGAGTCCCTCGCGGAGGCCTGCAGAGCAATGTCAGGCGCTGCCCATCGCCGCCTATAGACATAGCTTTGATGTCTCAATGAAGAACCTAGACGGAGAAGTGTGTTGCTGCCTGCAAGAGTCTTCCTCTGTTGTACATCTAGCCCACTAGAGGCCCTGGCTCGTTGTCTGCGAGATTCTTCCGTGTGTCTGGTGCCTATCGTCGTTCCCCCTACGTCCCACACCTATCGCCATGCGACCTAGGAGAAACCATCGATGTGTGCCTTGTCAAGAGCCTGTGCCATCCACATGGGATGCACCGCCTCCTTGCATTGCCCACCATGATGTTTTTTGACATCTAGCTTTCCCCTTCTCTTCACTGTCTCATTCTTTCCTCTCCACCTCTTTCTCTTCTCACTTGATTCGGGGTAGGCCTAGCCTAGAACCGATGCGCCGACCTCGGTTCCAAGTAGTATTGTCACCATGCTGGCCCTTGAACCATGCACGTCTTACTTCCGCTCCGAGTCGGCAACTTCTGGCCGTCATGCTAGTCTCGCCCTTCCATCGAGTTCTCTTCTCGTTTCTACCTTTTGTCTAACCTTGCTGTTCATCATCTTCTCCCATGAATGTGCATTACTTTAAGACAAGGGTGGGTCCTTTTCGACCCACTTGTCTTACAAATTAACAGTATATGTGTTGTGCAAAAAAACAGGAGGATTAAAGGTCAAGGGAGGCGATTCCGAACTAGCTCAAGCAGCTTGGGGGCCTTCTTCATGATTTAAGAGGGTGCCCACACGAGCCAGCCCGCGTAAGTCCCAAAACCACCTAAAATTCCTCTCTCATTGGTTGGTATACCTTCCCTTGCCCTCGAGCAATGTTGTGAGAGCGATCTCAAGTCTCGGGTCCACCAGAGACTCGAGACACGTGCCACCCGATCACATAGATCTGGAGAGCGAGATCAAGGCACTTAACTAATGACGAAAACCCAAAAGGGCACCTTGAGTAAAAATGGAAGAAAAGGGTGGACATGGCCGAAAGGTCATGGGTAAAAGAGCCTCAAATAAACGAAGTTGGTGAAAAATGTTCTACGACACCGCTTCTCAAGTTCAAGTGACAATTTGTAAAGGACGCTTAGGACCAATAAACAGGTTGATGTAGCACTCGCCTTAACAGGCGGCTTCAGCCACATTGAGGAAAATCCCTGGTGTCATAATACCAAGCAAGGAAAGATTCCGACAGTCTGAGTCCATTTATATAAAGGACTCGAAGGACGGAAGTTCGTCAAGAAGGCAAGACAAGTCTCATGAAGAAGAGCATCATTCCCAAGAGGCCACTAAACGCACTCCAAGATGCCGGAGATGCCCTAAGAAGGCTAATTCAGCCATGAGTTTGGACCTGTTACGTGAAACTACTAACATTGGGTAGGGGTTATTCTCAAACTCAGTCACCTTGATAAGGTACCCTACTTGCAAAGGAATATCTGGTGCACAACGCAGATGAACACCGACAAAAAGGCCCTTTAGTAGACCATCCAGAACAAACAAACAAGAAATTCATTCCGACAAACCAAAGACGCCCCAAGAAAGCTAAGTCAGTCAAGACTTAGGACTGGTTACGTGAAACTACTAGCAGTGGGTAGGGGTTATACCCAAAGCCGGTCACCTCGATAAACTGAGGTACCCTGCCCGCTAAGGAATAACTGGTGCACAACACAAACAAACACCGACCAAAGGCTCGTTTTCTATCTATCTAATACAAAGAAACCCTGACTAAATGGGAAAAATTCCCTTCAGCATGGCACTCGACCGCCAAATGGGCCTGATTCTGACAAACAAGGTCCGTACAAAATCCTCAGCTATAAGAATCAGAATTAATCCCTTGAGGGTAAGGACATCGACAGGATCCCTCAAAAGAGTCACTTCTCCCCCAAAAGTCTCCCCGGATGGACCTGTACATTGCATCCAAAAGTTAGAGCATCCAAGTTGCAGCGTTGTGTGAATCTTCTCGATGTTCATGCGGTCCTGTGGCTAGGAAGAAAAAAGTAATAATGGCAAAGGAAATTTTTCGAATGTTGTCCTTCTCGCATCTCTCGAAGCACAACATTTGGTGGGGAAGCTGTTTGAAGACATTTTTCAACATTTTGGTCCCTAATGCGGAATAAAGAGGAAGCCGGTCAATAAAGCTTTAACATACAGTGAAATTCTCAACAGTCTCAAAATTGCCCCAGAATGGGTTAGAATCTTCCTAATCACTTTTAAAAGGTTACTTGCCAAGTTTTGTCTCAATCCGACAAATAAACAATTTCGAAAAAATTCGCCTCTAGCAACCTGAAACATACCCCATAACTAGAGATATATTCTCGGTGTCAAATAGTTTTGGGACCACTACCATTGGATCCGGCATGGTCTAAAACCCCAATAGACCAAGTTTCAGCGGGCATTACAGGACAAAGTTAAGAGTAAGAGACAAAAAATGCGTAGGCCACACACTATTCCCATGTGGCCTTCCTACACCAATCTCCATTAAAGGAGGCTGATGTGCATAATCCCGAGTAGTAAATTTAATGGCCGATATCTCACTCGTCTTGAGTCAGATCGCTCTCAAATTTGGTGAGCATGTTCTTCTCATCAAGACAAGCATTTTGATATGTGGCACGACCCATGACGATACCCGAGCAGGGAGAAAAACTAGAGAGAATTTGATGATTCATGAAGATAGTTGCAGAAAATTTAGCAGCAGCATGCCTCGCTCGAGCGGCCAAATCACGACACTTGCATACCCAATCGATGCGAAACCAATTGCATTATGTGTGCAAGGTTCGAGGCTATCTCTAGTCTAAACCTTGCATACCACGAACAATTGGATTTCACACACGGAGGCATCGAAGCTGCTGTAAATTTCGACAGTCGGATTCTAAATTTCAATCAAAACCCAAAAGTTGTGAAATCTTCGTTCGGGCTCCAAATCACGTCCCGTTTATCGTAGTTTGATCATGACGACATGCTCAGTGTGATCCAATGAAGAAACTAAAGAAAAATATCAAGAAACAAGCACATTATCGATCCAAAGTTTGCAATATTCACTCAAATTTTGAGTCCCATGATCGTGGCCTAAAAACATGATCCTTGGTTCGAAATTAGTATCAAATCGATCGCCACGTTGAGCCCTACAAGAAAACGATCATCTTTCGATCAAACGGGCACCAGAGCAACCGCGGATCATCCATGGAAGATCATGCAAGTTCTAGGGGAGCAGCAGGGACTGTTTTAGAATTTCACAAATTGTTGGGCAGGGTTAAAATAGTCCATTTAAACCAAACTTTAGAATTTCGTTTAATGTAATTAAATTGTAATTATCATCAATTTAGGCAGTTTTTTGGCATCCACCCATGTTTGGGCCCAATTCTATAAGTACTGGTTAAGCATAATTGTAAAGGACCCTTGATTATTCAATACTCATCAATAAAATTTGAGAGTTTTCACCTTCAAATTGTGGGTACGTCTTGGAGAAAGAGAGAGGAGAGAGAAGAAAAGGGCCGGACCCTTCGGTAAGATAATTTCTCTCTTCTTTTTTTCTCTCTTTTTCTTTCTCCTCTTTTCTCTGTCCTCCTCTTTTCGCTCTCTTTCTCCTCGTCTATATGTTTCTTTCATATTTCTTCTCTGAGCTTCTTTATCCATTTTCCTTCCTTTTCTTTATCTTTCCTTTCTCTTTCTACTCTTTCATATTCTCTCTTTGTTCTGCCTCCTACCTTTCTATGCATGGATGGTGGAGTCTATCGCCTAGCATGATGTCTTCTTGCTTCAAGGACATGAATAGTGAGTCGGGCCTTAACTTGAGTGGTAGGCCGGACCTCTTTCAAAGTCCCCTTATTTAATCATTTGACATGGACAGCGTAAGCACATCGCCGCCCATGTCTTCTTTCTATTCTTCTTCATTTGACATGGACGGTGTAAGCACATCGCCGCCCATGTCTTTTTTCTCTTCTTCTTCATCTAATATGGACAGTGAAAGCACATCACCGCCCATGTCTTCTCTCTCTTCCTCTTCATCAGACATGGATGGCGTAAGCACATCGCCACCCACGTCTTTTCTCTTTTCTTCTTCATCTGACATGGACGACGGAAACACATCGCTGCCCATGTCTTCTCTCTCTTCTTCTTCATAAAAAATGGATGGTGTAAGTACATCGCCACTCATATATTTTCTCTCTTCTTCTTCATCTGATGCGGACGGTGGAAACACATCGTCACTCGTCTTCTCTCTCTTCTTCTTCATTAGGTATGGACAACATAAGCACATCGCGCCCATGTCTTTTCTCTCTTCTTCTTCATTTGACACGGATAGCAGAAACACATTGGCGCCCATGTCTTCTCTCTCTTCTTCTTCATCATACATGCATGGCGTTAGCACATCGCCGCCCATGTCTTTTCTCTCTTCTTCTTCATTTGACATGGACCGTGGAAACACATCGTTGCCCATGTTTTCTCTCTCTTCTTCTTCATCTGACATGAATGACGGAAGCACATAGCCGCCCATATCTTCTCTCTCTTCTTCTTCATCAAACACACATGGCATAAGCACATATTCGCCCATTGTTTGAACGTATTTTTCATTACCTTGGTCCCCGATTAGGAATAAGTAGGAAGCAGCTCAATAAAGCTTGCAAAACAATGGAAATTCCTAACAGTCTCATAGTGGCGATAGAACTAGTCAAGATCTTTATAAGCACTTCAAAAGGCCACTTGCAAAGTTTCATCGTATTCCGACGTGTCTAAGGTAGGGAACACAAATAAACAATTTTCGACAAATTGGCCTATAGGACCCTAAAACAGACCTAATAACTGGATCTACATTTTTGGTTCAGTAAACAACTGTGGGACCACTGCCACTGAATCCGGCATGATCGAACACCCCTATGGGTCAAGTTTCGGCTTAATCGAAAACTTCAGGACAAAGTTATGGGTAAAAGACTAGAAAGGGATAGGCCGCACACTATTCTCGTATGGCCTCACTGCACCAAAACACCATTAAAGGTCGTTGTTTTCATAATCACGGGTAGTGACTTTTGGGGCCCATATCTCACTCGTTCCAAGTCGGATCGCGCTCAAATTTTGCAAGTGTGTTCGTCGTGTTGAGACGAGCATTTCGATATGTAGTACACCCCGAGACCATATCCGAGCAGAGAGAAACGCTAGAGGGAAGTTTTTGATCCATGAAGAAGTTGTAGAAAATTTAGCAGCGACACCCCTCAGTCTATGGATCAAATCACGACGCTTGAGCAACAGATCAATGTGAAACCAATTTCATTGTGTGCATAGGGTCCAAAGTTATCATTGGTCTGAACCTTATACATGATGGACGGTCATATTTCATGCACGAAGCCGATGAAGTAACTGAAATTCAGGCCGCCAGATTCCATATTTTTGCCAAAACTCGAAAGTTACGAAACCTTCATTCGGGTTCCAAATCACGTTTTGTTTGTTGCCACGCGATCGTGACAGCATGCTTAGTGCCCTACAATGAAGAAATCAGAAAAAAAAAAATTAAGGAACAAGCACATTGTCGATCCGAAGTTTTCAAGATTCAAGCAAATTTCAAGTCTTGTGATCGTGGCACAAAAATGCTATTCATGGCTCAAATTTGGTGTCAAAATGATCATCATGCCAAGCGCTACAAGAAAACGATCATCTTTTGATCAAATGAGCATTAGAGTAACCTCAGATTAGTCATAGAAGATCACTCAAGTTCTAGGGCAGCAACAAGGACAATTTTATAATTTCATGAATTGTTAAGCAGGGGCAAAACAATCCTTTTGTATGCTATTTTCTTGATTTTCTTTTATTCAAAATAATTGTAAGTATCGTCAATTTTAGGTAGTTTTGGGCGTCCACCCATGTTTGGGCCCAATTCTATATAAACGTGCGAAGTTAAATTGTAAAAAACTATCGGTTCATTCTTTGATCATTTAATATAAATTTCCATTCTTGCTTGAGCTTGTGAGTACATCTTGGAGAGAGACAGAGGAGAGAGAAGAAAAGATCGGGCAAGTAACTTTCTCTCCTCCCCTCTTTCTCTCTCCTCCTCTTTTTCTCTCTCCTCCCCTCTTTCTCTCTCCTCCCATCTTTCTCTCTACGCCCCTCTTTCTCTCCTCTTTTTTCTATCTCCTCTCTCCTCTTTCTCCTTTCTCTTCTCATCTCTATCTCTCTCTTCTTTTCTCTCTCCTTTACTATTTTTCCTTTCTCCTCTCTTGTTCCTAATGCTGGATAGGTTTCTCATCTCTATCTCTTTCTCTCTCTTCTTCTCATCTCTATCTCTCTCTCTCTCTTCTTCTCATCTCTATCTCTTTCTCTCTTCTTCTCATCTCTATCTCTTTCTTTCCCTCTCCCTCATGCACTTCTTTTGTTAGTCGGTGAAGCCTAATGCCGACTAGATTTCTCTTTCCTCTTCTAATGCAATCGACGAAGTCTCAACGTCGATTGAATTTCTCTCTCTTTGTGTTTCATCCTCAACATCGGGTAAATTTCTCTCTCTTCTCATTTGTCACAATCGGTGAAGCTCAACGTCGATTGGATTTCTTTCACCTCTTTTATCAATCGATGAAGCCTAACGCCGACTAGATTTCTCTCCCTTCTTCTAATGCAATCAACAAAGTCTCAGCGTCAATTGAATTTCTCTCTCTTCTTCTTTCATCTCAATGTCGAGTAAATTTCTCTCTCTTCGCTCTTGCCAGAGTCGATGAAGCCCAGCGTCGATTGGATTTCTCTCACCTCTTTTGTCAATTGGTGAAGCCTAGCATCGACTGGATTTCTCTCTCATCTTTTAATGACATCGATGAAGTCTCAACACTAGTTGAATTTCTCTCTCTTCTTCTTTCATTCCCTAACACAGGGTGAATTTCTCTCTCTTCTCTCTTATCACAATCAGTGAAGCCCAGCACCGGTTAGATTTCTCTCTCCTCTCTTATCAAAGTCAACGAAGCCTAATGCCTGTTGGATTCTCTCTCCTCTCTTGTTACAGTTGACAAAGCCCAGAACCGATTGGATTCTCTCTCCTCTCTTGCCACAATCGACGAAGCCTAGTCTGATTGGATTTGTCTCTCTTCTATTGCAGTCGGCGACACCTAACGTTGGCTCGATCTCTCTCCCTTGCTTCTCTCTCATTACAACCGGTGCAAGTCAAGTGCCGGTTAGTTCTCTTCCTCCCTCTCTCGTCTTTTGACAAGCGATAATGTCGAGCATCGACTACATCTTCGTTCCCTCTCTCTTTTTATCCTCTCGTCTCTCCTCCCTTCTTCTTTTTGTTCCCTTCTTCTCGTACCTCATTCTTTCGCCCATAACCATCACTCTACTATTCTTTTGCTCGACTAAGAGGGATTGAGGTTTGCATCTCACTGAGGTCCTGTTGTCTAGCCGTAATGTTGTTGTGCTAGGATTACTTGACCCATTTTATTGCCATGAAAGATTGACCATCGTGCTTTGCAAGTCGGTAATGGCAATGACGTCTAGTAGTGATCCCGTGAACCGGTTTTAATACCGATCCCATTTTTCTACCATGTCAGGCCAATTACTCCTCAGCTCGATCCTCTCGCTCAGTCGAACTCTTCTCTCCCCATCTTTCTTCTCTTCTTCTTTTTGATTGGGCATGCTTGCGTACATTCGTCAAAGACGAAAAGGGTAAGGTCTGACCCACCTATCTTACAACCTTTGCCATATATGTGTGTGATTGTCAAAAATAAGAAAAATACGAGCCAAGGGAGGCGATTCCGAACCAGTTTCATTACTGAGGGGCTTTCTTCATGATCAAAGGGGGCGCCCACATGAGCCAGCTCAAGTAAGTATCAAACCCACCTTAAAATTCTTCTCTCACTAGTTGGTAACACCTACCCCCATTTTTTAACAGGGTTCCCAAGAGAGCGATCTCAAAAATATCTCAAGCCTTCCCTTGAAACCCAAGATGTGTGCCGCTAGATCATCCAGGATCTGGAGGGCAAGATCGAGGCACCTAACCAGCTTGGCGACTCCACTAGAAACTTACTACCCCTTAGTCGGACCGTTCTTGCTTGACTAGTTTCTTCTTTTATTATCTGCTTTCATTGTCTTTACACACATGATTATGGCTTGTGGGTTCTGTAACCTATTTATCCAGATCGAGGATTTTCTTATCCCCGTATTCGAGAGTGTCCTTAGGGAACAAGTTCCTTCGACTTCATTCTCGACCATCCTCTTGAGCAACGACCCCTTGTCTATATCTCAGGTCTTTACCTGGACTAGCGTAATGTGCGACCTAAAAACCCCTTACTCCCCATCTCCTCACTCTGGCAGAAACTCCGCCAAAGCCCCTTGCATCAGCAACACATTTGTTGCCCCACACAGCATGCAGCCAGCCACCAGCAAGTCACTTATTGGTCGTGTTCCTGAGGTACGTCGGAAGGCTGCCCAGTCCCTTTCTGCAAAAGACAAATAGTTTGCCATTTCTTCTGTGAGTCGTCATAAGGCTACCCCCTGCATCAGTTCGCATAGAGAGTTTATTACACCATCTTGGTGGGACACGACAGCCATCAGCAAGAACAGCAAACAACTGAGGCAATGGTAGCTCTCAAAATAACACACTGGGTAGCCAACAGAAAGGGGTAGTCAGTGCAGCCGTCATGGTCACTGCTTCAATGAAAGCTCCCTCCCAAACTTTGGACCTCTCTAAAGAAGTAAGCACGACGAAGGTAAGCTGGCAAGCAGGAATAGTCATACAATCGGGTACCTCTACCATTGAACTTTGATCGAGGTGATTATTTCACTAGGCATAAGAACAAGGTCTATCCATTTAAGAAGAAATGGGTTTTTGCGCTGTTTCGGTTATTATTATAACAAAATATGATCCAGCTTCCAGAAACCAGGTTCCTTGAGCAATCTGGCATTGACACTCAGGTGAATTATTGTGCCTACCATCGAAGTATCAATCATCCCACAGATGACTGCTACACATTAAAGGATATCTTTAAGGCTCTGATTCTGAAAGGTCAGGCAAAGCATGAAGATTTAAAGAAGGCCTTTGGGGCAACTGAGGCCTCCCATGCCTTAACCATTCAAGAGGAAGATGAAATGCCTGGTATCCTCCACACTTTCTTCATTATAATGCTTCATGAAGGCATAATCACATTGAAGCAGGCAAGGCAACCCCGCCGCTTTGCTAAGGGGACTGAAGATCGTTGGTGCCCATTCCATCAGATAAGAGGTCATTATTTTTCAGACTGCATAACTTTCCTTGATATATTCATAGAGAAGATGGGAGAGTGTCAAGAATTTTACAATCTCCCCGTAACTGATCCCTAAATCACTTCTCCATCGGGGCGAGAAGATCTCACAAACCAGGACCTTCCCATCAATACCTCAGACTCTGTGGAACCCTCGGATTTGCAACCATGGATAACCTACGACTGACAAAGCAGACTCAAGTCCTTAAGACAAGAAGTATTTCACCAAGCTAGAGCGGTTTGCCACCCCAGTGAGACAAATAATAAATCACTTCAGAAAACTAGAAAGAGACGGCATCAAGGGCTGCTCGCCGAAGAAACAAGACCGCTCAACCCATAGTCGAGCAGGAATTTCTCTGGCCCCCTCCCCCGTTGCCAACCTTGCTGGACTTCATCCCTGGCACAATCCTTCGTCCTTCTTCATCTTGTCAAGAAGATTCTCCCATCTCATCTCCCACTCAACACACGTCAAATGAGGGTGACGACGTTAAAAGCACTCCCTAGCTGTCTAAGCAAGGGAAAGACCTAAAAGACCCCTCGCACCCATCCAACCCTGGTGATGATGAAAAAAACTGCCCAGATCGGTCAGATTAGGGGAACGACCTTAAAGTCCCCCACCTTCTCACCATACTCCTCCTTCTTCTCCTACTTCTCATTCTTCCCAGTCTATGCCTCTTGCAGGTACAACCTAGATATGTCCGAACTTCGAGGCTCTCGACAGAGAGCATAAGGGGCGAACATAACCAAGATGCAACGGAAGCAGTTGAGAAAGACTCAGGCATAGGCAGCAGGATTCTCAACTGTAGCTGATACCCTGGCAGCTAAAGCTAAGGCACGACCGCCTTCTTCGAATAAGCGCAAAAAGTATAAACCAAAGAAACCCCAGTGGCCACCTGAGCATGACTTCGAGCATAGATTGAGAGAGTCGAGGGGGCAAAGTTTCTACTCTCAAGAAACTTGCCACATGATACAAGTCTGTGAAGCACCGGCCAGTGTGGACCAAAAACGGCAGATTGCCGCTCAAAAATCCTGTGATCCGCATTGGCACATTCCTTATGCAACAAACATTGAACCTCAATTTCCACTTAACTTTAAAGACAAATTTTTCCGACCTAACATGTTTTCCACGTATGAGGTTGACCTTTCCATCTCTCGGTTCGAGAAAAGCACATGAAGCATGACCTCCCCTGGAGCCCTATTGGAGTCAAAGATTTCGAGATCATGGGTCTCCGTGCATGAGGTTGATGAAAAGGCATTGAGAACAACGAGGAAGAGTTGCAAGAGGCTCTAGAAGAATTGGAAGAAGGTGGTCAGGCCACAGCTGACGAACTCGAAGAAATAAATCTTGAAGATAAAGTGGACCCCAGACCTACCTTCATTTCAGTGAGAATGTCTTTAGACGAGAAAGAGGAGTACACTACATTCTTGAAAATTAACAAGGACGTCTTTGCTTGGCATTACCAAGAGATGCCTGGTTTGGACCCTCAAGTCGTGGTTCACCGTCTCGGCATTGACCCAACTGTCAAACCTGTCAAACAGAAATCAATAAGGTTTAGGCATGACCTCGAAATGCAGATAGACGTCGAGATAACGAAACTTAGACAAGTAGGTTTCATCCGCGATGTCAATTACCCGAAATGGCTAGCAAATGTTGTTCCGATTAAGAAGAAAACGGTCAAATCAGAGTGTGTATTGACTTTCACGATTTGAATACCGCCTGTCCTAAGGATGACTTCCCATTGCCGTTCACCGAGATGCTCATCGACTCCACGGCTCATTGTCAAATCTTTTCCTTCATGGATGGATACTCCGGGTATAATCAGATAAGGATCACGCCCGAAGACGAAGAGGCCACAACATTCTTAACTTCGAAAGGGGTCTTCTATTATACAATGATGCTTTTTGGACTAAAGAATGCTGGCACAATGTACTAAAGAGCAATGATTACCATTTTCAAAGACATGAAGCACTCTGGTGGTAAAATCCAAAGAGAAGGATGCTCACATGAGGGATCTTGAAAACGTGTTAGAGCGTTTGCATCTCCATCAGCTAAAATGAACCCGCTGAATTACGCTTTTGGCATACGTTCGAGAAAATACTTGGGGTTCATCGTCAGACATCGAGGGCTTGAAGTTGAGCTAGTTAAGATCAAGGCAATCCAAGAAATGCTGTCACCAACTACACTTTCAGAACTGCGCTCCCTCCAAGGGCAACTGGCATACATTCCCAGGTTCATCTCGAACCTCTCAGGTCGTTGCGAACCCTTTACACACCTGTTAAAGAAAGATACCCCATTCTTCTGAGATGAAGCATGTCAAGTATCCCTTGACGACATCAAGAATTATTTACTCAATCCTCCAGTACTCTCGACACCATTATTGGAAAGACCCCTCATTCTATACGTGACCGCTTTAAACGAGTCCCTCGGAGCATTGTTGGCACAAAGCAATGGAGAAGGAAAAGAAACTACGCTATATTACCTCAGTCGCAGGATGCAAGGGGCCGAGAAGAATGATCCCCCTATTGAGAAGATGTGTTTGGCCCTGATCTTCGAAGTACAAAAACTCTGCCATTACTGGCTCGGTCATGAAGTGAAACTTATGTCAAAAGCTGATCCTGTAAAGTTTATCATGACATGTCCATGCTTGTCGGGATGCCTGGCTAAGTGGGCACTATTGCTGATGGAGTTCGACATCACGTATATTCCACAGAAGGCCAACAAGGGGCAAGCCTTAGCTGACTTTCTCGCGGCACACCCTGTACCGACAGAATATCCTCTATCAAGCGACCTCCCTGATGAAGAAGAAATTTGTTTTAACCTTTTCATGTGTTGGAATTATACTTCGATGGAGCTTTCCAATCCAATCAAGGAGGTGCCAAAGTAGTATTCCTGACTCCGATAGGAGGCGTATTGCCAATTTCTTTCTCTCTTGCTCAAACCGAGTCTCATAATGAGACAGAATATCATGCCCTTATAATCGGACTTGAAATCGCCTTTGATCTCGACTTGGAGCAGCTCAAGATCTATGCTTACTATGAGTTGGTTATCCAACATCTCAAAGGTATATATGATGTGAGAACAGACACTCTCAAGCCTTATCACGACACTGCAAAATCGTATATGGCCCAGTTCAAAGACATATCCCTAAGTCACATCCCCAGGAGGCTAAATTCATTGGCTGATGCACTTACGAAACTTGGTGCTACAAACCCTCGTTCCACATTAGGACCCACGCTTGTTTGGGTGGATGAATAGAGACATATCAAGCTAAGGACCGAAGTCGATGAGGATGACTAGAGAAACATCTTCCCCGAGTGCCCCCCTTATCCATTTGGAGAACTTCTGCCAGCCAAAGAAGTAATCAAGATGAACAAGAAATAGCACAGAGTCAAGGAGCTAACGGTCAAAATCAAGAACCAGAATTGTTTGACCCAACATGCATAGAAATTGAGAAGATAGAAGATTTGCGAGTGCCCATTACTAGTTTCCTAAAACATGACAGGCTCCCGGAAGATCGTGTCGAACACAATAGCATACGTCGAATGTCTACAAAATATACTCTCCTTGAGAGAGATGCTCTTTTCAAACAATTGTTTGACAATGTTCTTCTTAGATGTGTGGACGTACAAGAAGCAAAGAAGGTGCTGGAAGAAGTACACTCAGGCATTTCTGTACTACACCAGTCCATTCCTAAGCTCTATGAACGAATATGTAGGCTGGGATACTATTAGCCTTCTATGATCACCGATTCCTTAAATTACTCTAAAAAGTGTCAAGTATGCCAAATACACTCCAGCTTGATTCATCAACCACCAGAGCCCTTACACCCTACGGTTTCATCATGGCCCTTCTCACAATGGGGTATGGACATCGTAGGGCCTATTGACCCTTTTTCCGCAATGGGCCATGTTTTTGTCGTAGCTACAATAGATTATTTCTCTAAGTGGGATGAAGGAGTCCCCCTTAAGCAAGTTCTTGGGACAACAGTGGCCTAGTTCGTTTGACATCATAACATATACCGCTTCGAAGTGCTCGACCGGACTATATCTGATAACGGCCCTCAATTTAGGAGTCATCATATTGATCGCTTAGTTAACCAATTTGTGTTTCGAATGCAGGTACTCGACTGTGTATCACCCTCAAGAGAATGAGTTAGCTGAGGCTTTCAAAAAAATTCTGTGCAATGTTGTAAGAAAGTCGGTATCAAAAATGATAAAGAACTAACATGAGAAGCTTTCTGAAGTACTATGGGCTTATCGTACCACTACACGAAATTCTATTGATTCCACTCCTTATTCTCTAGTCTATGGGGGTGAAGCAGCTTTACCTCTCGAAATAAAAATCCCTTCACTGCGAGTCACTATTCACCGAGGAATAACCAAAGATGAGAGAGTCAAGCTCCGGTATGGAGGATTGGATGCACTCGATGGAAAGAGGTTAGAGGCTCAGCAGAACCTCGAACTTAACTAAGGGAGAATGAAGTGGGCTTTTGATAAGTCTGTCAAGATAAGTTCATTCACCCGTGGTGATCTGGTCTTAGCTATTAAGAGGCCTATTATTATGCATGGCCGGCGTAATGGGATGTTTGAGCCTAAGTGGGATGGCCCCATTACAGTAAAAAAGGTCTCGCCCAATGGAGCCTACATATTGACACATCCTGACAAAGAGGAGGCAATCCATGCGTATCCAAAGGAAAGGAACTCAACACGACAACAAGCAAGATAGTTCAAACAAACTCTAACTCTTTTTATTGCAGTAAAAATGAGTTATAATTTATAGTGAAGCCCATTATGAGAGAGGTTACAAGAATAAGAGGACAGTTACAAGCCAAAACAAGTACATGTCCCATGAGGAAGAAGCAAACCCATGAAAGGAAGGACCTCCTCATGAAGAAGAAGCAAATCCACGGAAGGAAGGCCCACCTCATGAAGAAGAAGAGAAACAACCTGAAGAGTCAGCTTAAATTCATCTGACGAGTAAGAGGATGGTTATAGGCCAAAAGAGAAAGCAAAGCCACTCTATGAAGTTAGCCTCGGTCCCTCCGACGTGTATGTCAAACATACAAGCCAGATACCTCATCTGACATGTAAATTGAGCATACGACGTAGGATTCACTCAACGTGTATATCAAACATACAAAGTAGGTTTCCCTGGCAAGGAACTGACCTATGATGGAGAGCTTGTCCCATTCACAGTGGATGCTCTTCCACAAAACAACATGGACCTCACTGTTGTGTTGGACGATTTGGCTTATAACAGGTACTGCAAACCACGCCACATCTTTCACCACTTTTTGCCGGCCTATGAACATCTCCTTACGTAGCTCATTGTCAAACGCCGCTAACCCCGCATGTCATCGACCACCACATGTAAGCATCATTCTCCACAACATGATAAGTTGCACATGCTGATCAGTGGCGACTGAAGCCAGAGCCGGTTGTGTTCCTAACCCCTAGCGTCGGCTACTTTTCTTAAGGGTTAGCACCGGTTGTGTCGGCATTCCAAATCATCAGTGCCGGTTGCCTCGGCGCCAATTACACTCCTATTAGCGTTGACCCCGTCGTGACTGTTTGCTGCCCAAGATTCCTTCGTTTTCAAAACTTAAGTTTTCGCACCTCCTTAATGGTCGCACGAGCATCGGAGCTCATCGTCACTCTGCCTCCAGCAACCGTACACTTCCCCAGGACGATTTACCTCCTGCAATCGTATGGCCCACCTTTAGTGACCATTCGTCTCCTATTGGAACTTCTGTTATAATGCCGAAAACCCACCAAAAAGCTTTCCCGCCTGTGTTTTGAGCCCTAAGCATCACCAGAACCTCACTGAAAACTCTTTCAAACTTCCCCTAAAACCTCTGCAACACCATGAACAGTGTCGAAAAGTTACCACAACCTCCGGGAATTCCCCAAAAAACCGTCAAGACTTGTGGAAATACTCACTGTTGTGTTTCCCGCCTCTTCTACCAGAAAACAATTACAGTTGGAACCTCTTCCATTTCCCAGAAAGATCCCTGGAGAGGTCTCCTTTCCCTGCTACTTTCTCTCTAACCTCTCTGAATTCTTGGCAAAGTCTGCTCGTCGAAGGTCTTCCTTGTCAAATCGCTAGAATCCAATTGTTTGTCAAAGAACCTTCCCAGTAGTTGCTGAAGTCTCGTTGCTCGCCGGAACTTCAACCGGACACTCTCTCCTCATGGTTAAAGAAAACTTGTGCTTAAGGTTTTTTACCACTGGTAAAAATGAGGGAAAACGAGATTTTACCCTCTTATAGAGCCTACACTACCCTCGAATGCCCCTCACAATCTGGGAATTCTAGTCGCGTCCAAGGGAAGCTAAGCAACGATGAGCAGGGTCGGGCTTTGGATCGAGGCCCAAGGTAACTCTCATCGACCTAACCCTAGCGTCGGTTGCCTTAGCGCTGAGTACCTTCCAAACAACCCTAACGCCAATTGACTTAGCGTCGAGTGCATTTTCAAAACAACCCTAGCGTCGGTTAACTTCGTGTCGGGTGTGTTGCCAAACAACCTTAGCGTTGGTTGACTTAGCGTCGAGTGCGTTTTCAAAACAACCCCAGCACTGGTTGACTTAGCGCCGCGTGTGTTACCAAACAACCCCAGCGCCGGTTAACTTAGCCTCGGTTGTCTCAAACGATATCACAGGTGGTTCACAGCGTCAGCTGAGTCTTTAACAACCCAGCGTCAATTGCGTTTTTGAGAACTCAGCACCAGTTGAACACTCGCCAGAAACGACTAGCGCTCGACCTAGCGTCGGTCGTATTTCTGGCACCTTGTTGTTACCTACTCTAGGTTGAAGTCTTGTGCGTCCTGCCACTTATCCTTAATGAGGCTGCACCAAAGCCATGAGCTGTCATCCTCAGTGATGTTGTACCCAATCTGTTGCACCTCAACTCTGACCCATCATCCCTAATGGAGTCAGGATCTATCCCTCATCCCCATAGGAGTGGCACCCATACTGAAGCCTATAATCCCCATTGAAGTCAAGGTCATTCTTACCTCTTCAATTCTTGGCGGGTTAGTTTCACACTAACCTATCTCATCTCCAGGAAGTCAATCTCATCTTTCACCCCAGGGAGTTAGCTTGCCCCCCTAAGCCCTAGTGAAGCCAACCTCTGATGGTAATCCTTCTAAGCCCTCAGTTTGTAAATGGTCTTAGCCAATTTATCCCTAGGGAGTCGGATTACCGTTCACAAGATCTAGTCCCTATGGACTTCCATCTACTTGAAGACCCACACGGTGGTCTAGATGCGTGACCCTAAACTGCATGGTCCAAATTATATAATCTTAAACTGTAGCGGTGCTCTAGATGCACGACCCTAAACTGCATGATCCAAACTATATGACCATAAACTGTAGCGGTGGTCTAGATACATGGCCCCAAACTACATGGTCCAAACTATATGACCTTAAATTGTAGCGGTGGTCTAGATGCACGATCCTAAACTGCATGGTCCAAACTATATGACCTTAAATTGTAGCAGAGGTCTAGTTGCACGGCCCTAAACTGCATGGTCCATACAACAATTCCCTAAACTGCTCAGCCTCGGTCCGCGCTGCATGACCCTAAACTGCTCAACCACGATCCAGCTATATGATCTTAAACTATAGTACACGTCCTTGCTGCATGATGATAAAAGGCTCAGCACCATGGTCCAAACTATAGGACCTTAAACTATAGCGGTGGTCTAGATGCACGACCCTAAATTGCATGGTCCAAACAATATGACCTTAAAATGTAGTAGAGGTCTAGTTGCATGACTCTAAATAGCATGGTCCATATTGCAAGACCCTAAACTGCTCAGCCTCGGTCCGCGTAAACTGCTTAACCATGGTCCAACTATATGACCTTAAACTATAATACACGTCCTAGCCGCATGACGATAGAAGGCTCTGCACCATGGTCCAAATTATATGACCTTAAACTATAGACATGGTCTAGATGCACGAACCTAACTTGCATGGTCCAAACTATATGACCTTAAACTGTAGCGTTAGTCTAGATGCACGACCCTAAACTACATGGTCCAAACTATATAACCTTAAACTGTAGTGGTGGTCTTGATGCACAACCTAAACTACATGGTCCAAACTATATGACCTTAAACTGTAGCGGTGGTCTAGATGCACGACCCTAAACTGTGTGGTCCAAACTATATGACCATAACTGTAGCGGTGGTCTAGATGCACGACCCTAAACTGCTCAACCTCGATCTGTCCTGAGTGACCCTAAACTGCTCAAACACGATCCAGCTATATGACCTTAAACCATAGTACACATCCTTGCCACATGACGATAAAAGGCTCAACACCATGGTCCAAACTATATGACCCTAAACTGTAGTAGAAGTCTAGTTGCACAACCTTAAACTACACAGACCTAGTCGTATGACTTTAAACTTCATAACCACAGTCCAGCTGTATGACGTTAAACCATACTGCACATCCTGCTGGCATGACGATAAACTACATCGAATAAGTCTAGGAAGTATGACCATTAACTTACCCCCACATACGCCCACATACCTTTACGGGCACTTCCACGCACGCCTTCCCTAACCTACTTGTTAGTGTGCGCGTGCCACCTTCATTATCTCTCCACTGAGTTCATTCACTTCATCACCATTCTTCATTCCCCAGTGAGTCTCACCTGCGCTCACAAAATGGCGAACCATCCTGCCATGTATATTCGTTGTAAGTTAGTGTGTCACCATCGTCCACTCACATGTCATACATCATCCATCTCTCATAGGTAGCCTAATGCCATTTCCCAAAGTGACTCAAACCACCACCATACTCACTCCATGACCTCCACAGACTGTTATTCATCATCACCATGGTCCAGTTGTATGACTCTATGACTATAGTACACGTCCTTGCCACATGACGTTAAACTCTTTCGCATCGATCCAGAAGGCATGAACACGCCTTCAAAAAAAAATGATTGAATAATGGGCATGGTGTATACCTTAACAAGGGAAGACCATGAGTAAAAACGATGCACGGGCATGGTCATGAACCATGAGTAAAAGAGTTCCACGAATAAAAAATGGGCACAATGAAAACCTGAAAGTCGATCGTGAGTAAAAATAAAAAAAGGGCAGACATGGCCATCAAGCCATGGGCAAAAGAGTCTAATAAAAAGAACGTTTGATGAAAACTGTCTTTACAGCACCACTTCCCCAGTTCAAGTGAAAACCCGCAAAGGGCGCTCGGAGTAATAAAATCAGCTTGACGCAACATTTGCTTCCACAGGCAGCTTCAGCCAGCACTCCCTTTATCATCAAGACGTCCAACAGGGTGTAGACGTTAAAATCATCCCTCATATTCCTTCTTCAGTTCTGGGTGAACAGGCAGCCTAGTTGACTTCCTTTTTCAATCCTGGGTGAAAAGGTATCCCAGTCGACATCGTTCTTCAGTCCTTGGTGAACAAGTAGCTCAGTCGACATCCTTCTTCAGTCCTGGGTGAACAGGTACGTCAAACGACATCCTTCTTCAGTCCTGGGTGAAAAGGTAGCCCAGTCGATATCCTTCTTAAATGATCATCCCATCTTCAAAGCTGAGTAACAACCTACCCTATCAACATCCTTCTTCAAAGCTGGGTAACGACCTACCCAGTCATCATCCCTTCTTCAAAGCTGGGTAACAACCTGCCCAGTCAACATCCTTCTTCAAAGCTGGGTAACAACCAGCCCAATCATCATCCCTTCTTCAAAACTGAGTAACAACCTGCCCATTCAACATCCTTCTTCAAAATTGGGTAACGACCAAACCTGTCATCATCCCTTCTTCCTGGCTAGGTAACAACCTCCCCAGTCTACATCCTTCTTCAAAGCTAACCTACGCAGTCAACATCCTTCTTCAAAGCCGGGTAACGACTTGCCTAGTCATCATCCCTTCTTCAAAGATGGGTAACAACCTGCCCAGTCAACATACTTCTTCAAAGCTGGGTAACAACTTGCCCTGTTACCCTCTCCTTTTCTTTTGGACCCCCTTTCTCTTATGGACCTTCTCCTCATGCATGAAATGTGCATGCCTCTCCCCATGAGGCAAGGCGACAAAGTAGCTTAGTCATCATCCTTCCAAGGCAGGAAACTGACAATGCCAGAGTGGAACCTTCTAGAGATGTCAGCTCGTCTAGACGGCACGACCATACCTTCGGGATCGGCTAATAGAACCTGCCCCTGACTAGACACTGTAAACGAGACCCATAGTCGTATTCTGATTGTCAAAAGCAAACTTGGTGTAGAAGCACACAAACACCATCAAAAAGTCTCTTCTCCCCCTAAAGTTTCCACAAACGGACCCACGAATAATGCATCGCTACGTCTGAGCAGCCCATTACGTGAATCTCCTTGGCGTTCACGTGGTCTTGTGGCTAGGAAGGAAAAAATTAAAAGCCCCAGGAAAATTTTCAAATGATTGTCTTTCTCGCTTCTCTTGAAGCATAACATTCACCGGGGCAAGTTGTTTGAACGTATTTTTCAGCACCTTGGTCCTTGAATAGGAATAAGTAGGAAGGAAGTCAATAAAGCCTACAAAAAAGTGGAAATTCCCGATAGTCTTAGAATAGTCCCAGAACTAGTCAAGATATTTATAATCACTTCAAAAGGCCACCTGCTAAGTTTTGTCGCATTCCGACTTGTCTTAGGCAGGGAACACAAAGAATCAATTTTCGAAAAATTGACCTCTAGTGCCGACTGGATTTCTCTCTCCTCTTCTAATGCAATCAGTGAAGTCTCAGCACCGGTTGAATTTATCTCTCTTCTTATTTCATCCCCCAACATTGGGTGAATTTCTCTCTCTTCTCTCTTGTCACAGTCAGTGAAGCCCAACACTAGTAGGATTTCTCTATCCTCTCTTGTCACAGTCGACGAAGCTCAGTGCTAGTTGGATTTCCCTCTCCTCTCTTGTCACAGTCAATGAAGCCCAGCTCCGGTTGGATTTCTTTGTCCTCTCTTATCACAGTCAGCAAAGCCTACCACAGGTTGGATTTTTCTATCATTTGTTGCAATCGGTGAAGCCTAACACGGACTCGATCTCTCTCCCTTGCTTCTCTCCCATTGCAACCGATGCATGTTTTGCGTTGGTTGGTTCTCTTCCTCCCTCTCCCGTCTTTTGACAAGCGGCAATCTTTAACGCCGACGACATCTTCCTTCCCTCTCTCTTTTTATCCTCTCATCTCTTCTTCCTTCTCATATATGTTCCCTTCTTCTCTTACCTCATTCTTTCCACCATAACCACCACTCTACTATTCTTTTGTTCGACTAAGAGGGATTAAGGTTAGCCTCTCATGGAGTTCCTGTCCCCTAGCCATAATGTTGTGTTGCCAGGATTACTTGGCACTTTTTATTGCCATGACAGACTAACCATCGTGCTTAGCTAGTCAGTATTGGCAATGATGATTAGTAGTGATCTCGTGAGCCAGTTTTAATACCGAGCCCGTTTTGCTACCACATCAGGCCAATTACTTGCCAGCTTGATCCTCTCGCTCAATCAAACTCTTCTCTCCCCCGTCTTTCTTCTCTTCTTCTTTTTGAATGCGCATGCTTGTGTACGTTCATCAAAGAGAAAAAGGGTGAGGTCTGACCCACCTGTCTTACAACATTTGCCATATATGTGTGTGATTGTAGAAAATAAGAAGAATACAAGCTAAGGGAGGTGATTCCAAAGTAGTTTCATTAATGGGGGGCTTTCTTCGTGATCTAAGAGGGCACCCACGCGAGCCAACCCGAGTAAGTCCTTAACCCACCTTAAAATTCCTCTGTCATCGGTTGGTAACACTTGCCCCTAATTTTCAAACGGGGTTCCCGAGAGAGCAATCTCAAAAACATCCCGGGTCTTCCCTCGAAACCCGAGATGCGTTCCACTCGATCATCTAGGATCCAGAGGGCGAGATCGAGGCACCTAACCAGCTTGGCGACTCCATTGAGGACTTACTACCCCTTACTCGGATCATTCTTGTTTGGCTCGTTTCTTCTTTTATTATCTGCTTTCATTGTCTTTACACACTTTATTATGACTTGGGGGTTCTGTAACCCATTTATCCTAAGCGGCGATTTTCTTATCCTCGTATTAGAGATTGTCCTTAGGGAACAAGTTCCTTCGACTTCATTATCGACCATCATCTTGAGCAAAGACCCCTTATCTCGCTCCCAGGTCTTAACTTGGACTGACGTGAGGTGGGACCTAAAAATCCCTCACTCCCCATCTCCTCGATCTGACAAAAACTCCACCAAGATGCCCTACATCAACGGCACTTCTGTTGCCCCACACAGCATGCACCTAACTACCGGCAAGTCACTTGCCGGTCGTGTTCCTGAGGTACATTGGAAGGTCACACAGTCCCATTCTGTAAAAGGAAAACAATTTTCCATTGCTTCTGTGGGTCGCCATAAGGCTACGCTCCACATCTCTGCACCACTGGTCTCCATCCCTATAGGCCCAACACATCGAGGCGGAAACCCCATGACCTCCACCGCTCGCACACATCACAAGGCTCATGGATCACTCACTCGAGTCACACCTCGGGGCAACCCTTCTGTTTCCTAGAGACCATGTTCAAGTTCGAATCTTCCTAGGCCAGATCCTGCGCATGCCACTCATATGCATCTCACTACTCGAGGTGACACCATTATTACGCCAACCCAAGTACACAGGAGACGGCCTCCTTGTCCTCCTACTATGCACACACAAGAGCACTCTGTAAGGGGCAGGCCTACACCTGTCCTCTTACGAAAATTTGCCCATAGTTCTGAGCCTCATAAGGCTAGATCACTTGCACGAGCTCGGGTTGACCCTTAGGTCTCCCGTAATCCTTCTTCAAGGTGCGTACACATGTCGCCATCTCAAACGTCTCCTCACCCTCGACTCAAGCCTCATCATGAGTCAACCTTGCTCTTGCCTTCTCCTTCTTCATCGAGCAAGCACCTTTAGCCGTCGTACTAGAAGATTTTTCCCAAGAGTACCATATTGAACCAGCCTTGTCACCTTGATCGTGTCTCTAGAGCTAATAAGAGAGCTCGAGGCATGGACCTGATGGAAGATCAAGTCCATCCTCCCCGACCCAAGATGACTTCAGTTCCTAGACCTCATCCATTGCAGCATTTGATGGAGACAACTCTCTCCTGTGTAAGAAAAGTTGACTGGCTGCGACCTGGATCAATGTTTTGGTGCGAGGTCCATCAAAACCTCAAGGCTAAACGTGATAGAGGTTTGCAAATTTTTACTAAGGAGGTGACCGAGGTAGTCAAAACAACCAATTCTGGTGACTCTCTTCACCAGAATCCCTTCTAACCCCTTCAAATGATGAAGCCTGAAGAAGAGCTCTGTGAGCCCTGTGCTGTGGTGACCGTCACAGATGAAGACCCAACCACTTAGCAACTGCGGTCCCAAACCGTCGAGAACTAATCCAAATGCGATCCGAATACCGGAGTCAAGTTCAGTCAGGGCATGTTGGCCCCCTAGTGACTGACCTACTGCATACGACCCGTCAAGCTCGCAAGCCCTTGGCCACCACTAACGTCGACCTCCCTAGTGAAACGGTTAGCATAATGGTTGTAAGCAAGCCTGGTGATGCACAGGAATAGAGCATGATCAAGTTTGAGGACATGGTGCATGCGATGATGGAAAAGATCAATCGTATCAACATCAAATGCCAATCGGCTAACCATGAGATCAATTCCCATCACTCTGATGGTGCACTTCCATGAAAACCCCCTCCATCTACCTCACATGGCAATTATGTCGCTCATCTAGTCTCTGAGTCAGATATTAACCCTATGGCCACCCATAGCCTGAAGAACAGACAAATTTTGGGGATACAGGGCATGACTCCTTATCAAAGACCTTACCCCTTCTATATTGATCAAGTCTTGTTTCCCCCAGACTATAAGAAAGGGAAGTTTCCTCTATTTAATGGAACCACGTCCCCAAACCAACATATTGCCCACTTCTAGGCAACAAGTCGGGAAACAGCGGCTGATGGGAGAATTCTTCTCCAACAGTTCGTTGAGACCCTTGATAGCCCAGCATTCCAATGGTATGTCCGACTTCCATCGAACTTGGTGTACACATGGGAGGAGGTGGAGAAACAATTCATTCAACACTTCTATGAGGTCGAGAGAGAGGTTCAAACAATCGAACTTATCACCCTGACTCAAGACCCCGATGAGCCCGTGGATCAGTTCATATCAAGATGGAGAAAATTGGCTTCTCGCCATCCTAATCATATGCCTGATAAGGAAGCAGTCCGGACTTGCGTGTGGAACATGCAACCTGAAATCGTTCTACAAGTTGAGGCCTCTAATCCGACCTCCATGTCAGAGTTGATCTCTAAATCAGATCGCATAGAGAGTTTTTCATGCCATCATAGTGGGACACGACAACCATCTGCAAGTTCGGGAAACAACCAGGGCAATGGTAGTTCTCGGAATAACACACGGGGTAGCCAACAGAAAGGGGTAGTTAGTGCAGCCGTCATGGTCACTGATATAAAGAAGGCTCCCTCCCAAATGTTGGACCTCTCTAAAGAGGTAAGCACGGTGAAGGTAACACCCTAGGCAGGCAAGCGTCAACAGTCGTACAATCGAGTACCTCCACTAGCCAACTTTGTTCGGGGTGATTACTTCACCAGGCATAAAAATAAGGTCTATCCCTTCGAGAAGCATTGGATCCCTGCGCTATTCCGGTTATTAGAACAAAAAATGATCCAACTCTTAAAAACCAGGTTCCCTCAATATGGCATTGACACTTAGGCTAATTATTGTGCCTACCATCGGAGGATCAATCATCCCACAGATGACTGCAACATGCTGAAGGATATCATAAGTCCCTGATTCTGAAAGGTTAGATAAAGATTGAAGATTTAAAGAAGGCCTTCTTGGCAATTGAGGCCTCCCATGCCGTAACCATTCATGAGGAAGACGAAATGCCTGGTATCCTCCATCCTTTCTTCATTATAATGCTTCAGAAAGACATAGTCACACTGAAGCAGGCAAGGAAATGCTGCCACCTTGCTAAGGGGACTGAAGATCGTTGGTGCCCATTCCATCAGATAAGAGGTCATTATTTGTCAGAATGCACAACTTTCCTTGATATATTCACAGAGAAGATGCGGGAGTGTGATGAATTTTAGAATCTCCCCATAACTGATGCCTAAATGACTTCTCCATCGGGGCAAGAAGATCTCACAAACTAGGACCTTCCTATCAATGACTCAGACTCTGTGGAACCCTCGGATTCCCAGCCATGGATAACCTACCATGCCCGAAGTCGGCTCAAGTCCTTAAGATGAGAAGCGGTTTGCCAAGCCAGAGCGATTTTCCACCCCAGCGAAACAAATCAGACATCACTTTAGAAAACCAGAAAGAGACAGGCACCAAGGGCTGCTCGCCGAAGAAATAAGATGGCTCAACCCATAATCGAGCAGGAATTTCTCAGGCCCCCTACCCCAATGCCAACCTTGCAGAATTTCATCCTTGGCACAATCATTTTTCCTTCTTCACTCTATCAAGAAGATTCTCCCATCTCATCTCCCACTCAGCACGTGTCCGATGAGGGTGATGACGTTAAAAGCACACCCCAGTAGTCTAAGCAAGGGAAAGACCTAAAAGGCCCCTTGCACCCGACCAACCTTGGCGATGACATAAAAAGCTACCCAGATCGGTCTGATGAGGGAAACGACCTTAAAATTCCCCCACCTTCTAACCCTACTCCTCCTTCTCCTGCTTCTCATTCTTCCGTGTCTATGTCTCTTGCAGGTACAACCTTGACATGTCCTTCGAGGCTCTCGATAGAGAGCTTAAGGGGTCGAAGATAACCAAGACGCAATGGAAGCAATTGTGAAAGACCCGTGCGTAGGCAGCAAGATTCTTAACAGTAGCTAATGCGCTGGCAGCTAAAGCTAAGGCACAACCACCTTCTTCGAAGAAGCGCAAGAAGTCCAAGCAAAAGAAACCCCAGTGGCCACCTGAGCCTGACTTCGAGCACAGATTGAGAAAATCGAGAGGGCAAAGTTTCTACTCTCAAGAAACTTGCCACATGATGCAAGTCTATGAAGCACCAACCAGTGCCGACCAAACACTGTAGATAGCCGCTAAAAAATTGTGTGATCCACATTGGCACATTCCTTGCGCAGCAATCACTGAACCTCAATTTTCCTCTAACTTTCAAGACAAATTTCTCCAACCTAATGAGTTTCCACGTTTGAGGCTGACCTTTTCATCGCTCAGTTTGAGAAAAGTACATGAAGCATGACCTCCTCTGGAGCCCTATTGGAGAAAGAGATGTCGGGATCATGGGCCTCCATGCATAAGGTTGATGAAAAGTCATCTGAGAACAACGAGGAAGAGTTGCAAGAGGCTTCAGAAGAATTGGAAGAAAGTGGTCAAGCCACAGCTGAAGAACTCGAAGAAATAAATCTTGGAGATGAAGCAGACCCCATACTTACCTTCATTTCAGCAAGAATGTCTTCAAAAGAGAAAGAGGAGTTCACTGCCTTCTGGAAAATGAACCGGGATGTCTTTTGCTTGGCATTACAATGAGATGCCAGGTTTGGACCCTCAAGCCACTGTTCACCATCTCGGCATTGATCCAACTGCCAAACCTGTCAAACAGAAATCAAGAAGGTTCAGGCCTGACCTCAAAATGCAGATAGACATCGAGATAACGAAACTTAGACAAGAAGCTTTCATCCGTGAAGTCAAGTACCTGAAATAGCGAACAAATGTCGTTCTGGTTAAGTAGAAGAATGGTCAAATCAGGGTGTGTATTGACTTTCAGGATTTGAATACCGCCTATCCCAAGGATGACTTCCCGTTGCCATTCACTGAGATGCTCATCGACTCTACGGCTCATTTTCAAATCTTTTCCTTCATGGATGGATACTCCGGGTATAATCAGATAAGGATGGCACCCGAAGATGAAGAGACCATAGAATTATTAACTTCAAAAGGGGTCTTCTATTACACAATGATGCCTTTTGGACTAAGGAATGCTGGCGCGACGTACCAGAGAGCAATGACAACCATTTTCAAAGACATGATGCACAAAGAGGTGGAATGTTATGCGGATGACCTGGTGGTAAAATCCGAAGAGAAGGATGCTCACATGAGGGATCTTGAAAAAGTGTTGTGTTTGCGTTTGCATCTCCATCAGCTAAAAATGACCCACTGAAATGTGCTTTTAGAGTGTGTTCGGGAAAATTCTTGGGGTTCATTGTCAGACATCGAGGGCTTGAAGTTGAGTCAGTTAAGATTAAGGCAATATAAGAATGTCGTCACCGACTACACTTCGAGAACTGCACTCCCTCCAAGGGAAACTGGCATACATTCGCAGCTTCATCTCGAACCTCTCAAGTCGTTGCAAACCCTTTACACACCTGATAAAGAAAGATATCCCATTCTTCTAGGATGAAGTATGTCAAGCAGCCCTTGATGGCATCAAGCATTATTTACTCAATCCTTCAGTTCTCCCAACACTAGTATTGGGAAGACCCCTCATTCTATATGTGAGTGCTTAAGACAAGTCCCTCGGAGCATTGTTGGCACAAAATAATGAAGAAGGAAAAGAAATCGCGTTAAATTAACCCAATAGCAGGATGCAAGGGGCCAAGAAGAATTATCTCCTATTGAGAAGATGTGTCTGGCCCGGATCTTCACAATTCAAAAACTCCGCCATTGTTTGCTCGATCATGAAGTGAAACTTATTTCGAAAGCTGATCCTGTAAAGTTTCTCAAGACATGCCCATGCTTGTCGGGACGCCTGGCTAAGCGGGCACTATTGCTGATGGAGTTCGACATCACGTATATTCCACTGAAAGCCGTCATGGGCTAAGCCTTGGCTGACTTTCTCTCGGCACACCCCGTACCTCCAGAATCTCCTCTATCAAGCGACCTCCCTAATGACGAAGTATTATATGCTAACCTTGTTCATGTGTGGGAATTATACTTCGACGGAGCTTTCCAATCAGATCGAGGAGACGCCATAGTAGTATTCCTGACTCAGAGAGGAGGCGTATTGCCACTTTCTTTCTCTGTCGCACAAGCCGGGTCTCATAATGAGGCAGAATATCAAGCCCTTATAATCAGACTGGAAATAGCCTTCGATCTCTACTTGGAGCAGCTCAAGATCTATGGTGGCTCTGAGTTGGTTATCTGACGACTCAAATGGATCTATGATGTGAGAAAAGACACTCTCAAGCCTTAACATGACACTGCAAAATCGTATATGGCCCAGTTCAAAGACGTAGCCCTGAGTCACATCCTCAGGAGGCTAAATTCGTAGGCCGATGCCCTAGTGAAAATTGGCACTACAATTCTGTTGTCCTCATCAGAATCCACACTTGTTTGGGTAACAAAATAAAGACACATCGAGCTAAGGACCAAAGTCTATGAAGATGACGAGAAAAACATCTTCCCCGAGTGCCCCCCTTATCCATTTGGAGCACTTCTGTCAGCTAAAGAAGTAATCAAGATTGAACAAGAAATCGCAAAGAGTCAAGGAGCTAATGGTTGTAATCAAGAACCAGAATTCTTTGACCCAAAACATGCGCATAAATTGAGGAGATAAAAGATTGGAGAGAGCCCATTACTAGTTTCCTAAAACATGGCAGGCTCCCGAAAGATCGTGCCGAACACAACAGCATATGTTGAATGTTTACCAAATATACTCTCCTTGAGGGAGATTCTCGTTTCAAACGATCATTTGACGGCATTCTTCTTAGATGTATGGACGTACAAGAAGCAAATAAGGTGCTGGAAGAAGTACACTCAGGCATTTGTGGACTACACCAGTCCGGTCCTAAGCTCTATGAACGAATACACAGACTGGGATACTATTGGCCTTTTATGATCGTCAATTCCTTAACTATGCTAAAAAGTATCAAGTATGTCAAATACACTCTAGCCTGGTTCAACAGCCACCAGAGCCCTTACACCCTACGGTTGCATCATGGCCCTTCTCACAATGGGGTATGGACATTGTAGGGCCTATTGACCCTCCTTCTACAATGAGCCATGTTTTTATCCTAGCTGCAACAGATTATTTCTCTAAGTGGGCTGAAGCAGCCCCCCTTAAGCCAGTTCCTGGGACAACGGTGGCCTACTTCATTCGACATCATATTAAATACCGCTTCGAAGTGCCCAAATGTATTATATCTGACACCGGCCCTCAATTTAGGAGTCATCACAATGATTGCTTAGCTAACCAGTTCGGTTTCGAATGGAGGTACTCCACTATTTACCACCCTCAGCAGAATGGGTTAGCTAAGTCTTTCAATAAAACTCGGTATAATGTTCTAAAAAAGTCGGTATCAAAAACAAGGAAGAACTGACATGAGAAGCTTCTAGAAGTACTGTGGACTTATCCTACCTCTACACGAAATTCTACTGATTCCACTCCTTATTCTCTGGTCTATGGGGGTGAAGAATTTTTACCTCTCGAACTACAAATCCCTTCACTATGAGTCGCTATTCAATAAGGAATAACCAAAGATGAGAGAGTCAAGCTCCGGTATAGAGAATTGGATGCACTTAATGGAAAGAGGTTAAAGGCTTAGCAGAACCTCGAACTTCACCAAGGGATAATGAAGAGGGCTTTTGATTAGTCTGTCAAGATCCGTTCATTCACCCGTGGTGAACTGGTCTTAGCTGTTAAGAGGCCTATTGTTATGCATGGCCGGCGTAAAGGGAAGTTTGAGCTAAGTGGGAAGGCCCCTTTATAGTCAAAAAGGTCTCGCTGAATAGAGCCTACATACTGGCGCATCTTGAAGGAGAGGAGGCGATGCCCCCTATCAATGGATGATACTTAAAAAAGTGTTATCTTTGATGCGTATCCAAAGGAAAGGAACTCAATGCGAAAACAAGCAAGATAGTCCAAACAAACTCTAAATATTTTTATTGCAGTAAAAATGAGTTACAATTTACAGCGAAGACCATAATGACAGAGGTTACAAGTCTCTTGCATCTGAGAATAAGAGGACGGTTACAGGCCAAAACAAATGCATGTCCCACGAGGAAGAAGCAAACCCATGAAAGGAACGACCTCCTCATGAAGAAGAAGAAAATCCACGAAAAAAAGGCCCTCTTCATGAAGAAGAAGCGAAACCACTTTGAGAGTCAGCTTTAATTCATCTGACGAATAAGAGGATGGTTACAGGCCAAAAGACAAAGTAGCCACTCCAAGAAGTTAGCCTCAGTCCCTCCGACGTGTATGTCAAACATACAAGCCAGATACCTCATCTGACATGTAAATCGAACATACGACATAGGATTCACTTGACGCGTATATCAAACATACAAGGTAGGCTACCCTGGCAAGGAACTGGCCTATGATGGGGAGCATGCCCCATTCATAGTGGATGATGCCCTTCCACATAACAACATGGACCTCACT
Organism: Amborella trichopoda; assembly: GCF_000471905.2. Next base: position 2,617,959 of record NW_006499207.1, on the reverse strand, counting down.
GTTGTGCTGGAGGATTTAACTTCTAATAAGTTCCACAAGCCACACCACATCTTTCACAACTTTTTGCCGGTCCATGAACATCGCCTTACGTACCCTCACGTGACGTACCGCCACATGTGAGCATCATTCTTCACAACATGATAAGTCACACATGCTGATCCGGGTCGACAGAAGTCAGCGTCAGCTGGGTCCTCCAGAAGCCAGCACCGGTTGGGTTCCTAACCCATAGCGCCGACAGCTTTTCTGTGCAGGTTGTGTCGGCATTCCAAATCATCAGCGCTAGTTGCCTCAACACCAATTGCACTTCTCTTAGCGCTAACCCCAAGTGACTGTTCACTTCTCGAGCTTCCTCGTTATTCAAAACTTAGTTTTCACATCTCCTAAATGATCGCATGAGCTTCGGAGCTAATCGTCACCCAGCATCCAGCAACCATACACTTCCCCACAACGATTCTCCTCATGCAATCATATGGCCCACTTCCTTTGACCGTTCATCTCCCGTCGGAGCTTCTGTTATACAGCCCGAAACCCACCGAAAAACTTTCCCGCTTGTGTTTTGTGCCCTGAGCATCACCAGAACCTCATCAAAAACTCCTCCAAACTTCCCCTAAAACCTTTGCAACACCACAAACAGTGTCAAAAAGTTACCACAACCTCTGAGAAAACCCCTTAAAAATCCCCGAAAAACCCTCAAGATGTGCAGAAATGCTCACTACTACATTTCCTGCCTCTTCTACCAGAAAAAAATTATTGTCATAACCTATTCTGTTTCTCGGAAAGATCACCGAAGAGCTCTCCTTTCCCCGCTGCTCTCTCTAACCTCACCGAATTCTTGGCAAAGTCTACTTATCGAAGGTCTTCCCTACCAAATTGTCGCAATCCTACTGTCTGCCAAATAGCCTTCCCTACAGAAATTTTGCTAAAGTCTCGCTGCTTGCTGGAACTTCAACCGAACACTCTCTCCTCAAGGTTGAAGAAAACTTGTGCTTAATGTTTTTTACCCCAAATGAAAAATGAGGGAAAATGGAATTTTACCCCCGATATATAGCTTGCACTACCCTCGAATGCCCCTCACAAACTGGGAATTCTAGTGGTGTCTAAGGGAAGCTTAGCGACGATGAGCTGGGTCAGGCTTTGGCTTGAGGCCCGAGGTAACTCTCATCGACCCAACCCTAGCACCGGTTGACATGGTGTTGGGTACCTTTCAAACAACCCTAGCTAGATCATCCAGATCCGAAGGATGAGATTGAGGCACCTAACCAGCTTGGCGACTCCACTAGGGACTTACTACCCCTTAGTCGGATCGTTCTTGTTTGGCAAGTTTCTTCTTTTATTTTCTTCTTTCATTATCTTTTCACATTCAATTATGGCTGCTGGGTTCTGTAACCCATTTATTCGGATCGAGGATTTTCTTTTGCCCGTATTCAAGAGTGTCCCTTGGGAACAAGTTCCTTCGACTTTGTTCGCGACCATCCTCTTGAGCAAAGACCCCATGTCTGGCTCCCTGGTCTTAACTTGAACCGTGTGAGGAGGGACTTGAAGGTCCCTCACTCCCCATCATGCTGCCCTGGTGGAAATTCCACTAAGGTGCCTTGCATGGGTGGCACTTAAGTTGCCCCACACAGCATGCACTCAACCACTAGCAAGTCACTTGTCGGTCATATTTATTGAGGTACGCTAGAAGGCTGCCCAGTCCCTTGTTACAAACGGTAAGAAAGTTGTCATTGCTTTTGTGGGTCGCCCCCCCATATTCCTACACCATTGGTCTCTATCCCTAGAGGCTCAACACATAGAGGCGAAAAGCCCACTGTCTTCACCACTCAAACAAACCACAAGGCTCGTGGGTCAATCACTTGAGCAACACCTCAGGGCAACCCTTCTGTTACCTCGAGTCCGTGTCCAAGATTGAACCTTCCAAGGTCAGGTCCTTCGCATGCTACTCATATGCATCTCACTACTTGAGGCGATGACGTTATTGCGCTAACTCGAGTACATAAGAGATGACCTCCTTGTCCTCTTATTATGCACAAACAAGCGCACCCTGTAAGGGGTAGGCCTGCACCCATTCTCTTACAGACACTTGCTCGTAGTTCTCAACCTCCTAAGGCCAGATCACCTGCACGAGCCTGGGTGGACCCTCAGGTCCCCCGAGATCCTTCTTCAAAGGACGCACATGCACCACCATCTCAGGCGTCCCCTCACCCTCAACTCATGCCTCCACAACCCTGCTCATGCCTGCTCCTTCTTCATCGAGCAAGTACCTTCAGCCTTGGTACTCGAAGTTTTTTCCCCAAGAGTACCATCTTGAACCAGCCCCATCACTTAGGTCGTGTCTCTAGAGCTCTTAAGAAAGTTCGGGGCATGGACCTCATGGAAGATCGAGCCCTTCATCCTCCCTAACCGAAGATGATTCCAGTTCCTGACCCTCATCCATTGCCGCACTTGATGGAGACAGCTCTCTCCTGTGCAAGAAGAGCTGACCAGCCATGACCTAGATCGCAGTTTTGGCACGAGGTCCATCAAAACCTCAAGGCTAGATGCGATAGAGGTCTGCAAATTTTGACTAGGTAGGAGACAAAGGACACCGCAATAGTCAATTTTGGCGACCCTCTTCTCTTGAATCCCTTCTACCCTCTTCAGATGATAAAGCCTGAAAAAGAACTCCATGAGCCCTGTGTTGTTATTACTGTCGCAAAAGAAGATTCGGCTACTCAGCAGCCATTGTCCCAAGACTGTCGAGAACAAGTTCAAACACGATCCACGTACAATTGTAGAGTTCAGTCAGAGCATGCTTCCCCCTACTGACCTACCAAGTACGACCTATCAATCTCGTAAGCCTTCAGCTACCACTAACGCTGACCTCCTTAGAGAAACAATCAGCGTAATGGTTGTAAGCAAGCCTGATGATGCACAGGAGGATCGCATTAACAAGTTTGATTATATGGTGCACGTGATGATGGAAAAGATCGATCGTATTGACGTTGCACCCCAGTCGACTAACCATGAGGTCAATTCCTATCACTCTGACGGTGAAGCTCCATGGCAGCCCCCTCTGTTTGCCTCACAAGACAATTCTATCCCTCATCCGGTCTCTCAGTTAGATATTGGCGCTATGTTCACCCATGTCCTAAAGAACAGAAATATTCCAAGGATACAGGGTACGAAACCTTATCAAATGTCATACCCCTCCTATATTGATCAGGTCCCTTTCCCCTCAGGCTATAAGAAAGGGAAGTTTCCCTTATTCAGTGGAACCACCTCCCCGAACCAGCATATTGCCCACTTCCAAGCGGCATGTTGAGAAACAGCAGTCGATGGGAGACTTCTTCTCAAAGAGTTTGTTGAGAGCCTCGATGGCCCAACATTCCAATGGTATGCCCGACTTACTCCAAACTCGGTGCATACATGGGAGGAGATGAACAAACTATTCTATCAACGCTTCCATGAGGTCGAGAGACAGGTTCAAACCATCGAACTTCTCACCCTGACTCAAGAACCTGATGAGCCCGCGGATCAATTCATATCAAGATGGAGAAACTTGGCTTCTCGCCATCCTAATCCTATGCTTGAGAAGGAAGCAGTCCAAATTTGTGTGCAGAACATGCGACTTAAAATCGCTCTACATTTCGAGGCCTCAAATCCGACCTCCATGTCAGAGTTGATCTCTAAATTAGTTAACATAAAGAGTTTATCACACCATCATGGTGGGACACGACAACCATCTGCAACTTCAGCAAACAACCGGGGCAATGGGAGCTCTTGGAATAACACACAGGGTAGCCAACAGAAAGGGGTAGTTAGTGCTGCCGTCATGGTCACTGATTCAAAGAAGGCTCACTCCCAAACTTTGGACCTTTCTAAAGAGGTAAGCACGATGAAGGTAACACCCCAGGCTAGTAAGCAGCAACAGTCGTACAATCGGGTACCTCCACCAGCTAACTTTGATCGGAGTATTATTTCACCAAGCATAAGAACAAGATCTATCCCTTCGAGAAGGAATGGGTCCCTATGCTGTTCCAGTTATTATTGGGGCAGAATATGATCCAGCTTCCAGAAACCAGGTTCCCCGAGAATTTTGGCCTTGACACTCAGGCAAATTATTGTGCCTACCATCGGAGGATCAATCATCCCACAGATTACTACTGCACGCTGATTGATATCATTGAGGCCCTGATTCTGAAAGGCCAGATAAAGCTTGAAGATTTAAAGAAGGCCTTCGGAGCAGCTAAGGCTTCCTATGCCATAACCATTCAAGAGGAAGACGAAATGCCTGGTATCCTCCACGCTTTCTTCATTACAATGCTTCAAGAAGGCATAATCACACTGAAGCAGGTAAGGTAATCTCGCCACCCTGCTAAGGGGACTAAATATCGTTGGTGCCCATTCCATCAGATAAGAGGTCATTATTTGTCAGAATGCACAACTTTCCTTGATATATTTGCAGAGAAGATATGGGAGTGTCAATAATTTTACAATCTCCCCATAACTGGTCCGCAAATCACTTCTCCATCGGGGTAAGAAGATCACACATACCAGGACCTTCCTATCAATGACTCAAGACTCTGTAGAACCCTCAGATTCCCAACCATGGATAATCTACCATGGCCGCAGTAGACTCAAGTCCTTAAGAAGAGGAGCAATTCGCTAAGCTAGAGCAGTTTGCCAACCCAACGAGACGAATCAGACATCACTTCAGAAAACCAAAAAGAGATGGGCACCAAGGGCTACTCGCCGAAGAAACACGACCGCTCAACCCATAATCGAGCAGGACTTTCTCAGGCCCCTTCCTCCATTTCCAACCTTGTTGGACTTCATCCCTATCACAATCCTTTTTCCTTCTTCATCCTGTCAAGAAGATGCTCCCTTCTCATCTCCCACTCAGCAAATGTCCAATGAGGGTGACGACGTTAAAAGCACTCCCTAGCAAGCTAAGCAAGGGAAAGACGTAAAAGACCCCCTGCAACAGTCCAACTCTATCGATGACGTAAAAAACTGCCCAGATCGTTCTAATGAGGGGAATGATTTTAAAATTCCCCCACCTTTTAACCATACTCCTCCTTCTTCTCTTGCTTCTTATTCTTCCTCATCTATGTCTCTTGCAGGTACAACCTTGATATGTCCGGACTTCAAGTCTCTCGATAGAGAACTTGAGGGATCAAACATAATAAAGACACAACAAAAACGATTAAGAAAACCCTGGCACAAGCAGCAAGATTCCCAACAGTTGCTAATGCTTAGGCAGCTAAAGCTAAGGCAGAGCCACCTACCACAAAGAAGTGCAAGAAGTCGAAGCCAAAGAAACCTCAGTGGCCACCTGAGCCTGACTTTGAGCAGAGATTGAGAGATTCAAGGGGGAAAACTTTCTATTCTCAGGAAACCTGCCACATGATACAAGTCTGGGAAACCTGCCACATGATACAAGTCTGTGAAGCACCAACTCGTGTGGACCAAACACTGCAGGTAGCTGCTCAAGGGTCTTGTTATTCGCATTGGTATACTTCTTGCATTACAATCATTGAATCCCAAATTCCTTGTGATCTCCAAGACGAACTCCTGCAGTCCTAGAAACAACCCCTGTTTATGGAAGACCCTTCCATTCCTCAAACGGGGGAAGATGCAGAAATTATAATCCACTTTGGGCCTCTATAGGAGGCAGAGATGTCAGGATCATGGGTCTCTGCACTTGAGGTCGATCAAAAGATCTTTAAAAGCAATGATGAAGAGTTACAAGAGGCTCTAGAAGAATGGGAAGAAGTTGTCCAGGCCACAGCTGACAAACTCGAGGACCTAAATCTTGGAGATGAAGAAGATCCCAGACCTACCTTCATTTCAGCGAGTATGTCCTCAGAAGAGAAATAGGAGTTTACTACCTTCTTGCGAGAAAACTCTTGCTTGGCATTGCCATGAGATGCCCGCCCTCAAATCACTGTTCACCATCTCGGCATTGATCCTACTGTCAAACCTGTCAAATAGAAATCAAGAAGGTTCCGGCCTGATCTTGAGATGCAGATAGATGCTGAATAGCTAACCTTAGACAAGAAGGTTTCATCAGTGAAGTCAAGTACCCGAAATGGCTAGCAAATGTCATTCTGGTAAAGAAGAAGAACAGTCAAATCAGGGTGTGTATTGACTTTCACGATTTGAATACGGCCTGTCACAAAGATGACTTCCCATTGCCGTTCACCGAGATGCTCATCGACTCCACAGCTCATTGTCAAATCTTTTCCTTCATGGATGGATACTCCAGGTATAATCAGATAAGGATGGGGCCCGAACATGAAGAGGCCACAGCATTCTTAACTCCAAAAGGGGTCCTTTGTTACACAATGATGCCTTTTGGATTAAAGAATGTCGGCGCCACATACCAGAGAACAATGACGACCATTTTTCGAGACGTGATGCACAAATAGGTGGAGTGTTAGGTGGATGACTTGGTGGTAAAATCTAAATATATGGATGCTCGTATGAGAGATCTTGAAATGGCGCTCAAGCGCTTGCGTCTCCATCAACTAATGCGCTTTTGGTGTGCGTTCGGGAAAATTCTTAGGGTTCATCGTCAGACATTGAGGGCTTGAAGTTGAGCCAGTTAAGATCAAGGAAATCCAAGAAATTCCATCACCAACTTCACTTTGAGAACTACCCTCCCTCCAAGGACAACTGACATACATTCGCAAGGTCATCTTGGACCTCTCAAGTCGTTGTAAACCCTTTACACACCTGCTAAAGAAAGATACATTATTCATCTGGGATGAAGCATGTCAGGCAACCCTTGACGACATCAAGCATTATTTACTCAACCCTCCAGTACTCTCTACACCAGTATTGGGAAAGCCCCTCATTCTATACGTGACTGATTTAGAGAAGTCACTCGGAGCATTATTGGCACAAAACAATGAAGAGGGAAAAAAGATTGCGTTATATTACCTCAGCTGCAGGATGTAATGGGCCGAGAAGAATTATCCCCCAATAGAAAAGACGTGTCTAGCCCTGATCTTCGTAGTACAAAAACTCCGCCATTACTTGCTTGGTCATGAAGTAAAACTTATATCAAAAGCTAATCCTGTAAAGTTTCTCATGACACACCTATGCTTGTCGGGACGCCCTGTTAAGTGGGCATTATTGCTGATGGAGTTTGATATCATGTACGTCCCATAGAAGGCCATCAAGGGCCAGGTCTTGGCTAGCTTTCTCGCGGCGCACCCCATGCTGGTAGAATCTCCTTTATCAAGTGACCTCCCCAATCAAGAACTATTTTGTGCTGACCTTGTTCATGCGTGGGAATAATACTTCGACGGAGCTTTCCAATCATATCGAGGAGGCACCGAAGTAGTATTCCTAACTCCAAGAGGAGGAGTATTACCACTTTCTTTCTCTCTCGCTCAAGCCAGTTCTCATAATGAGGCAGAATATCAGACTCTTATAATTAGACTCAAGATAGCCTTCGATCTCGACTTTGAGAATAAGATCTATGGCAATTTTGAGTTGGTTATAAGGCAGCTCAAGGAGATCTATGATGTGATAAAAGACACTCTCAAGCCTTATCATGATACTACAAAATCATATATAAGCCAGTTTGAAGACGTATCCCTACGTCACTTCCCCAGGAGGCTAAATTCACAGGCTGATGCACTTGCAAAACTCGACGCTACACGTCAGTTGTGCTCATTAAGACCCATGCTTGTTTGGGTGGCAAAATGGAGACACATCAAACTCAGTATCGAGGTCGATGCACATGATGACAGAAATATCTTCCCCGAGTGTCCCCCTTATCCCTTGGAAGCACTTCTATTAGCCAAAGGAGTAATCAAAATTGAACAAGCAATAGCACATAGTCAAGGAGCTAAGGGTCAAAATCAGGGACCAGAATTCTCTGACTCAATGTGCACAGAAATCGGGCCGAACGCAATAGCATACGTCGTATGTCCACCAAGTATACCCTCCTCGAAGGAGATGCTCACTTCAGATGGTCGCTTGACAGCATTCTTCTTAGATGTGTCGATATCCAAGAAGCAAGTAAGGTGTTAGAAGAAGTCCACTCTAGCCTCTGTAGGCTACACCAATCCGGTCCTAAGCTCTATGAAAGAATACGCAGGTTAGGATAATATTGGCCATCCATGATAGCCGACTCCTTAAGCTATACTAAAAAGTGCCAAGTATACCAAATACATTACAGCCTGGTTCACCAGTCTCCAGAGCCCTTACACCCTACGGGTGCGTCATGGCCCTTCTCACAATGAGGTATGGACATTTTTGGGCCTATTGAACCTCCTTCTATGATGGGCCATATTTTTATCCTAGCTGCAACAGATTACTTCCCTAAGTGGGCTGAAGCAGTTCCCCTTATGCGGGTTCCTGGGACGACGGTGGCCTACTTCGTTTGACATCATATCATATACCGATTTGGAGAGCCCAACAGGATTATATCTGACAATAGCCCACAATTTAGGAATCATCACATCGATCGCTTAGTTAATCAGTTCGGCTTCGAATGGAGGTACTCAACTATGTACCACCCTCGGGTGAATGGATTAGCTGAGGCTTTCAATAAGACTCTGTGCAATGTCTTAAGAAAGTCAGTATCAAAAAAAAGGAAGAACTGGTATGAGAAGCTTCTTGAAGCATTGTGGCCATATCGTACCACTACCCGAAATTCTACTAATTCCACTCCTTAATCTCTGGTCTATGTGGGTGAAGTAGTTTTACCTCTCAAAATACAAATCCCTTCACTGCGAGTGGCTATCCACCAACGAATAACCAAAGATGAGAGAGCTAAGCTCCGATATCAAGAATTGGACGCACTTGATGGAAAGAGGTTAGAGGCTTAGCAGAGCCTTGAACTCAACCAAGGGAGAATGAAAAGGGCTTTCGACAAGTCTGTCAAAGTCCGCTCATTCACCCATGGTGATCTAGTCTTAGCCGTCATACGGTAACAGGAGTTTGATAGGAATGAAGCATGCATGACAGTAAAGGGGGAAGCTTACCGACGTGCGTGTCGAGGAAGTATCGCCATCCATGAAGGGTAAAGCCATGAGTGAATGGTCAGCACCGTCTGTGAAGAGAGATGGGCATCACCGTCTATGAAGAGATAGGGGCATCGCTGTCTATGAAGAGAGAGGGGCATTGCCGTCTGTGAAGAGAGAGGGGCATCACCGTCTGCAAAGAGAGGAGCAGCGCCGCAGGTGCAACACCGCGTGTGAAAGAGGCAGTGCTGTGAGTGTATAAGAAGAAGAAGAAATTTTCAAAAGCAGTAGCAAGATGGAGTAAAATGGACTAGCTCCATTCGTGAAGTGCCATACATGTAGCATTGTGAGTGGAGCGTCGTGCATGCAGCGTCATGCATGTAGCGCCATGCGCGTCACTGCCACCTGCCAGATGCATGCTGTCACATATGCCACTTGGCCTTGTGCATGTGTGGTGCTTGCTACTTGTCCAGCTTTGGATTGCCACCTCTCCAACAGGGTACTTAAGCCCTCTTCCCCATCATGCCATTCATTTTCTCTCTCTCTCTCTAAGAGCCAACAATTAGAGTCATTGGAAGCTCATTGCTATCTCACTGTCGGAGACTTGTAAGAAGCTTGAGGAGGATTGTAATAGAGGAATTGAAGGCATCATTGTTGATTGTGTAAGTGGATCTACCACCCCTGTATCAAGTTTATAGAAGCATAAAATTGAATGCCTACAAGAATGGAATATGTGCTAAAGAATAAATGTGTATAGTGATTTATGCACCAGTCTACTGAACTGATGCCTCTGTTGTATGGTTAGTCTTGATGTTAAGAATAGGTCTATTGCTCAAAAATATCTATGGAAACATGCCTATGTATGTCTAAAACAAATGGATCTAATTTTATGTTAATATCTACTTTTATTAAGTGTTTCATGAAGCATGACACTATGAATTTCCAGGAACTTCTATGTTTTTGTATTAAGAATTTGAATAGACAAATAAAGTCCAAATTATCACAAATCACTGTCATTGGAAATATATCATTGTTGACAAATTTAGTAAATTTTCAGAATTGGTGTCCTGGTTTTCATGAATTTTGACTGACCAAATAAAGTTTGTTTTCTCCTAAACTATATCCATTTTAAAGATATCTGAGTATTCTTGAAATCACATGTTGAAAACATTTTAGAATTCCTCCTAGATTAAAAGTTATGCCATTATTTGTGAAGGTATGTCACTGTGGATAGATTTTACTAAAGTTCAAAACATCACTTCGATTGTCATGAACTTTTGAGAAACCAAATGGAGTCCAAATGCTTTAAAACTGCCCTTTTTAGAAATATAAGTGTTTATATTCGAACTTTGGTTTTGGAACCACTTTGAAATGCTTTATGAATTGAAAGTTACAATAACCACAAGTGAGAAATGTCACTGTCTCAGGTACACAGCAGGAGACAGATGGTGAAGCCCCAATTGCATTACACTTTTGAATAGCTAAATAGGGCCCAATTTCTTTCAAACCACCCCCATTTGAAATATGTGCGTGTTTAGTGTAAAATTGATTTTGGAACTGCCTCTGAATTCTAAACGAGTTGAACGTTATGACCCTATTTATGATCCAATGTCACTGCTTGAAATTGCAGGAAATGTGAGCTATGATACTCAAAATGTGATACTGATATTATCATTCTGTGATACTGATATTATCACTCTATGATACTGATATTATCACTCTATGATACTGATATTATCATTCTGCGATACTAATATTATCATTTTGTGATACTGCTATTGTCATTCTATGATATTGATAAGCCGAACTGATACTAACCACTATGCCATGGGTCACCCATTGATAGTGGATATTGTTATACTGTGACCATAAAACTGATACTAGCTCTTACCACTATGCAATGGGCCACCCATTGGTAGTGGGTAATGTGATACTGTTTTATATTGCGAGATACTGTGCCACTGACCATCATGCAATGGGACACCCATTGGTGGTTGGATACTGCTTTGCCGACAACTGATTGACTGTACCTCGACCACAATGATAGGAATGGGGTCGAGAAGTGAAACTGGAAAATAGGGTGGGTCGCTCCCCCCCAAATGTTATGGGCAATACGCATTGGAACACCGAATTGTAGTGTAATGCTCTCCCGTCAGAAGGGCATAAGGAGATGGTCTTGTCTTGCAAGGCCACTGCCTATCGAATACCCCAAAGCGCGCTGGGGACATGTGTATGTGTGAGGGCATTATGAAGTGGGACACCCACTTTTCATTGTCCTCCCTCCTGAGCGAGGGTAGAGGTTCCATGCTAAAAGATTGGCTTAACCTGATCAACGAAACTTCTATTTCAGGAGTAAGCTTCTTTAGCTCTCACTATGTGAAACTGTGAACTGTTAGTCTTACTGCCTGTTTAAAATGAAATGATGTATGATTTATGCACTGCAAGTTCCTGATAATTGAACTATGTTTATCCCTATACCGTGAGAGTATTATGGACATAGTAGAGGAAACTTTTTTGATATCTCTATATATTAGTGAGCACTGTTAGCTACTATTACCATTTATAGAGTTGGAATGCAAGGGTGTAGATCTGCCTGTTGGGTTGTTAGCTCATTCCTTTTTATTTTTTTTTCCATGATTGTAGAGTGATAGTCTTGATCTGAAGGATGGACATAGGGCTTGCGTGTCGAACGTGTGAAGCTTGGAGTTTTGGAGAAAGGATCCTGCAGAAGTTTTCATAGTAAGTGTTTAGTGGCTGTACCGCTGAGATGTTTTTGTAGCACTGTTTTGTGGGCCATTAGTGCCTTGAACTGTTTGTAAAGCATTTTCATGAATAAATGTATAAATAGATATGGCTTTGCTTTGGGTTATTTTCCGTCTCATGGAATGAATTTTAGTTTTATTTTCGTGGTTTGCTTTGATTTCGCACTTCTAACACGGGTTGAGCCACTCCCGCCTGAGTGATGTTTGCGACCTCCTGTTGCGATCCCACACTCTGTTGCCCTGTGGTCAGGTACGGTAGGGGTCAGGTGGCAGGGTCTTGACAGTTATGGTATCAGAGCAGTCAGGATAGGGTTATTGGCCTAGGAAGTTTAGAAGTGTCTTTAGGATAGATCTTAGATAGGCTTGTAGCCGAGTGCTTGTGTTCTAGGTTGAAGATGCCGATGACTCGTGCCAACAATGTGAGTTCAAGCAACAAGAACACCGAGGCATTTAGTGAATTCTTTAGAACTCTTAGGGCCATGATACAAATGATGAGGGAATCGATGCCGGCCCCATCTACCCCTACCACTAGCCAGAGTGATAGTGGTTTGATAGAGAGGTTCAAGAGACTGGCACCTCCGACCTTTGTGGGACATGGGGGAGTATAAAAAGCAGAGAGATGGAGAAGACAGGTGGAGAAGATCTTTGAAGTCATGAACTGTATAGATGAACGAAAAGTGAGACTGGGTACTTTCATGCTTGAAGGAGAAGATAAGCACTAGTGGACTTCAGTAAAGTAGTCTTGGGAGAGATCATGAACAATAGCCACTTGGAAGAATTTTCTGAAGGCTTTTTATGAAAAGTATTTTCCTGACTCTGTAAGGGAAAGAAAAGAAGTGGAATTCATAGAGCTATAGCAGGGAAAGATGTTTATGGAGCAGTTCGCAGCAAAATTTGCTGAGCTCTCAAGATACACGCCACATATTATTTATACTGAGGGGCGAAAAGCAAGCAAGTTTGAGAGGGGTCTTCGACCCGATATACGAGGAAGGGTCATTTCAGCAAATCTCAAGACCTTTTCTCCACTGGTGGATCTTGCCCTAAAAATAGAAAGGGATTGCGAAGATTTTTGTTTGAGGAAAGATGGGAGATTGGGGGCTGCACAACCCAGGAATTTTAAGAGGAAGGCTCGACCACCTTCAAGGAGAGAATTTTTGGGTAAGAATGATCAAGGTGGTGCCAAGATCCAGAGGACTTTTTTGAGTGGTGTAAGGGGCAATCGACTCCGAGTTTGCCCTCATTGTGGTTTGGGTAATCATACGGCAACGGAAGGCTTCAGGAAGACCAAGGCCTGTTTCCGGTGTGGCAAGCCAGGCCATCTAGTGAAAGACTGCCCAGTCAAAGGACTGGAGGATCGACCAAGGACACAAGGTCAGGTCTTCGCCCTGACAGAGCAATAAACTAAGGCGTCGACCTCTGTGATTTGAGGTACGCTTTCTATATGTGGTATTGGAGCAAGAATTTTGTTGCTCCACACTTTGCATGCCACCTGAATCTTAAATCTGCACAACTTGATTGGACTTTGGTACTATGCACATCAATGGGAGAATCCATAGAAACTAACATAGTCTATCAACATTTTAGGGTTGTACTTGAAGGGCATATGTTACCTATAGACCTGATACTCCTTGGTATCCAAGACTTTGATATTATCTTGGGAATGGTCTGGTTGTCCACTCCCTATGCCACAGTAAACTGTTGTGACAAGACTCTAAGTTTTAGATGCCCGAACCAAACTGAGCTGAGTTTTATGGGTATCAAAGATGCTTCCCCTTTACACATCATCTCAGCCCTTCGGGCTTCGCGCATGTTGGCTAAACGAGGTGTGGGATACTTGTCTTATGTAGTAGAAAAACGGGATGCCCAGTCCAAGTTAGAAGAGATACCGGTGGTGAGAGAATATCCAAAGGTCTTTCCTGAAAAGTTAACCTCTCTGCCACTAGTGAGGGAGATCGAGTTTGAAATAGAAGTAGCCCCTAGTACTGCTCCCATTTCTAAAGCCCCTTACAGGGTGGCCCCAGCTGAGTTAAAATAATTAAAAGAGCAATTGCAGGAATTATTGAATAAAGGGTTCATCCAGTCTAGCGTATCACCATGGGGCGCACCGGTTTATTTTGAAAAGAAGAAAGATGGGTCTTTGAGATTGTGCATTGATTATAAACAACAAAATCAAGTGACGGTAAAGAATAAGTATCCCCTACCCAGAAGTGATGACTTATTTTATCAACTTCAAGGGGCCCAAGTATTTTCTAAAATTGACCTCCGGTGGGGTTACCATCAGCTGCGGGTTAAGGAAGAGGATATTCCTAAGACCTCATTCGGAGCCCGATATGGTCGTTACGAATTTCTGGTGATGCCAATTGGGTTAACCAACGCGCCAGCTGTCTTTATAGATTTGATGAACCAAGTTTTTAAACCCTTCCTAGATGATTTCATAGTGGTTTTTATCGATGAAATCCTGATGTATTTGAAGGATTTAAATAAGCATGAACAACACCTAAGGATGGTCCTCCAGGCCTTAAAGTTTGAAAGGTTGTATGCCAAGCTAAGTAAAAGTGAATTCTGGATTCCAAGCTTAGCTTTCCTCGGGCTCGTTGTTTCTAAGAACGGGGTTGCAATTGACCCTAGCAAAATTGAGGTTGTGCTCAATTGGGGAAGACCAACAAATGTGTTTGAAATCTGTAGTTTTTTGGATTTGGCAGGGTATTATAGATGTTTTGTAGAGGGTAAAGTTTGTATGGTCAGATGACTGTGAGAGAAGTTTTCAGGAACTGAAAAAGAAACTGACTACAGGCCCGATACAGACTTTGCTTAAGGGGAATGAAGATTTTGTAGTGTACAATGATGCCTCGCACAAAGGGTTTGGGTGTGTGTTAATGCAGCGGGGCAAGTCATTGTTTATGCCTCTAAACAGTTAAAGCCATATGAAAAAAATTACCCCACTCATCATTTGGAATTAGCAGTTGTGGTCTTTGCCCTGAAAATTTGGAGGCACTACCTCTATGGGACCCAATTTAAGGTCTTTACTGACCAAAAGAGCCTTAAGTACTTATTCTCTCAAAAAAAGCTAAACATGAGGCAAAGAAGATGGATGGACTTGTTAAATGATTATGACTGTACGCTCAATTACCACCCAAGTAAAACAAACATCATAGCAGATGCCTTGAGTAGGAAACATGTGGTATCAGTGGCTCGCATGATGATGAGAAGATTTAGTAGAATGGCACCCAATTATGTCCCTTTGTAATGAGGTGGGGACAATTTCATGTATAAGAATGGAGCCCCAACTATTTCAGCCGATCCGAGTGGCACAAAAGGAAGATCCTCAACTCATGAAAATTCTTGAGGAAATGAAGTGGGCCGTGATGGAATGGTGAGATTTAAAAATCGAGTATGTGTTCCTAGCGACGAGAATGTAAAAAGGGTCATTTTGGACGAAGCGCACCACTCCCGTTACATGGTGCATCTAGGAAGTACAAAAATGTATCACGATCTAAAGAGGGTCTTCTGGTGGAACAATATGAAGAGACAAATAGCATAGTTTTTTCCAAATGCTTGTCCTGTCAGGGTACAACGTGAACATGAGCAAGAATCAAGCATGAACATTTTAGTACATACATATATCTTTCCAATGATAGTAATTTGAGGTCATTTGGACCTCATTTGTCTATTCGAATGCTTAATACAAATACATGCAAATTCCAGGAAATTCACAGTGTCACAGGGCATGCTTCATGAAACACTTAATAACTTTCAATCCACAATAGATATTAACATAGAATCAGATCCAATTGATTTAGACATACATATGCATGTTTTCATAGATTTTTGTGAGCAGTAAACCCATTCTTAACATCAAGAGTAACCATAAAACAGAGGAATCAGTTCAGTAGACTAGTGCATAAAATAACTATACACATTTTTTCTTTATCACATATTCCATTCTTGTAGGCATTCAATTTCATGCTTCTATAAACTTGATGCAGGGGTCGTAGATCTACTTACACAATCAACAATGATGCCTTCAATTCCTCTGTTACAATCCCCCTCAAGCTTCTTACAAGGCTTCAACAGTGAGATAGCAATGAGCTTCTGGCTCTTAAAGAAAGAGAGAGAGAAAAGGAATGTCGTGAGGGGGAAGAGGGCCTAAGTACCCTGTTGGCGAGGTGGCAGTCCAAAGAAGGACAAGCGACAAGCACTACGAATGCACAAGGAAAAGTGACTTGTGTGGCAGTATGCATCTGACAGATGGCAGTGACACGCATGACACTACATGCACGGTGCTGCACGCATAGTGCTACATGGACAGCGCTACACTCACGGTGCTAGTCCATTTTGCTCCATCTTACTGTCGCTTGTGAAAATTTCTTCGTCTTATTTTACACTCATGGCGCTGCCTCTTTCTCCCTCTTTCACATGCGGCGTTACACCCGTGGTGCTGCTCCTCCCTTCCCATACAATGATGCCCCTCTCTCTTCACAGATGGCGATGCCCTTCTCTCTTCACAGATGGCGATGCCCTTCTCTCTTCACAAACGGTGTTGCCCCTCTCTCTTCAGAGACGACGATGCCCCACTCTCTTCACATACGGCAATGCCCCTCTCTCTTCACAAACGACACTGACCTTTCACGCACAACATTACCCTTCATGGATGGCGATACTCACTTGACACACACGGCGATAAGCTTCCCCCTTTACTGCAACGCGTGCTTCATTCCTATCAAAGTCCTACTATTGTATGTGTTTCTGTGGCTGGAAAATCGTGGTCTTTATATCACCCCCCTAAAAAACGATTTTGTCTTCAAAATCATAACTTAGTCAATTAAACAGATGGCAGTACTTATCTCGGATTTCATCCTCTCGTTCCCATGTCAATTGGGTGTTCAACATAAGTCAAATCTTCGTTGATCGGGATCGGTTCATACTTCAAAACATGGGATGGTTCAAGCAATACTTTCTCAATAGTGACGCATGAAAAACATCATGAATATTGGCCAACTCGGGCGGTAATACCAGTCAATATGCCATGACTCCAATTCTTTCTAAAATCTCAAAGGGTCCAGTAAATCGTGGACTTAGTTTCCCCTTTTTGCCAAATCTCATAATGCCCTTTGCTGGTGATACCTTCAAAAAGACCCTATCACGTACTTCAAATTCGAGATCTCTTATTCGATTGTCAGATTCAAATTCGATTGTCCTATCAGGGTACAACCATGATCTCTTATTCGATTGTCGAGATCTCTTTTTCGAGATCTCGA
>NW_006499207.1:2565606-2579735 GCF_000471905.2 Amborella trichopoda | reverse complement strand
TGGCATTCTCAAGTCCGGCTATCAAGGCTTCGTATTCAGCAACGTTATTGGTACATGAGAAATTGAATCTGATGGCTATTGGTATTAAAATATTCTTGGGTGAGCATAGTATAACTCCTACACCAGTTCATTCTTTGCACCGTCGAAGTATAGCTCCCAAATTGAGTCCTCAATTGTGAAGAGGTTCTCATCAGGGAGATCTGTGTTAACAGGAATGTTATCTGGCAGTGCATGTTCAGCTCAGTGGTCAACAATGGCTTGTCCTTTGACTGATATTTTAGTGACATATTCGATGTCGAACTCACACAATAGCATTCTCCACTTCGCCAAACGTCCGTTGAGGACTGGCCTTTCCAATAGGTACTTAAGTGGGGTCAATTTTTTATATGAGCTTGACTGAATGAAATAAGACATAATGCCTTAATTTCTGCATGGCCCATACAAGTGTTAAGCAATGCTTCTCCACGTCCGTGTATCTTGTCTCATAATCGACCATGGTTTTGCTGATATAGTATATCGTTTGTTCTTTTCCATGGTTGTCATATTATCCTAATATTGCCCCCATGGTCTTGTCTTTCACTGACATGTATAAGAACATAGGTTTATTTGGACTAGGAGGACTAAGGATGGGAGGTTTTGTGAGGTACTCCTTGATTTGATCGAATACTTCTTAGCATTCATTGTCCCATATGAATGGGGTGTCCTTCTTAAGGAGTCTATTGAATGGTGCGCACTTATCCGCCAATTGTGAAATGAAACGCCTTATGGCTTGTATGCAACATTGAAGCCCACGAATTTCTCTGATGTTCCGGAGAGGAGGCATTTCAGTGATGACTTGTATTTTGGACGGGTCAACCTCAATGCCTCTTTGGCTTACTATAAAGCTAAGTAATTTGTCGGATTCAACTCCAAAGGCACATTTTTGTGAATTGAGTTTGAGTTGATGTTTTCGGAGTCTTTCGAAAACGGTTCTCAAGTTGGTGAGATAATCAGTCTTGGTCTTCGATTTGACCAAAATATCGTCGACATAGTCTTCCATAATGGTATGCATTAAATCGTGGAAGATGCTGGTCATTGCCCGTTGATAAGTTGCTCCTACATTTTTTAGGCCAAACGGCATGACTTTGTAACAATAGATTATGAATGAAGTCTTGATTTGGTCTTCTCCTGCCATGAGGATCTTACTGTAACCAGAGAAGCCCTCCATGAATGACATCATCTCATGCCCTACAGTGTTGTCGAATAAGGCATCTATGCTTGGTAACGGGAAGTCGTCCTTTGGACATGCCTTGTTGAGGTCTCTGTAATTGACACACACTCTGATCCTCCCGTCTTTCTTGAGTACGACCACTATGTTGGCCAACCATTCTAAATAGTCAACAGGAGTAATGAACCTAGCCTTGAGAAGTTTGTCGATTTCTTCTTTAATTTTGAGCTCAAGGTGGGTCTTTTGACGTCGGAGTTTATGCCTTATAGGCTTTGCCCTTTCATTGAATATTAGGTGATGTTGCCCCAATGTGGGATCTAGCCTTGGCATATCATCGTATGACTAGGAGAAAAGACATCATGATATTCCTTGAGAAAGGAAATCACATTTTCCCACTCCTCAGAAGATAAGGAGGTTCCAATCTTGGTTAACCTTGGGTCCTTCTCAGTTCCTAGGTTTGCGTCAATCGTCTCTTCGATGATAGCCGTTGGATCACCATCAAACCTCTTCTTGAATTGCTCAACATGGAAAGAAGTACCTCAAGTTGAGAGATTTCTTCAGACTCTTGACTCTCTTGATCTTCGTCGTAATTGTCCAAATCATCGTCTTGGGTATTATGCACCATTATTGGGCTATCTTGATTGAGCGCCGTTTTTGAAAATTATTTTTCATTATTATCATCTTTATCATGTTTTGAATTTTTCACGGTTTTTAAAATTTTGTAAGAGGTGTCCCTTATGGGACTCGCGAGAGAAATGTTGGGGACTGGACTTGTAGGGTGGTTAGATGGCCACCCCACACCTATCTGCTTTTTGGCACCGGGACTTGAAGGTGCCTCTGGTATGCTTCCAGCGATTCTCGAGATAAAGGCATGATCGACCAATTACGTCCCTCGATTTGAGTTGGCATATGAGCATGCTTGGCTGTGTTAGAGCCGATTGTGCATACCTTCAAATCCAGGTCAGCGTAAAGGTCTTCAATTCCCAATTCTTGTGTGTGCTGAGATGTGGAAGAAGATTTATTCCCTGTTGGGGAATCAAGGATTACCTCTGGCCGTTTTGAAAGACGGGCATCGAGAGGATCGAGGCTTTGACTGCCCCTTGAAAAGAAGCTCGGAGGGCTTGAAGTCTTTATCCGGCTTTGAAATAGGGTGAGAGTATACCCGAGCCTTCTTCGATCCCTTTTTCCAGTTTTGGCTTCAGGTGATGCAGAAATCGCTTCCTTTATGCCTTGCTCTTGACTCCTTAAGCCTTGGCCTAGTTGGAAGCCTTGGGAGAGGAGCATGTGTTAAGCTTCGAGGGACCCGAAGCCGTATCGATGTTGGCATTGGATAATCTCCTCCATCAATGCGGAAGTTTGCAAAATTTGAGGAACGGGGTTGCCGGCCTCTAGGCGTAAAGTGACACAATCAGCTTGCTCGAAGGAAGCGAGTGGGATTTCCCCGAGCTCGACCCCTATGACTAGCTTTCCGCTATGTGTGATAGGATTAAGAAAGAAGGGGGGTCGGCACAAACCTTTGCAACGCCATTTTTTGTTGGAAATTTTAGGCATTGATATAGCGTGGAGGCGACCATGAGGTTTTTGTGGAGCTAAGGTCTTCCTAGCAGCATGTTGAAAGAAGGTTTTATGTCCAAGACATAAAACTTTACCGACTGAATGGTGGGGTCAATCTTGAGTGTGAAAGGCAATATGCCCTCAGCCTGCCTCTTAGTCCCATCATATGCAGCGATGGTTAACTGACACGGTTTGAAGCCATCTGGGCGTTTGCGTATCTGCTTCATCGTTTTCATAGGGCATATATTCAAGGATGCCCTTTTATCAACCAGCACCCTCCTTATCTCATATCCTTTCATCAAGATAGTGATATGAAGAGGCTGGACGTGAAAGCGATTGACATTAGCCAGGATGTCATCATCCTTGAATATGATTGGAGTTGGTGCCATTAGTTGGTTGATCATCCCACACAACTCATCTGGTTGTGTGTTGCTCGGGATGTGGGTCTTAGCAAGAATCTTTTCAATTTATGCTCTATGTGGTGGCGAATTCACAAGTAGCTCCAACATGGAGATTTGAGCCTGAATCTTCCCGAGATGAATCGGTAGATCATAGGTGGTTGCAGATCCTTGAGTTCTTTTATTAGGTTCATGATCTGCAACCCCTGCTGGTGGTTTGGCTGTTGAAGTGGCTCCCATTCTTTCATCAAGAGTGTCTGCCATCAACTGGATGGGTTTGAACACTTGACCTCTTCGAGTTAAGGAATCAACTTCACCAGCCTGGAGCTCGATAGGGTCAGCCCTAGTGAGAGTAATGAGAGACCTCGGGGTGTTGGCCCCTTGTTTGGAAGATGATCCGTTTTCATAAGCTTTGACCATGTGAATCTCGAGGGCATCATCTTCGTCATACTGGTCCCACTTAAGAGGATCATCAGAGTTCGGGGACGAAGAGTTTCCTCTAAGAAGACTCAAAAGATCTTCTTCAACTTCTTGGAGATGATGGACACAAGCAAATATGAATTGGCTTTGGTCATCCTCTTCATCTCTGTTTTCAATCATGTGAATGATAACATCCTCCTTTGAGTTACTCAGAGCTCCCGCTTCTTCTGTCATTGTGGCCAAATTTTTAGGGAGAGGGTTTGTGAAGATACCCATCTTTTGATTAGGTTCTTCAACAAGTTGATTTTTAGGTCCGACAGTGATGTTGCCCCTATTAATTAACCCTTGAATCACCGGCTTCAAGTAGAAACAGTTTTGGGTATCATAGGCATGGTTTCTACGCCGCTTGCACCATCTGTTCTTACCACTAACCTCAAATGCTGGTTCAGATGGTGGCGAGAGTTGAACCATGTTTTTCTTCAAGAGTAACTCCAACACTTTTTCTAATGGGTCTTTGAGAGGAGTGACGTTGCCCTCTCGCCTTCGATTTTGATTCCTATTATTATGCTAGGTTGTTAAACCCTGAGCCGGTCCGTTAACCTGACCGGAAGCTTTGCCCTTATCGTTGCTCTTATTTTTATTCAAGGGAGTCATGATGGGTCTGTTATCGGGCCTATTACTAAGGGGTGTCCCTCTCACCCTTTCACGTCGCGCCACCTACTCGATCATGGAGTCGAAAGAGTGGAGGATAAGTCCCTAGCTAAAGAAGGTCATGTATTCAGGAACTGCATTTTCTAAGGCCATTGAGATTTTAGCTGGGTCCGTAAGTGGACATTCGATGACCCGCATTGCCCCCTATCGGAATCGACCGATAAAATCCTCGAAGGATTCTCTTGGGTTTTGTTTGGTTGCACTTAGCTTGCCAAGGGAAAGAGATATTGGTGTCGACCCACGGTATTGAGAGACGAACTGGTTGAGCATTTCATCTGGAGTTATGTGTGGTTCAGCGGTAATTTATCTTCGATGCCAGTTTAAAGCCTCACCAGTCAAAGTTTGTGAAAACAAGGCCTTCAACTGGTTAGGTCTGTCTCGCAAGGTTCGGACGAACAGGAGGCACTCGTTGACGTAAATATCTTGGTCACTCTTCCTATTGAATTTGTTTTTAAACTCTGGGATGACAAACCCAGGGGGAAGGTCCTCCATGCCTCCAAGGGTCTCATGAACATAGGCCTTTGAGGGTAGGATTTCATGCATACCCATCCTTACAAGCATATCTTGTATCACTTTTAAGGAGCCTTCTTGTTGAGTATTCGGCATGAGAGTAGGCCCACCGGTCGGTGGGTTCCCAAGCATAGACTGATGAGTCAAGACTTGGGGTAGATGTTGGAATGCTTAGGCCTGTGATGGATGAGCCATGGTTACCGGGGTGGTTTGACACATTTTTCCTTGAGGGGCGTACTAACCCATAGGCATCGCCACCAGTTGCAGAAACTGCACAGTTGGTTGGACCGAATACATAGGAGGGACCGAGTGAAGAATCGGCTAACTCGGCTGTGCTATGGGTTGACCTATGCTGTTAGGTTGGTTTTGGACTGACCCATGAACTATGTAACTTAAGTCAACTAGACTTTTGAGGGCAGCCTGAATGCCTATCTCGCCTCAGGGTTGGTCCAGATTGACGCATCGGCTGTGTATAATGTTCAAGACATCGTGGGCTGTACTACGGTGCCTCAAGGTTGGGTTAGATCCCTTAGACCTAGATGGTTCTTGATTTTAAGGCTGCTAAGCCATAGGGTTATCTTGGTGTGACTTCTGGGCATCATTAGATAGCGCGTGAACTTCTTCTGCCACACTGCTCCTGCTTTGGTTGCCTAAGGTCACACGCCTCCTACTGTGGCTACGTAAGGTTCCCTGTAGGACAATGTCCGGCCGGACCCCTTAGCTGTTCAATGTTTTTCAGGCATAGCCAACTTTTAGAACCATACAGAGCTCAGGGTTAGGAGTGGATCCCTGAGACTCGGCTTTTAATTGAAGACCTGGATGATGGATGATGGATTGGCCCGAGTTCTGGTCGTAATCCCAAGGGATTGAAGGCATACGGGTCCCTAGGTTTGGGAAGGTTCAGTTTAGAGTCAGCTGTGGAGCGGCCATCATAAACGCCTCGGGTGACTGATATGGTGATCACCCTTGACAGGGTTCTAGAATCACACTTGGGTAAGATCTAGACTCAATAGCCTATGGTAGACGTAACCTGACTCTAAGGGCAAAACTTTGACTAAGACCTAGGCTAAGACTAGACTGGAACTTAGTCCTACTAAACTCAATGGGTTTTGGTTCAGACCCTGAACTAAGGTAAGCCTAGTCTAGATCTAGAGGCAACTCGTTCCTTAGACCTATGCTAGAACCTAGACTAAGATCTAGACTAGATAGTACACGAGTCTCGGCTAGGACCAAGGGTGGGTCTAGGTTCGGACCAGGGTGTGAGCCTGGCTTGGACCTGGACTGAGCTGGGTGCAATCTTGGGCTTAGACCTAGAGGGTTTTGAAACTCAAACCGGATGTGGACCTGGACTAGATCAAGATTGAACTAGGAACGAGCCTTCGGCTTGGACCAAGAGGGGGCTTAGGTTCGGACCTGGGTGTGAACCTCATTCGGACCTGGGCTAGGCTAGGTACAAGCCTGGACTTGGACCCAGAGAGTTTTAATGATCAGACCAGGTGTGGACCTGGACTGGATCAAAGATGTACTAGGAACGAGCCTTCGTCTCCGACCAAGAGGGGCCTAAGTTCGAACCAAGGCAAAATTTGGTTCGGACCTGGGCTAGGCTGGGTACAAGTCTAAACCTGGACCCAAAGGGTTCAGCTTGGACCAAAAGCAGATTCGGGCTGAGACCCAAGATCAATAAGCAAGCAAGCACACAAAAATTTTTGACCTAGTATAATACTACAGGCAGGCTTGTCTTGAGAGTGGGTTCTAACTACTGAAATGCGTCTAGGCTAATATAGGTCCCCGCATAGATCTTGGCCTCCTGTTATAGGATTTTGGCAGATCCTACTATTCGCGGAGTTGCATTGAGGCAAGGGATTACGGAGGGTGCTCACAAGTAAAGTTACGCGAATCCCAACCACCTCGACTCTCAAAGCTGGGTTCCCCTCACGCTGTTAACACGGATTTGGGAAAATTTTGTTTTCTGGTTTTTCGGTCTTCCCGGTCGGTGTGTGCTAGAGTGTGTAAAGAAGCATGCAAATGAAAATAAAGTCAAGCACATAGGCACACAATAAGAAAGAAAACAAGTGAGTGCTCGGCGCTGATCGCGCCTAACGATGCACGCTTCGAGGCGAAACTGGCTCGAGGCACAATATAGATGGACGGGTGAGGAGCTCCTAAGAATGTATGGACAAAGCAGTGAAACCAGGCATAGTTCGTGCTAAGTCGAGCATGACCCGAGTCGAGGATGACTCGAACGGGACACCGATCAGGGAGGGTGCAAGCAACCCTCAATCAGTTTTTTTTTTTTTGTATTTATATATATATTAAATTTGATGAAAAATAACTAAACTAAGCATGATGAAAGCTGGGAAAACACTAATTCAATCAAAATTAACAAACTAAAATAGAAAAAGAAAAATTCAGGAGCAAAACAGACTTATCTGAAATAAAATACTTTTTTTATATTTTTAAAAAAATTATTTTAAGCCAAAAATTGGTGAATAAGCACAGAACGGCTCTGGAACAGGCTTGTGGGGTCCTAGAATTTTTCTAGGACCTCTGTGATAAGGTGGCGCGGACCATGTCGCCCGGGTGACACGAGTCATGTCACACATGCAGGTTGGGTGGCACGGACCGTCTCGCCCAGGTGACACGAGTCAGGTCGTACCCGTAGGTCGGGCGGCACAGGTCGTGTCGCCAATATATATATATATATATATATATAGATATATATATATATTTATTTATTTTTGTCTTGTTTATCTTGATGAAATAAGGCTATTGAAACTTGCAGAAGCAGAAAAATCAAAATTTTTGACAAAATAAAATTAAAACAAAGTGAAACAGAAGAAAAACAGATAAACTAGACCTGTGTCAAGCAAAATATTTTTTTGGTATTTTTAAAAAATTTATTTTGCTTGGAAACTTTAGGAAAAGTCACAAAAGAGACCCAGGACCCAACCTGCAAAATTTCAAAAACTTTTGAATTGGGCAATGGGGGGAACCAAAGAGTGTGTCACCCTTGACTTGGGTGGCACGGTCTGTGTCACCTGGGATGCACGCCCTGTGTCGCCTGGGCAGCGCACCCTAGTCGCCTGGGCGGCACGCCCTGTGTCGCCTGAGCGGCACGTCCTATGTTGCCCAAAAAGAACAATTTATTTTTTTTATATTTTGTTTATATTTTTTTCTTGTAGATCTAGATCAAATAAGCTTACTTTAAACTTGGAGAAACAGAAAATAAAATATTTTTTGATGAATATAAATCAAAATCAAGCGATAAGAGGGGATTGTAGATCTAACAAAAAAATATGTTTTTGTATTTTTAAATATTTAATTTTGACCTAAAACCATGGTAACAGTCACAAAATGGTACCTAGAAGATTCTCGCAAAGTTTCAAAAGAGTATGAGATTTTCAAAAACTTGATGCTCGGATCACGCTCGATATGCCCCACGGTGGGCCCCAAATTGTTTACAACACAAAATCAAAGCGATCTACAGATGTATATCACTATGATATGATACTTTAAACTGATAAAATTAAATTAAAATCAATGGTAAATAAAGTGGGAACAATCAGATATGAGGTCAGATCTGCTCAGAAACGAGGAGTTCTGCTCTCATATTTATGGCGGAGCCAGCGTGATCCAAAGCATTTCAAAACATGGTTTTTAAACAATATTTAGATAAAAATAAAATAGAAATTATATGAGAGAAGTAAAATAAGAAAAAGAAGAAGAGAAGAGAAAATACAGGACCGAGCCGGTTGACCGGGATTCCCAAGCCTTCTGGGGCTCTCCCGTATCAGAACCGGTTCCTCTTGCCCTTCTGGTTCAGATGTCAATCAAAAAGTCTCTGGTAGATCTAAGTTGGTTGTGCCCTAGGTCTAGGTTTTGTTAGAGTCTCAAGAAGCTAGGGTTTTCTCTCGTTCTCTCTTTGGTTTCAATCGCTCTCTCTAATGGGTTTTCTCTCTCCTACGGTTCTATCTTCTGAAGTCGTTCATGTTTCTCTCTCCATCTTCCTCTAAATGGTCTCGAAAAGATGTTAAAAGGGGGGCCAAATTCGTTGAGAATGATAAACATGCATAACAAGCAAATCCCTGGTTAAAAGGTCCAACTTTTGAGGATCCCGAATCTGGGTGGCACGGGGGGTGTCACCCAAGGCTGGGCGGCACACCCCGTGTCACCCAAACCAAAAAATTTTGAAATTAATTTTTTTTTTTTTCAATTTTAATATCTTCCTCAACCTCTTGTGAAGCTCTCAAAAAAAATTTGGGTCAAAACGGATTCTTTTACTACTTTTAATGATTTGTTTGGTAAAACAGGGCATTTACATAAATAGGGGTCAAAACACGGTTTCTACAGGGTTCTGGGCAGGCAAACTACTATCGGATCACAAGGTAGGTTATGTGAACTATGGATTTAGGTCTACTATGTTAAGTTTGGTCCTAAGGGTTCAGAAAACCACATAATTTGCCAAATTTAAAATGGGGTGTCTACAACTGTTAGATGTTATTACCGTTTATAGAGTTGGAATGCAATGGTGTAGATCTGCTTACTGGGCTGTTAGCTCATTCCTTTTTATTTTGTTTTCCATGATTGTAGAGTGATAGTCTTGATCAAAAGGATGGACAACGGGCTTGCATGCCAAACGTGTGAAGCTAGGAGTTTTGGAGAAGGATCCTGCATAAGTTTTTCATAGTAGGTGTTTAGTGGCTGTGCCGCTAAGATGTTTTTGTAGCTCTGTTTTGTGGGCCAGAAGTGCCTTGAATTGTTTGTAAAGGAAATGGAAGGGCTGGGCCGCCGCCAGGATGGCATTTTGATGAATGAATGTATAAATAGATATGGCTTTGCTTTGGGTTATTTTCTGTCCCAGGGAATGAATTTTAGTTTTATTTTCATGGTTTGCTTTGATTCCATACTTCTAACACGCGTTGAGCCACTCCTGCCTGAGTGATGTTCGCGACCTATGATTCGTGATCCCACACTCTGTGGCCCTCCGGTAAGGTATGGTAGTGGTCAGGGGGCGGGGTCGTGACACACTCGAGAATCGCATTCACTCCTTAATCCTCAGTGAGTCTGCTTCTACTCACCAGCCCTAGTTGGGACACATCACCATTTGAACCCACTACCCATAAATGGTCTCAGCCATTCCATCCTCAGTGAGCCAGACCACCATCCACAGGCACATTCCCCATGAAGCCTCATCCACTTCGCATCTCCCAGTGAGTCTCCCCCTCATAGGTGACCACATACATGATGACTCATATACGATCCAGTTGCATGACCCTAAACTGTAGCACACGTCCTAGCCGCATGATGTTAAAATACTTTACACAACGGTCCAGTTGCACGACCCTAAACTGTGGCGCACGTCCTGATCGCATTATGTTAAATTACTTTGCACAACGGTCCAGTTGCATGACCCTAAATTGTAGTGCACGTACTGGCCGCACGATGTTAAACTGCTTTGCTTAGGTCCCGGTGGCATGACCTTAAACATGCCTCCACACACGTGCCCCTCTACTGCGCGTACACCCCATGCATGCCATTCCACGCATGCTTGCCCTAGCTGGCCCATCCACACACACATACCACCTTCACTTCCACCCCAACAAGTCCATTTCCATTTATAAACTGGCAACATTCCCCAGTGAGTCGGGTCCATACTCATGAAACCTCGGTGATCCATTCCATCATCCATACTCACCAACAGCTAGTGGGCCACTTATTCATCTTCCACAAAAAATACCACCCATCATACATAGTCGGTCTCGTGCCATCTCCCCAAAGTGTGTCAAACCACCACCATACTCACCCTATGGCTTCCACAGACCATCATCCATCTCCATCTCCATCATGGTCCAGTTGCATGACCTTAAACTGTAGCACACGTCCTGGCCATATGACGTTAAACTACTTCGCACGATGGTCAAGGCTATATGACCATAAATCAAAGCCCAGGTCTCAGAGGCATGACCTTAAACACGCCCCCACAAAAAAAACGGGCAAGGTGTAAACCCAGAAGGGTAACACCATGAGTAAAAATGACGGACGGGCATGGTCACGAAACCATGAGTAAGAGT
Source organism: Amborella trichopoda (assembly GCF_000471905.2). The sequence goes on along the minus strand of NW_006499207.1, from coordinate 2,568,864 downwards.
GTTCCGTGAAATAAAAACCAGGCATGGTGAAAACCCGAAAGGGAATCATGAGTAAAAATGGAAAAGGGGCAGACATGGTCATCCGGTCATGGGCAAAAGAGCCTAATAAAAAGGAAGTTGGTGAAAACCATCTTTATGACACCACTTCCCCTAGTCTCAGTGAAAACCCGAAAGGGCGCTCGAACCAATACGGAGGTTGATGTAGCGCTCGCCTCCATAGGTGGCATCAACAGGCATTTCAAAGAAAAATTCTTGGTAGCAGAATGCCCTGTTATCGGGGCCCAAAAATAAGAGCTTCAAGAAAAATCCAACAGTCTGAGTCCATTTCATGAAAAGACCCAACAGTCAGAAGAATCGCTAAGACGGCAAGTCGGGGTTCCATGCTAAAGGAACCCATTCCCAAGAAGTCAACCCAAAAAAAAGAAGTTCAGTTTAACAAGCCAAAGACGCTTCTACAAGCAAGAAACTGTCAAACTAGGTCAATACCTGCCCGTGGCAACCAGGGTAGAACCCAAGATGCTGCCTCGCCAAAATCCCTCCCTGACTGGACCAGATATTCAGGACAAACCAACAAAAAGACGCCAACTAGACTCAGCAGGATGGGGCCTACAGAGATACCCTACTTGTTAAAGTTAATCTGGTGTAGCAACAAATGCCCACCAAGAGCTCCTTAGCTGTCTATTCAAAGTAAAGCTCCTTTGATTGATTGGGAAGAAAGCCCTTAAGCAAGACCCCCGACTACTAAATAAGCCTGGATTCTGATCGACTAGGTCTAGAAGCCCTTAAGTAAGGCCCCCAGCTGTTTGGAAACAAAACAAAAATGTCCAATAAGGATAAGGACTTTAATCATATCCCTTAACGTCTCTTCTCGCCCCAAAAGTCTCCATGTCTGGGTCTACAAGCCCTTAAACAAGGCCCCCAACGGTCTAAGCACCTTGGTCACCCCTCTGACAAGTAGCTTTGCACGAGTGTCCCTTTGGCATTCGTGTGATCCGGTGACCAGGAAGAAAACCAAAGTCAAATGAAAAATTTTGTTTTCTAATGGTGTACTTCTCGCTTCTCTCAAATTGGTGGGGCAAGCTGTTTGAGGTTATTTTCCATCACTTGTATCCCTAGTGCAAATAAGGAGAGAGTAGTTCATGACCTAGGTCTGCAAGTACCACAACACCTGTGGACTACGGAATCCGTAGGACAATAAGCACTGATCTGGAAGTGAAATTTTCATTAGTCTCAGAATGGCCTGGAAACGTGTAGGAATGCAAGTAAGGGTCTCCTAAGAACACCTGCCAAGTTTTGTCACAATCCAACGAGTTTAAAGCAGTGTAGGCGACAAAAACATTTTGAGAAATTTTACCTCTATCATGTTGAAACTGGACCCTGAACTATAGCACAATTATCGGAGTGTTAAATGGTCTCCAGAGCATCATCATTGGATTTAGAACATCTGAAAACCCTCTGGTACAAATTTTTAACACATTTGGACGCTTCTAGAGTAAGTTATGGTCAACTTACCCAAAATGGGTATGTCGTACTATATTATGGTGTACCCTCAGTGAACCAGATTCTATTAATGGAAATTGTGCTCCACCATTTCGAGGGCAAACTTCACATGGTCGTATCTTCCTCATCTTAGGTCGGATCGAGCCTAAAGTTTGAGAGCATGTTCGTCTTGTCGACCCGATCGATTTGATATGTGGTACGCACAATGAGACGACCTGAGCCGGGAGAAATCAAAGAGAGAAGTTCCCCAAAAAGCTTCAAAAGAAGTAAGAAATTTCCAGCAGCACATTCTCTTGATCGAACGCCTGCATCACAGTGCTTGCGCATCAGATTGTCTCAAAGTAGGACCCGTTACAACCACAACGTCGAGAGATTCCTCCGGGTCAAACCTCACACATGATGGATGGTCAAATTCCTCAAAAATTAGGGATGAACAGTGGAAAATTCTGCCAACTAGAATCTAGATTCCAGCCAAAGTTTCCCAATTTGGAAAATAGTCATCAGGGGATCAAATTGAGCTGTTCTTTTTTAAAAATGATCGTGGCAACTTGCTCGTCACGCTACAACAAAGAAATCGATGAAAAAATTGAGAAACGGGCTGAATCCTGAATCTAAATTTGCACATTTTCTCATGTTTTGTCGCGTCATGATCATGGTCCAAAACTCTAATCCATTGCTTGAAATGGATACCAGATTGACCGTCTTCTCGAGCTCGTCAAGAATACAATATTCTTTTAACCAGATGGTAGCCTAAAAGTCCCTGAATCAACTATAGAAAGCTTGCACGATTGAACGACCATAGGGACTGATTTAAAATTTCACAGATTGTTGATGCAGCGGCAAAATTGTCATTTTTCCCCCTTTTCTTAGAATTTCTTTAATTTACTTAATTGTTAATTTTCAACACTTAGTTCAAGATTTGGTTGTACACTCATGTTTAGGCCCCACTCTATATATCTCACATGATGGCATTGTACTTGGACGCCACTTTGGTTTAATAAAAATTCCATCTTTTGTTCACTATTAGGTCACGTTTGAGAGAGAGAGAATTGAACGGGTACCCTTGAGCTTAAAGGTAACTTTCTCTCTCCTCTTTCTCTCTCCTCTTTCTCTCTCCTCTTTCTCTCTTCTTTCTCTTTCCTCTTTCTCTCTCTCTCATCTTTTCCTCTCTTTCTCTCTCCTCTCCTCTTCCTATCCTTTACTTACTTGACTAGAGGGCAGGCTGAGCCTTGTGCTGTCAAGTCAGTCTTGTCGTCGAGCAGTTTAGCCGTCGCGTCGGTCTAGTCACTATGCTCGTCTAGCTGCCACGTCAAACCAGCCGTCGTGCTAGTCTTATCGCCAAGCAATTTAGTCGTCACGTCAGTCTAGTCGCCGTGCCCTTCTAATTATTGCGTCAGACCAGCCATCGCACCAGTCTTGCCACTTTGTCAGTCTAGCTGTTGGGTCAAACTTCTTCTCTCTCTTTCTCTCTTTCTCTCTTTCTCCCTTTCTCTCTCTCTCTCTCTCTCTCTCTCTCTCTCTCTCTCTCTCTCTCTCTCTCTCTCTCTCTCTCTCTCTCTCTCTCTCTCTCTCTCTCTCTCTCTCTCTCTCTCTCTCTCTCTCTCTCTCTCTCTCTCTCTCTCTCTCTCTCTCTCTCTCTCTCTCTCTCTCTCTCTCTCTCTCTCTCTCTCTCTCTCTCTCTCTCTCTCTCTCTCTCTCTCTCTCTCTCTCTCTCTCTCTCTCTCTCTCTCTCTCTCTCTCTCTCTCTCTCTCTCTCTC
>NW_006499207.1:2539536-2565586 GCF_000471905.2 Amborella trichopoda | reverse complement strand
CGTACGTACTACGTACGTACTACGTACGTACGTACGTACGTCGTCGTCGTCGTTCGTCGTCGTCGTCGTCGTCTCTCTCTCTCTCTCTCTCTCTCTCTCTCTCTCTCTCTCTCTCTCTCTCTCTCTCTCTCTCTCTCTCTCTCTCTCTCTCTCTCTCTCTCTCTCTCTCTCTCTCTCTCTCTCTCTCTCTCTCTCTCTCTCTCTCTCTCTCTCTCTCTCTTCTCTCTCTCTCTCTTCTCTCTCTCTCTCTCTCTCTCTCTATTCTATTTCTCTCTTCTCTTCTCTCTCTTCTCTCTTTCTCTCTTTCTCTCTCTTCACTCCTTATCTCTCTTCACTCTTTCTCTCTCTTCTCTCTTTCTCTCTCTTCATGCATTTTCTCTCTCTTCCCTTTTTCATTTTCTTTCTCTTTCTCTCTCCTCATTTTTATGGATGGCAGCATGAGCTATCGTCTGTGTTTTACTCTTCTTCTCCTTCTTCTTTTCTCTCTTTCTCATTTACTCCCTGCACATTCACTTCCCGCCACGTACCCTCAACTTCACCCTCTTCCCTTTTGCACGTGCATCCTTACAACCACTCTCTCTTTCTCTTTCCTTTTGCAACCCCATGTCCAAACTCCCTCATGATCACCTATCTCCACTTTCTTTTGTTGCACTCCCACACTACCACCATTTCCCTCTCTCCCCTTGTACTCTCGCACGACCACAAATCTCTCCCGATCGTGAGCTTCTCCCACTGTCGTGCACTTCTCCCACCTTCGAGCCTCTCCACCCTGCCGAGCACTCGCACACACCCATGACCTCCTTCTTGCCGAGCCACCTCCCTTGCGTTCGTAGTTCACCACCGTCATGCACCTCTTCCACCTTGCCATGCACCACCGTCGTGCGCCACTTCCGCAATGTCGTTCCTGCTCCCAACCCTCTCACCTCCTCTCCTTCTCCCTGTCCATCCCATGTTCTTTCTTTTCTCATCTGGCTGTTGTGCCCCTTCTCATTGTCACCTCCCAATCTCTCTTCTCCATTCCTCTTTCTCTCTCTTCAATAGCTCGCACCCTCCTCAATCAAACACAAGCGGCAATAGCCACTACCCCCTCTTCTTCGTGCCCCTTTCTCCCTTCGTTCATCTCGTGCCCTGTCCACCACCTCACTCTCTTCCTTCCTCACCTCCACCTCTCTCTCAACCTCTCTACTCCTTATGCCATCTCCGCCTCTCTATCCATCACTCAGCTGTCATGCACCCTTCAATCCATCTCTGTGCGCTGCTGCCGGCAACTAGCCCTATGTCACCATCGCCCCCACCTCTGACCAGCAACCAACCGCCTTCACTTCCCATCTCGCCCTTTTCTCTCTCTCTAACTCTCTCATGGCTCTCCAGCCTCTTCGGGATCTCCCGCAACCTCCATCTCCTTCATGATCCTCTGTAACTCTCCCATCCTCTTGCTGCACTTTCTCTCTTTAGAACTGTAACGACCCCAATTTTAAAACTTACATACTTATGACAGTAGGGAGGAGGAAGCCCACGCCCGACGCTAAGGAAGAAGGCTATCGCTGCACATGAAAAGGGGATTAGCATCGTCTATGAAAGAGGCCTAGTGCCATCTGTGAAAGGAGCCTAGCGTCAGCTGTGAAGAGAGAGAGAGAGAGCCAGCGCCGGCTGTGAAGAGAGAGCGATAGCACTGGCTGTGGAGTGATGAGGTAGCGCCGTGCGTAAACTGGTATCGCCACCCGCAAATGGAAGTATTGCCAAAAGCGTAAGAGGCAATGCTGCGAGTGTAGCACTGTGACGAGCATCGCCATGTGGAGCCTCGCTGTTTGGAGTAACGACGCCTGGGCTAACGCCGAGCGTGAAGATGAAGGAGTATCACCACGCGCATAAGGGAGTATAGTCGCGCGCGTAAGGGTGTATTGCCAGGCTTGTTGAGGGTGCAGGTTGATAAGCACGTGGCTGTGCGCGGGAGTTGTATAATAGTCTAGGGAGTTTCTTCTCTCTCATGTTTTCTCTCTCCCCTTGTGTGCCAAGTGGCAAAGGCTTGTTGTACCACAATGATGCTTGTCCCCCATGCTTGCCCTTCTCTCTCTCCTCTTGCATACCACTCGTTAATTGTGTGATGCCACTTGTCCCAAGCTGCCACCACTTGTCCATTGCATGCTGCCACCATATGTGATTATTTATACACCCAGCACCCATGAAATGGGTTTTCTAGCTCTCTCACACATTCACCTCGCCTCCCTTTGTCATTTGACCTCTCTAAGCCATGTTCCTTAAGCTTGGACCTTAGACTTTGGAGCTGGACAGTCAAGGTGAAGTCAGAGGAAGGCTTTGGAGTTGCATTTGAGGTAGGTAAGTGGATCTATCTTCCATGTTTCCTACTTTTGTTTGATGCATGTTATTTAGATCATCAAAGTGTGAAGTCCAAACATGAATATAGATGTGATGGTAAATATGTGTGTGAATGTATGACATTGAGATCTGGCTGGAATGTGCTCTGTATTTTTCAGAACTGTGACTCTTCTTCGTGTGATAGGCAAAGTATTGAAAATATCTATGATGGTTATGAAATTTGGTGAGAATGAACCCCTGAGAATTTATTTTAATATGGAAAATACCTTGTTTTAATATCTATTTGAAAGGTCTATGAGTCTACTTTGAGTTTGGTGTTTATGACTAGCTGAAATTCTTGATAGTTTGGAAGATATGGCTCATTTTATGCATGTATGTCATTGTTAGTAGACTGTGATAATTTTCGAGAGTGTTACTTCTATTGTACTGAGAGTTTGACAAAGAAATTGGAGCCCAAATGACAAAAAATTACATCCATTGGAAAGATATGTGAGTCTAGTAAAATGTTTGTTTTTCCCACTGCCGAAATTTTTTACGAAAATGAATTTATGTTTCAAATTGATAGGGTATATCACTGTCGACTATTTTCCAAGATTTTGCACTAATACTACTGTGGTTACTGATTTTAACTAATCAAATGAAGTACATTTTTGGCCAAACCACAGCCATTCGAAGAATCTTTGAATGGGCTAAAATTTTCATGAGAAACTATTTTGAAATTCTTTTTGGATTGAAAGTTAGGCTTTTTTTATGAAGATATGTCACTGCAGACAGCTTATATGTCACTGTAGACATATTTTATAAAACTCATAATTTATGCCTCGTCGCCACAGATTTTGACTAAAAAAAAGGGTTTATGAAATAAATTTTAAAGCGATGTCACTACCTTCACTACAGAGCATATTTCAGATAACATATATTCATTCTTTTAAACTTTTGAGGGGGACCAAACAAGGTCCAATTGTTTTCAAACTACATTGACTTGAAAGATAGGTGTGTCTAGTGTAAAATTAGTTTTGGAACCGTCTTCAAATTCCAAACGAATCAAAAGTTATGACCTCATTTACGACCAAATGTCACGGCTTGAAATTGTAGCTATAACACTGTTATTTTGTGATATGGAACATTGTTATTCTGTGATATTGACACCGTTATTATGTGAATTTGATACTGTTAAAAGGTAATGTGCCACTACCAAATTATGATATTGCTGCTATCATGATGAGATATTGATATCATCCTAATGATGGTACCGTGCTGCTTATGGGTTATGTGAATGGGTTACCTAGTCTGTGAATGATGGTACCGTGTTGCTTATGTGTTATATGAATGGTTACCTAGTGTGTGAATGATGGTACCGTACTGCTTATATGTTATGTGATAGGGTACCTACTATGTGAATAATGGTACTGTGCTACTTATGTGGTATGTGAATGGGTACCTACTATGTGAATGATGGTACCGTGCTGCTTATGTGTTATGTGAATGGGTACCTACCATGTGAGTGATGGTATTATGCTGCTTATGTGTTATGTGAATGGGTGTCTACTGTGTGAATGATGGTACCGTGCTGCTTATGTGTTATGTGAATGGGTACCTACTATTTGAATGATGGTACTGTGTTGCTTATGTGTTATGTGAATAGGTACCTACTGTGTGAATGATGGTACCGTGCTGCTTATGTGATATGTGAATGGGTACCTACTATGCGAATGATGGTGCTGGCAGCTAAGATCTTTCCCTAACTCCCCATGACAGGATGGGAGTTAGGATGTGAATGTGAATATTTGGGAGTGTCATCCCCCCCCCCAGATCTATATGGGTACTACGCAATGGGTTACCCTTTGATAGTTGGATATTGTGATACTGTGACTGTTATGTGATGACTTAAGCTGTGAGATTGACCTGAGATATATGATTACCTAAGTTATGTGACTGATATGAGATATGTGTTTGCCCTAATGAATAGGGCTAGAGAGTGGGTTGTGTTTGTTTTGGTTATGCTCTCTTGTTTATGTGGATCTGTTGAAATCTGATAGATTGCTTGTGATATGATATCTTAAATCTAATATTGTGCCTGCTCTACCATGAAAAGCATCATCTTATAATTGTAACATAATTGTGATGCATGACTCATGTTTCATGAGCATGGCTTATAACCTTGATTTGTGATATACGATAATATTCATAGGCAGGGAAGCATGATATTGTGATCTACTTATTAGGCTTTTTAGCCATTCCTTGCTTCCACCCTTGTAGATTAGCAGCTGCAGGTCGAAGACAGGCGGGCGGTGATCGTGTTTGGTGGACTGAAGGCTCGCGCTAGATTAGAAGATCTTCTTGTTTTTGTAGGTGTCAGTTGGTCGTTGGCCATACTGTTGCTGCTTGTGAACCTTTGAAATTTTTTTAATAGGCTTTGATGCATTGGATGAATTGTAATATTCTGGATATTGTAGTTATGACTTTTGGAGAATGCATATGGATATGAATGGTTTTAATTTATCTAGCTTTTGTTGTTGTTTCTTGTGGGAGTTGTGCTTTTTCTCGTGGTTGCTTTGATTCTGTAATTATGATATGCGTTGATGCCACTCCCACGTGAGTGATGTACGTGACCTCCGGTCCTGATCCCGCACTCTATCGCCCTCCGATTTAGGATTGTAGGGGTCAGGGGGTGGGGTCATGACAGTTATGGTATCAGAGCAGCCAAGATAGGATTCTTGGCCTAAGGAGTTTAGAAGTATCTTTAGAATATTTTTGGGTAGATTATAAACTGAGTGCTTGTGTCTTAGATTGAAGATGCCGAGGATGAGGGCCAATAATACAAGTTCTAGTAATGACAACACCAAGGCCCTCGGTGAGTTTGTCAAAACCTTAGGGGCCATGACACAAATGATGAAGCAAGCAATGTTGGCCCTGTCCACCCCTACCACAGGACAAAATGATAGTAACCTGATAGAGAGGTTTAAGAGGCTGGCACCTCCAACTTTCTTATGGTAGGGAAGTGTAGAGGAAGCAGAGAGATGGCTAATGCAAGTGGAAAATATTTTTATAGTCCTACAGTGCTTTGATGAGCAGAAGTTGAGACTAGTGGCCTTCATGTTAGAAGGGGACGCAGAACATTGGTGGGGTTTTGATTCAGCAGGCCTGGGAAGAGGATGAGATAATACCTACTTGGGAAGGATTTTTAGAGGACTTTAATGAAAAATATTTCCCTGAATCCATTAAAGAAAGGAAGGAGGTGGAATTCATAGAGTTACAACAAGGGAATTTGACCGTTGATCAGTATGAGGCCAAATTTTCAGAGTTATCCCAATACGCGCCGCATATCAACAACACTGAGGCTAGGAAGGCAAGCAAGTTTGAGAGATGTTTGCGGCCCGATATCAGAAGGAGAGTTTTGTCGGCCAATCTTAAGGCCTTTTCTTTATTGGTAGACTTGGCTAGGAAGGTGGAAAAGGACTGTGATGAATATCGACTAAAGAAAGAGAAGTGAAGGACAAGGGCTCCACCCTCTGGGGGTCCACAAGAAAAGGGAAGTCAAAGGAATCATAAGACCCAAAAGACCTCCCAGGGTGACGTCAAGCAGAGCCAGCTCATGTATTACACCTCTTGCAGGAAGCAGGGCCATGCAGCTTCTGAATGTTGGCTGAAGACCAGAACATGTTACAACTGTGGCAAGTTGGGCCACCTGATTAGAAATTGCTCGACATTGATGGATGAACCTAAACCTAAGACTTAGGGTCGGGCCTTTGCACTTGTCGGGGAAGGAGTTAAAGCCTCGACTTCGGGGAACTAGGAGTGTGTTTTGATTGGAATGTAGAGTCTAAAGTTTTGTTAGACCTTGTTTCCTCTCATTGTTATTGTAGTACCATATTTTGGCATATCTAATGGAATTCGGACCTTTACTGCCTTAAATTGTGTGTAACTGATTTGGGGGATCCTTAGAGATCCTTTTGTAAGATAACTGTGTGGAACTTTGCTTGAGGGGTGCATTCTCCCCCATCTAGTGAGAGCTAATAGGTGCCGTGTGATTGAAGTGATAAGTGTTTATACTATGACCCATGTGGTCAATCTTGCAATGAGTAAAATGTGATGTGTGAAACATGGTATGAATGTAGCAAGTGCTACGAGGTTTCTTAGGCATGCTGTGAGCATACTGCATGACCCTTAATGATATTGTGATTGATAAAAGCAGGTGCCTACTTTGAGCATATTGTAGGGCCTGGCTTTGTGATTTGTTGAGTGCCTACTTTGAGCATATTGTAGGGCCTAACTATGTGATTGATAACAGTGAGGTGCCTGCTTTGAGCGTATTACAGGGCCTAGCTTTGTGATTTGTTAAGTGCCTACTTTGAGCATATTGTAGGGTCTGACCTTGTGATAGTTAGGTGTCTGCTTTGAGAATATTGCAAGGCCTGACTTTGTGATTTGTTAGGTGCCTACTTTGAGTGTATTGTGGGGCCTAAACTTGTGATAGTTAGGTGCCTGCTTTGAGCATATTGCAGGGCCTGACTTTGTGATTTGTTAGATACCTACTTTGAGTGTATTGTAGAGCCTGACCTTGTGATAGTAGAGTGCCTGCTTTGAGTGTATTACAGGGCATGGTTTTGTGATTTGTTGGGTGCATACTTTGAGCGTATTGTAGGGCCTGACTATGTGATTGATAACAGTGAGGTGTCTACTTTGAGCATATTGCAGGGCCCGGCTTTGTGATTTGTTAGGTGCTTACTTTGAGTGTATTGTAAGGCCTGACCTTGTGATAGTTAGGTGCCTGCTTTGAGCGTATTGCAAGGCCTAACTTTGTGATTTGTTAGGTGCCTACTTTGCACGTATTGTAGGGCCTGACCTTGTGATAGTTAGGTGCCTGCTTTGAGCGCATTGTAGAGCTTGGCTTTGTGATTTGTTAGGTGCCTACTTTGAGCGTATTGTAGGGCCTGACCTTGTAATAGTTGGTGCCTTCTTTGAGCGTATTGTAAGACCTGATATTGTAATTGTACCGGGGTGCCTACTTTGAGAGTATTGTAGGGTCCGGCTTTGTGATTCTGTGATGCATGACCAGGACCAAGATTGTAGGATGCCTGCTTTGAGCATATTGCAGGACTTGATATTGTGATTGTACCGTGGTGATTACTTTGAGCGTATTGTAGAGCCTTTTGTGGTGCATGCTTTGAGCATAATGCATGACCACGACCAAGATTGTAGGGTGCCTTCTTTGAGCGTATTGCAGGACCTGATATTGTGATTGTACTGAGGTGCCTACTTTGAGCGCATTGTAGGGCCTGACTTTGTGACTGATACTAATAGAAAGCATGCTCTGAGCTTGTGGTAGGGCTTGACCTTATGATGGATAGTAGTGAGGCACCTGCTTTGGGCGTATTGTAGGGCCTAGTTTTGTGGTTGTGATTATTTCATATGTGTTTAAGTGTGTCGTATGATCGATGCTTGCAAGGTGACACTCTTTGAGTATTTTCAAACCATATTTACAGACTGATACCAATAGTCAGCTAGTAGTGGCTAAACTGGTTGACATTGATTAGAGTTGAATAGCTTGATTTGACTTATGTGTGTCAACTTGTTAATGTTGGCTGGTGAGTGCATGACACTGTGTGTGAAATGTGAAGCATGGACTACGAGATGTTGAAGATAAGACTATAGACAGTTGGATGACACAGTAGTGGATGTGTGAGTCTCCTCCCCCGGTTGTTGGATTTCATATGTATGATTTTGGGGACAAAATCCTTTTTGAGGGGGTATGATGTAAGGACCCCAATTTTAATTTTCCGAAAGTAGAAACTCACAGCAGTAGGGAGGAGGAAGCCCACGCCCCGCGCTAAGGAAGAAGGTCATCGCTGCAGATGAAAAGGGGCCTAGCATCGTCTGTGAAAGAGGTCTAGTGTCATTTGTGAAAGGAGCCTCGGGCTGGTTATGAAGAGAGAGAGAGAGAGATCCAGCGCCGACTGTGAAGACAAAGCAGTAGCACCGCCTATGGAGTGATGGGGTAATGTCGTACGTAAACTGGTATAGTCACGTGTGAATGGAAGTATCACCGCGAGCATAAGAGGTAGTGCCACAAGTGTAGCATCGCGAGGAGCATCATCGTGTGGAGCCTTGCCGTGTGTAGCCTCACCATTTGCAGTAACGCCACCTGGGCTAATGTCGAGCGTGAAGACAAAGGAGTATCGTCGTGCGCATAAGGGAGTATCGCCACTCGCGTAAGGGTGTATTGCTGCGCATGTTGAGTGCACGAGTTGATGAGCACGTGGCTGTGCGGCGGAGGCAAATAGTAGTCTACGGAGTTTCTTCCCTCTCATGTTTTCTCTGTCCCCTTGTGTGCCAAGTGGTAAAGGCTTGTTGTACCCACAATGATGCTTGCCCCCCATGCTTTCCCTTCTCTCTCTGCTCTTGCATACCATTTGTTAATTGTGTGATGCCACTTGTCCCATATTGCCACCACTTGTCCATTGCATGCTGCCACCATATGTGATTATTTATACACCCCACCACCAATGACATGGGGTTTCTAGTTCTCTCACACGTTCACCTCTCTGCCCTTTGTCATTTGACCTCTCCAAACTTTGTACCTTAAGATTGGACCTTAGCCTTTGGAGCTGGGCAGTCAAGGTGAAATTGGAGGAAGACTTTGGAGTTTCATTTGCAGTAAGTGGATCTAGCTTCCATGTTTCCTACTTTTGTTTGATGCATGTTATTTAGATCATCAAAGTGTGAAGTTCAAGCATGAATATGGATGTGAAATTAAATATGTGTGTGAATGTATGACATTGAGATATGGCTGGAATGTGCTATGTATGATGGTTATGATATTTGGTGGGAAAGAACCTCTGAGAATCAATTTTAAGAGGAAAATACCTTGTTTTAATAGCTATTTTAGTTTGGATGTTATTAGTCATTATCTGAAGTATGCTAAAACTATGAAATGGAATTCCAAGGAATTTACAAACTTTGTGATGGACTCCAATTGGTCTCATATCCTAACCATTTGAAAGGTCTATGAGTCTACTTTGAGTTTGGTGTTTATGACTAGCTGAAATTCTTGATAGTTTGGAAGACACAACTCGTTCTATGCATATATGTCACTATTAGTAGACTGTGATAATTTCTATGAATGTTACTTCTGTTATACTGAGAGTTTGACTAAGCAATTGGAGTCCAAATGACACAAAATTACTACCATTTCGAAAGATATGCGAGTATAGTAAAATGTTTGTTTTTTCCCACTACCAAAAGTCTTCACGAAAATGAAGTTATGTTTCAAATTGAGAGGGTATATCACTATCAACTATTTTCTTGGATTTTTCACTAATACTATTGTGGTCAGTGATTTTAACTATCCAAACAAAGTTAATTTTTGGCCAAACTATAGCCATTTGAAAGATCTTGGAATGGACTAAAATTCTCACAGAGAAACTATTTTGAAAATCTTCTTGGATAGAAAGTTATTCTTTGTTTTATGAAGATATGTCACTGTGGACAGCTTTTATAAAACTCAGAATTTATGCCTCAATCACCATGGATTTTGACTAACAAAAAGGGGTCCACTTTCTTCCAAACAATTGTCAGTTGAACGGTTCATAAGTAAGCTTAAATTCACATGTTGAGCAATTTTTGGAATTTCTTCTTGATTGTGAGGTATGAAGTAAATTTTAAAGACATGTCACTGCTTTCACTCCACAGCAGATTTCAGATAAAATATCTTCATTCTTTTGAACTTTTGAGGGACCAAACAAGGTCCAATTGTTTTCAAACTACCCTATTTGAAAGATAGATATGTTTAGTGTAAAATTGGTTTTGGAACCGTCTTCAAACTCCCAACGAATCAAATGTTATGACCCTATTTACAACCAGATGTCATGGCTTGAAATTGTAGTTGTAACACTGTTATTCCGTGATATGAACATTGTTATTCTGTGATATGGACACCGTTATTCTATGAATCTGATACTGTTAAAATGTGATTTGCAACTACTAAAATGTGAAATTGCTGCTATCCTGATGATATATTGATATCATCCTAATGATGAAACCGTGTTGCTTATGTGTTATGTGAATGGGTACCTACTGTGTGAATGATGGTATCATGCTACTTATATGTTATATGAATGGGTACCAACTATGTGAATGATGGTACCATACTGCTTATGTGCTATGTGAATGGGTACCTACTATGTAAATAATGGTACCGTGTTGCTTATGTGTTATGTGAATGGGTACCTACTGCGTGAATGATGATACTGTGCTGCTTATGTGTTATGTGAATAGGTACCTATTATGTGAATGATGGTACCGTGCTGCTTATGTGTTATGTGAATGGGTACCTACTGTATTCATGAAGGTATTGTGCTGCTTATGTGTTATGTGAATGGGTACCTGTTGTGTGAATGATGGTACCGTGTGTTAAGTGAATGGGTACCTACTATGTGAATGATGGTACCGTGCTGCTTATGTGTTATGTGAATGGGGACCTACTGTGTGAATGATGGTACCGTGCTACTTATGTGATATGTGAATGGGCACCTACTATGTGAATGATGGTGATGGTAGCTAAGATCTTCCTTAACTTCCCATGATAGTAGGAGTGTCGCAGCCACCCAGATCTCTATGGGTACTTCGCAATGGGTAACCCTTTGGTAGTTGGATATTGTGATACTGTGATTGTTATGTGATTACTTGAGATGTGAGATTGACCTGAGATATATGATTACTTGAGATATGTGACTGATCTAAGATATGTATTTGGCCTGATGAATAGGGCTAGAGAGAGGGTTGTGCTGTTGATTTGGTTATGCTCTCTTTATTTATGTGGATCTATTGAAATATGATAGATTACTTGTGTATATGATATCTTAAATCTTATTTTGTGTCTGCTCTACCATGAAAAGCATCATCCTATAATTATGACATAACTGTGATGCATGACTCCTGTTTTATGAGCATGGCTTAGAACCTTGATTTGTGATGTGTGATAATATTCATAGGTAGGGAAGCATGATACTACCATCTACTTACTGGGATATTTGGCTCATTCCTTTGCTTCCGCCCTTGTAGATTAGCAACTGCATGTCAAAAACAGGCGGGCGGTGATGGTGTTTGGTGGGCTAAAGTCCCGCGCTAAACTAGAAGATCTTCTATGTTTTTGTAGGTGTCAGCTGGCCATAGGCCGTACTGTGCTGTTTGTGAAGCTTTAAAATTTTGTTAATAGGCTCTGGTGCCTTAGATGAATTGTAATATTCTGGATATTGTAGTTATGACTTTTGGAGAATGCATATGGATATGAATGGTTTTAATTTAACCAGCTTTTTGTTATTGTTTCTTGTGGGAGTTGTGCTTCTTTTCGTGGTTGCTTTGATTCCTTAATTATGACACGTGCTGATGCCACTCCCACTTGAGTGACGTACGTGACCTCCGGTCATGATCCCGCACTCTGTCGCCCTCCGGTTCAGGATGGTAGAGGTCAGGGGTTGTGGCAAGAACCCCCAAATGAGTAACCCATTCGCCTCTTTCTTTTTCTTTGTTTCGCTGTGTTTCCCTTTGTTTCGTTTTGTTCTCTTAGGTTCACGTACTGTCATTCATTCTACCTCAAACCCTCTTTCTATCTCTTGACCAAACTGCTTTTGTTTTATTCATTACCTCTTTCACCTTATTACTCGTACTTTATCTTTTACTTATATCTTTCATTTTACTCCATTTATCTTATCTTCCCTTACCCCATTTTATTTACTTCATTAACTCTATTTTATTTTACCTCATTATTTTTTTATTTTATTATTATTACTACTTCTTTAGTTTATTTTATTTTTATCACCTCATTTTATTCTATTTTATTTTTACTTCTTTCATTTTATTTTACCTCACTCATTTTATTTTATTTTCCTTTATTCTATTTATTTTATTTCGCTTATTTTATCCTACTTTACTTTACCTTATTTTTACTTTATTTTATTTTTTATTCATTTATTTTATTTTATTTCACTTTGTTTTAGTTCATTTTATTTACCTTCTTTATTTTATTTCACTTTACTTTATTTCCATTACCTCAGTTTATTTTATCTTTTAACTCCTTTATTTTATTTTACTTTATTTTATTCTATTTCTCTTACTTATTTTATTTTATTTCATTCTAATTCCATTTTCTAATTTTATTTTTAATTTAATTCATCCCTTTCCATTTCATTTTTTTTATTTCATATCATTTCACTTTATTTTAATTTCAACAAGTCTGCGTCCCTAGACCCACTTGTTAGGACATCTCACGTGTGTGTGTGTGTGTGTGTGTGTGTGTGTGCGCGTAATAACGCAGAAAAACAAGTTAAGGGAGTTGAAGCCGAACCGACCTCAGTCCTGGGGGCATTCTTCGTGATCTAAAAGGGGCCCCAAGCGAGCTAGCCCCAGCATGTCACGAACCCACGTGAGGTAAGTCCCATTTCACGATCTTAATTCCTCTCTCACCGGTTGGTATACCTGCCCGCGTCTCCTTCACGAGGCTCCCGAGAGAGCAATCTCAGGTCCTGAGTCCATCGTGAACCCGGAACCCGGCCATCAGGTCATTTCAACCCAAAGGTGAGATCAAGGAACCTAATCAGTGTTGCCTTCCTAGCAACACTTCATCTGCTCACGGTTCCATCACAGAAAGGTTTCATTCGCCTTCTTGACCGCGCTTCATCTACTTGTAGTTCTGTAACGTAAACGTTTCGCCTTCCTAACAAAGCTTCATCTACTCGTGGCTCCGTCATAGAAATGTTTCACCTTCCTGGCAACGCTTCATCTGCTCGCGGTTCTGTCACATAAACGTTTCACCTTCTTGGCATTGCTTCATATGCTTGCGGCTCCGTTACAGAAATGTGTCACCTTCCTGTCAACACTTCATATTCTCGCGGCTCCGTCATAGAAACATTTCCCCTTCTTGACAATGCTTCATCTACTCGCAGGTCCGTCATAGGAAACATGGCTCCATTCAAAAGACCTTTCTCCAGCTCTTCGCTCACAAACATATGTCACAGCCCTGGTGTGTCTTCCCGCACAAACACGCAGCTAGTCACACCTCCATCCTTTTACAACTCACCTAGGGTATTTGTTGATCCAGGGAGCCGTATGCAAACAAGATCCCTCTTACTATACATCATCAAGAAAGAAGGATTCCTGAGCCAGACATGATGAATACACGACAAGGATCATCATGAACAAGAAAGATCTTTTAGGCAAACATAGTCACGAAACTATGGGTAAAATTGACAAAGAAAAAAAAATGAGCATGGTAAAAGCCCGCAAAGGAGCCATGAGTAAAAATGACACGGGGGCATGGCCATGAAGCCATGAGTAAGAGAGTCTTAAAAATTAAAATCAGGCATGGTGAAAACCCAAAAGGGCGCCATGAGTAAAACCGAAAATCAAAGGTTGACGTGACCTCAGGTTCATGGGTAAAAGAGCCTCAATAAAAGGAGTTGGTGAAAACCATTCTTGTGGCACTACTTCTACACAGTTCAGGTGAAAACCCAAAAGGGCACTTGGACTAATGAACAGGTTGACACAACTTCTTAACCAAAGATGACTTCAGCCATCTACCGAAAGAAAATTTGAAGGTACTGTGTGCAATTCAGACGAGCCCTGCCCCATTAACTAGATTGGGACAAAACACCCACCAAGGGCACCCACTAGTCGGCCCCAGAGCCAAAATGAAGCTCCTACAATACTGGGAACAAGTTTGTCAAGAACCCTCAGTTGTTACAAATAAAGCAACTAAATTGGGACAAAACGCCCACCATGGGCACCCACTAGCCGGCCCTAGAGCCAAAATAAAGTTCCTGCAACACTGGGATCAATTCCGCTATTACAAATAAAGAAACTAGATTGGGACAAAAATGCCCACCAAGGGCACCCACTAGCCAGCCCCAAAACCAAAATGAAGTTCCTATAACACGGAGATCAAGTTCACCTCTGATGTCACAAATAAAGCAACTAGATTGGGGAAAAATGTCCACCAAGGGAACCCACTAATTGGTCCATTAGGAGGTGTTGTTGAGATGGAACGATAAGCCCTTCCACAAGGCACCCTATTAGCACACTCTATCAAAAAAATAAAAATGGATTCCATTGGCATTGAGAAGGAAGCCCTTAAGCAAGGCCCCCAATCAC
Organism: Amborella trichopoda; assembly: GCF_000471905.2. Next base: position 2,551,102 of record NW_006499207.1, on the reverse strand, counting down.
TAGAATCCACTTCAGTCACCCCTTTAGAAAGTCCTCCTCAAGGATTGTGCTGATGCCGGCGATCGAGAAAAAAAATCTTGAGAGGCAATAAAAATGTCTCAGTAAGGATTCGAAAGATGAACTTTGACATCAAATTTTGTTCTGAATGCTACACTTCTCGCTTCTCTTGAAAAGCAGCATTCGGCATGGCAAGTTGCTATACATCATATTTAACTTACTTGTATTCCCGAGTAGCATCAGGAGAGAGCTAGTAACAACCTGGTTCTGTTGGTACCCAAGACACCACCAGACCATGGGAACATTGTAAATTAAGCCCAAAAATAGGTAACCTTAAAAAGAACACTAGCATGGCCTCAGAAAGCATGAAAGGGGTAGCTTGGGAATCCCGAAGGACGCTCAGATTAGACATGATTAGGGCGAAACTCAATTCTCAAATCTAGCCCTTGTCATGCTGAAAAGAGACCTTATATATCTACAAACCAGACCACTGCCATCTGATCCATAGCGTCGAAAAACCTTCAATGACCAAATCTGGGCTCAATCAGACCTTCCAAGACCATTCTAAGCTCAAACTACCACAAAAAAAATAGGTTTCATACTATTGCGGTGTGGCATCAGTGAACTAATTGCCATATCTGGATACCGTGTTTTCAACCCTCATGATAATTTTCAAGTGCTCATAGCTCGCTCGTTTGGAATTGGAACAAGCTTAAAATCTGTCACGAGCTAAATCTCGACAGCCCGGTCATTTTGACATATGGCACTCGTCATGGCGTGGCCCGAGACGAAAGAACTTCTAGAGAGAAAGTGGGCCCAAAAGCATGAAAATCAGAATTTTTGAAAGATGACATTTCGTACTTCGAGAGGACATAACCCAAAATCTGGGTATCGAATCGATCCAAATATAGGTCCATTGCGACCGCATCGCGAAGGGGTAAAGTTTGGTTCAATGTTTGCATTCAACTAAGGGTGGATAACGTGAATTTTAAGGTTGAAGATGGCAAGAGTTTCCCAGACGCCGGAATCCCATTTTTCGGTGACTTCCCAGATTTGGAATATATTCAAATGAAGATCAAATAGGGCCAAACTTAATGCAGAATGATCGTGACAATGTCCTCTTCAAATCAAAATAAAAAAGATGATTCGAACAATCACGGATCGCACTACATTGGCAATCAAAGGCTATGAACTTGGCTGGATTTTTACCCTTCCGGAAAACTCCGTTTCAAGGTAATCAATGGCATAAAAATGTTTAGAACGGATCAAACATCAATTCTATGATAATAGATTGTCCCAACCACTGCCACAAGAGTCCGAAAAAGCACCCGAAGTCTAGCAATGGCGAGAGGCCCCTCGAGCAGGGATGGTTTCATCATTAACCCAAAAGATTTAAAGGGTATTTTGGTCATTTTGTCCAAAAATGGGATTTTATTTAAGTTCATTTAATGTGTAATTTTCAGTAATTTAGCTTAGTTTTGAGCGTTTCACCTATGTTTGGGGGTAGCTCTATATAAACAAGTTTAGGTCAATTGTAAAAGGGCTGCCTCATTCGTTAATGATACATTTACTCAACTTTGCTTCTAATTCTTGGATCCAGTGGTGAGGAGAGAGAAAAATTTTAATGAGAGAAGTTACCCTCAGCCTATACACCCTATCCTACACTGTGGTCCACGCGTACCAACCTTGACTTGTGGCTAACCGTTCTCTTTCTTGTGTGCAAACAAAGAGGCTAAAGCAACGTGTTTAGGCTAGGTCATGTCTCAAGTCCTCCCTCTCTCCTCTCTTTCTCTTCTTTCCTCTTTCTTCCTCTCTCTACATTGTCTTGCCTCGCGCAGCAACATGGAACTGTAACAAACATGCGGTCCTATCTTTCTCTCTTTACCTTTCTCTCTCTCACCACATGATAAGTTTCGAAGCCGCAGCACTTGCGAGCCCATCTCTCTCTCTCTGCACCTTTCTCTCTTTTACCTCACACAGCAACTCGAAACTGCTGCAAAAATGCGGTCCCATCTTTCTCTCTGCGCCTTTTCCATTGTTGCGCGGCTAGTTTCGGAGCCACAACACCTACAACCCTATCTCTTGTTGCACTCTTCTTCTCTTCCTAGCAACTCAAAACCGCAACAAACTTGAGGTCCCATCATTCTCTCCTCTTTTCCTCTTCTCATCCTTACTTTGAGCGTCACCATTGTAGATTTGTGGCGTCACTCCCTTTCTCTTATATCGCTCGTTGTTTCATATGGAGCCGCGACAATGTCCAATACCAACTTCCCATAACTCATTTCTACCCTTTATTTTTCTCCATTCCTTCTTCTGTATTGATGGTTTCCCGTTATCGGTCACACGCTCAACTTGATAACTCTTAGAGTAGTCTCAAGAGTCTTAACACTCGTATCACCGCTCTAACTTCCTTTCCATAGAGTGGAGTTGAGTCACAAGAGATATACACGCTCTTGCCCTCACTCACTTAGATGAAGTCATCCTGAGTTGGTAGTCGAGAGAGTTAGGACTCTTTAGCTACTCTGATCGTCAAGTTTCGCAGCGTTTTCAATAGAGGGGCATCTGTCATCCCTTCTTCTTCATCCTTCATTAGCCAGCCAGTCCCTATTCGAGTTAACTATTATAGAGGGGTACTTTCGAGTTCACATTGCAAGCTCTGGAGTAAAAGAACGAAACGATGCATCAAAGTTTGAGGAGAGTTCGTGTCCAAACCATGCTGGTAGACAGTCGGAGGGCTTCATGATTATTCTAAGAGGGTGACTGCTCGGGCGTATCCCCGAACCCACAAACGATGAGGTAAACGTCTAAACGCACCCTTGTCAAAAAATCTCTCTTGTTGTTGGTTCTTATCCACATAACGAAGAGCGCACGTGTACGCTTAAAACATGTCCCGCAAGCACACTCCTCACGATTGTTTGAGAGTGGGTTTTCTCTCACCAAGAAAACTAAGCCCCGACCAATAATGACCAAAATACCCCTTAAATATTTTGGGTTAATGACGAAACCATCCCTCCTCGAGGGGCCTTTCGCCATTGTCTGACTTCGAGAGCTTATTCGAAATCTGGTGGTAGTGGTTGGGATGATCCATTGTCGTAGAATATGTTCTGAACATTTTGATGCCCTTTGATCATCTTGAAACGGAGTTTTCCTAAAGGGTAAAAATTCGGCCAAGTTCATAGCCTTTGATCGTCAATATAGTGCGATCCGTGATGTTTCGAATGCTCTTTTTTATCTTGATTTGAAGAGGACACTGCCATGATCATCTTGCACTAAACTTTATCCGATTTGATCTTCATTTGAGTACATTCCAAATCTAAGAAGTCACCGGACAATAGGATTCCGACGATCGGGAAACTCTTTCCATCTTCAACCTTGAAATTCAGTTGAACACAAACATTGTACCAAACTGTACCCCTTCGCGTTGCGGTCGCAACATACCCATATTTGCATCAATCCGATACCCAAATCTCAGGTTATCAACTTTCAAAGTACGATATCTCTTCTTTCAAAACTCTGATTTTTAGGATTTTGTGCCCACTTTCTCTCTAGAAGTTCTCTCGTCTAGTATCACACCATGACGCGTGCCATATGTCAAAATGACCTGGCTATCGAGGTCTATTTGTGACCGAATTTGAGCTTTTTCTTATTCCAAACGAGAAAGCAATGAGAACTTGAAAATAGTCCCGAGGGGTGACAACACAGTTTCCAGATATGGCAACTGGTTCACTGAGGACACACCGCAATAGTATGAAACCTACATGTTTTTGGTAATTTAGTCTCAGAATAGTCTTGGAAGGTTCGATTGAGCTCAAATTTGGTCCTTGGGGGTTTTTCGACGCTCTAATATGATGTTTTTGGTCTGGTATTGTTTTGAATCCCAAAAAATAGGGTTGTATTTATAAGGTCTCTTTTCAGCATGATAGGAGCTGTATTTGATAATTGAGTTTCATCTTGATCATGTCAAATATCATCGGAATGTGATGAAAGCGTCCTTAGGGCATCCCAAACTATCCTTTTTCATGCTTGTTGAGGCCATTCCAGTGTTCTTTTCAAGGTTGCCCACTTTTAGGCTTATTTTGCAGTGTTCCCATAGTTTGGCAGTATCTTGGTACTGACAGGACTAGGTTGTTACTTGCTCTCTCCTTATACGAATCGAGAATAAAAGTACGTAAAAAATGATATATAACAGTATGCGAGTGTGTGATGTGAGTGTGAGGGTGAGAGTGTTACAATGTGTGGTGTAGGTGTGAGGGTGAGAGTGTGAGTGTGTGTGATTGTCAGTGTAAGTGTGTAAGTGAGAGTGTGGAGCCACAGGGAAAGATAGAGTTGTAGGGATGGAGCTGTAGAGATGAAGCTACAGGTGATGAAGCCGCAAGTGACGGAGCTGTAGGTGACAGAACTGCATGAATGGAGCCGTAGGTGATGGAGCTGTAGGGACGGAGCTGCAGGTAACGGAGTAGAAGGTAACGGCGCTGCAAGCAACGGAGTTGTAGAGACGGAGCTGCAGGTAATGGAGCCACAAGTGACAGAGCTATAGGAATGGAGCTGCAGAGACGGAGTTGCAGAGACGAAGCTACAGGGACAGAGCAGCAAGTAACAGAGCCACAACTGACGAAGTTGTAGGTAACGGAGCAACAGAGACGAAGCTATAGGGACAGAGCTACAGGTAATAGAGTCGTAGGTGACGAAGCTGCAGGAACGGAGCTGCAAGGACTGAGCAGCAAGCACGAAGATGCAAGTAACGGAGCCACATGTGACAGGGCCGATGGAGTCGCAAGTTTTGCTACAGGAACGGAGCTACAGAGATGGAACTGCATGGATGGAGTTGTAGGGATGGAGCTGCAGGGACGAAGCTGTATAGACGGAGCTGCAGGTACAGAGCTGTAGGTAATGGAGGTATAGGTGATGGAGCCGCAAGTAATGGAGCCATAGGTGATGGAGCTGCAGGTGACAAAGTCGCAGGTTTTGCTACAGCTCCGTGCACAGCGAAGGAGTGCAAAGAGAGAGAGAAAGAAAAAGGAAAGACTGAGGGAAAAGGAGAGAGAGTGGGCTTAGGGTGTGACCTAGTTTAGGTGCACCACCTTTGAACCCCTTTACTTGCACATGAGAGAGAGGGAGGCTAACTATAGGTCAAGATTAGGTTGTAGGGACTATGGTGTAGGCTAGGGTGTATGGGATTGAGGGTTGTAAATCCTAAGGTGGTTGTAACTTTGGGGTTCTAAGAAGTGGGAAGTCCAATGGCAATTACCCAAGGTGGTAAATTTTTCCCTCTCTTCTCTCTTAAAGTTGGAAGTTACTCACAATCAAAGGCTTGAAAGGGCAAAAACCCAATTTTTATTACACTTCCCAACTTAGATTTACAAATGACTTAAGCTCACTTACATAGAGGAAACACAAAACAAGGGTGAAATGCTCAAAACTAAGCTAAATTGTGAAAAATTATAACTTAATGGATTTAAAATAAAATCGTGTTTTTGGACAAAATTATTAAAATGCCCCTTATTTCTTTTTAGCAAATGACAAAATCATCCCTCTGTAAGGGGTCTCTTGTCATTGCTAGACTTCGGGAGTTTTTTTTAATGCTTACAACAGTGATTCGGGCGATCGATTGTCGCAGAATCGATGCTTTATTTATCACAAACATTTTGATGCCCTTTGATCGTCTTGAAATGGAATTTTTCATGAAAGGGCAAAAATCTAGCCAAGTCCATAAACTTCGACCACCAATCTGGTGCGATCCACGATAGTTCAAGTCCTCATTTTGATCACAAATTAAAGGGGACATTGTCACCATCATTTTGCACCAAAGTTTGTCCGATTTGGTTTTCGTTTGAACATTTTCCAAATTCAAGAGGTCATCAAAAAATGGGATTCCGACGACCAGGAAACTCTTACCATCTTCAGCCTTGAAATTTGTACTATCTAACTAAACATAAATATACAAAACTTGTAGCCCTTCACGATGCGGTCACAACAGATCTGATTTCGTGTCGATTCGACTTACAGATCTCAAGTTATTACTTCGCGAAATATGGGATGTATTCTTTTAAAATTCTGATTTTTATGGTTTCAGGCTGATCTTCTCTCTAGAAAATTTCTCGTCTCAAGCCACGTCATGATGCTTGTCATATATCAAAATGACCAGGTCGGCCAAACCCAGCTTGTGTCCGAATTTGAGCTTATTTCGATTCCAAATGAATGAGTTATGAGAATTTGAAAATCATCCCGAGAGGTGAAAACATAGTTTCCATAAATGGAAACTAGTTCACCGAGGCTACACTTAAATAGTGTAAAGCCCACCATTTTATGATAATTTACACCCAAAATGGTCCGATTGAGCCCTAATTTGGTCCCTGAGGGTTCGACATTTCGGATCTAATGACAATGGTTTGATACTGTTTTGAGGCTCCAAAATAGTGTTGTAGTTATAAGATCCCTTTTTAGCATGATATGAACTAGATTTGAGAAATGAGTTTCATCCTGATCATATCAAAACTTATTAGAATTCCATGAAAATTTATGATCATCCTTCAGTCATCCCAAACTACTATTTTCATGCTCTTTGAAGCCATTCCAATACTTTTTTAGAGGTTGCCCAATTTTAGGCTTATTTAGCAGTGTTCCCCTGATCTGGCAGTGTCTTGAGTACCGACAAGACCAGCTTGTTACTGACTCTCTCCTTATGAAACTCGGGGATACAAGTAAGTTAAAAATTACATATAATAGTCTTCTATAAAAGTGATGAAATTTCTTTTGCAGCTTTTGGTAGCCACATTCATAGGATCACATATGTCACTATGAATAATTTCTAAAACGTTAATAGCTCTTTTTTCCCAGTGGTTATTTTCCTTGTTAGTTTTCTTGCATACAAGACTCGCAAATTTTCTATAAATCACCCTTATAATTTTGAAGAATACTATCCTTTTTCAATCTTTCCATTCTTTTGTAATTAATGTGTCCTAAGTTCTAACCTCATATCTCATAGGGTAGCATCAAAACATTAGGGGACGAGACATAAGCAACGTTCTCTTTCATTTAAATAGAAAATAAATCATTCACAATATGTCCAGCCATAACAACATTATTACCCATCTTGACTACCACCTTCTCTCCAACAAAAGTGGTAACAAATCCTGCTTGAGCCATCTTGGGAACAAAACTAAACACTTCATCATATCAGGAGTTTAAAGTTCTTGCTTTAGGATCAAGACGTTTCTACTCTTCACTTTAAGCTCACAATCTTCCACTCCATACACATCGGTATTTTAGTTTCTTGCCATATACATATATTGCTCTCTTAACCCCATGGGAGTAAAAGAGTGAAAGCCTTCTCTGGTATTTGTGACATGAGCTGTAGCTCCCAAGTCAAGGCATCAAGAAGCTCCCTTGGGGTTGGCTAGCAAAGTCTCAAAGTCCACACAAGAAAATTCCTTGTTGGTCTCACTAAATTTGTTGAACCGACAATGCTTGGCTATGTGACCCACCTTCTTACAAATAAAACAAGTCATAGTCTCTCTCGTTCTCTTTTATTTCCAAAATCTCTCTTTTTGTTATCTCCTATATTTCCAAAATTATTTCTATCCTTTCATTTCTTAGGTTTAAAATATGGTGAAAGTTTTATCATGTATACGGCTTCCCTTGGAGTTGATGTTGTTGCATGATTTTAGTTCCTCCTTTCTTCTTCTCCTTTGATTGTCGTGATGAGCTCCTCCAACTTTAGGGCTTTTCTTCTATCTGAGAGGGAGGACACAAAAGTTTCCCATGAATTAGGAAGTGAATTCATGAGATGAATCACTTGCATGGGTTCAATAGGTTTCATGCCTGTGTCCTTCATCTCTCGAACTAATACATGAAAGGTATGCACATGATTTGAGAATTAGGTCCCTCAGCCATCTTTAAATCATTGTACTTTTTCATAGCCATGGCTTGTTTCATGGGAGAAAGATCTGCATACTCTCTCTCAAGCCTATCATAGATTCCACTTACAGTAAAAATTGACTCATACTCGGAAGCATACGAGTAGGTCATAACACATAAAAAGATGTGCTTACATCTCAAGTTCCTTCTCTTCCAAGTAGCATACTCATATTTGACTGCTTGAGATGAGTCATTGCTTAGACGATGAGGACGACGCTCACAGAGCATCTCATGCAAGTGTTCCTCATAAAAGGACATATCCAAATTTTTTTTTCCAAGAGGCATAATTGGTCCCATCAAACCTTTCAGTTTTTAAGATCTTCAAGATGAAGGTATGGGCAACCATATCATTTATTCCCAAGCTTGATCTAGGTTCAATAAAAAGAAAAGACTCGTAATGGAAACAACTAACTCGCTCTGATACCAATGAAGACAGACCAACATGATATTGCAGGGGTATTTATATATATATATATATATTTATTTATTTATTCTTTTCACCCCTTTTTGTTTCGGCAAATATCACTTATAAGTGGTCTTGTTATAATAATTCTTGCTTTAAAAAAATAAAAGTAAAACCAACAAATCCAAGATCTTAAATCGTGATGTCATTAAACTAATTTTCTTTAAACAAAGAAAAATAATCACTACTTCTCAAGCTTGGGAATGTAAAAACAATATAATTAAAAGGCAAGAAATAAAAGAAGAATACCGAAGATTACCTCACCCAATTTATTACACCCCACACCGAGTCACCACCATCCGATGGAGCAGGATCAACGATCAAACCTTAATCTCAATGGGAAGGCAAGTTTCACTGCAAACCTTTTAATGGAACCGTGAACTCCTCTTGGTCACAAAATTCGATCTTAGGTACAAACCCACAAAACCTATTTCAAGCAAGATGGCATCTACTTGCTACTGCCCAACCCTTTTCAACAAAGCAAGATGAGAGACAGAGACATGGTGCAGAAAGTGGGGCATGCTCCTTTTCATGATCTAGAGAGAGAGACCCTTTGACATGCCCCTCCTTTTCTATTAAGAGAGAGAAAAAAAAATATTTTAGAGAGAAGAGAGAAATTGGTATGCAGAGAATTATTGGCAAGGGGTCCTCTTTTTATAGTGCTAAAAATAAGATAAGGGTTTTCTATGGTTTACCTCTTCTTGTGGATTGCATATGAACCGTTGATCATGGGTGACTTGTGGGGTGAGAGATTTAAGCCCTCCATTCCATAAATGGGTCACCAGCATGCTATGGAATGTGTTGGAACCTTTATCCCTCTTTTCCTTTGACCATTATCCCATCAATAGAAATTAAATAAGATAACATTAATCATAATATTGTGCTTTATCCAAAATATACAAAAGCCTTATCAAACTTTTAAAAGATTCATTCAAATCTTCTTCAAGACAAAAACACTTGTCCAAATCTCATAATAACTTTGCCTTCAAGCCAAAGTTATCACTCTTATCAACTCATCCCATAAAATAGGAAATCTCCTAAAAGTGGACCGTGCCACTCACGGGGATAGGAAGCCGCAAAAAATTAGGGTGTGCCACCTATGTGGTGGCTTTGTTGGCGCCCACCAATTTAGGGCATGGTGGGCCCTGTGCAAAATAGGCCCCCAATGTTATTTTTTAATATTTAAAAATTAATAAATGGATTTTAGAATTATTTCCAATATTTACAATATTAAAAAATCAATATCTCTATTTTTATAAATCCAAATTTTATAAATAAAATATTCAAAGGTATATAAAAATTTAAATAATAATTTTAAAATCATATTATCATATAATAAACATAATTAAATTCATTAGATGGGATAAAGATCCATATGGTCTAAGAATAAACAATCTGGGGCACTCCACCTTCAATCATGGACTACGGTCCACACTTGTTTTATCAACCGACCCAGTGTTTTCCATGACTCACAGTCCATGCAAGGGCTCATTAGTGGGTCACCAAGGTCTGGTTAATGAGTTAAGGGGTTGTAATCCCAGTTTGTAGATTTCAGGTTCTCCCTTAGAGATATGTCAATGTCATCTAGACCTGATGCGACCATTGCTTCTATGACTTATAGGGGCATCTCTCGCATATGCATAAGATTCACCCTAAAAAGTGGTTTGTTTTTCCAAAACATCTATCATTATGGATGTTGTGTAATGGTACATAGAAGAGGCTTTAGCCCCCATCTCTGAAGGTCACCATCACACACAAGGGTCACACAGTCCCTCGGCTCACTCATCCGGGTATACTCAGACCTCATAAAGGGATGGCCTATTAGAACCCTTATGGGATAGTTTTATATGCACAGGTAACATAGGTTTTTCTCAACCGATTGGCCTAGACCGTCAAGCACAGTTCGGTATCAACAAATGTTATTTGGTTAGTATGATCCACGAGGGATCACACTCCCACTGAGTTCATGTTCCATTATATCAAATGTTTTTCATTACAAGCACTAATAGGGCCTTTAATGGCCACACTCACCCAACAATGATGAATTCTTTAAAAATCAAATCTACATGGAGCTAGGGTTTCAACTACAATCTTGATGGAGCTTTAATGGAGATTTTCTCACACTAAATTCTCGCATCTTTTCTCTTGACTTTCTCTTAGTGAAGTTTCCTCTCATGAAGTAGGAGGAAGAGTGGCTTGAGAATGGTGTGCCACTCACGAGAGAGTTTCTCACTCTAAAAACTCAAGAAGGTGGAGAGAGAGAGAGAGAGATGAGGGGCATCCCACTCTATGGAGGAAGAGTGGGATATATGGAGGCGTACACTCTTTGGAGTGTTTCTCACTAAAAGCTTCCAAATGGAAGCGAGTGTGATGAAAATAGTTGGGCATGCCTCTTGGAGAGAGAGTGAAAAACTTAAGTTACATCTTAAAATGGGCAATTGAGGGACTATTTATAGGCTTAGTGTAGAGATGCATCTAGATGAATTAATCTTAGCCACTGCAACCAATCATCTATGATATAAAGATAGGCTTGATCCTAGCCACCTATCTTTCATCATGTGATCTTGATGAATGGATTAACACTTTTATCCTCCATATTAAGTATAACTCATTCCAAATTTCCCATAATTAACATTAATCACCAAAATCAACTTTGCTTTCATAAAATCCATGCTCAATTTACATAATCAAATAAAAAACCATAGCTAGGGGTTTGTCCTTATGTATTTTGACACATTTTTTAGAAACAATGTTAAAATTGAATTTTCCCTTCACTTTGGTGAGCCAGTTCAACCAATTACATAGTGCCATATAAAATAAGTGGTTATATGCACAATTATACATGTCCTTAAGTTTTAAACAATAATATCTAACCTTGTGCCCTTTATAGAAGAATTTGCACATGTGCACACAGCCATAAATCTCACACACAAACTATTTGCCAAAATCCAAAATTTGAATTTCCATAAAACCATAAAAAGTCCCATTACAAAACTTTATTATAATAAATCCACAAATGACAAGGGAGCCCCCCATTAGGGCTGATGCCACCCCACGTCAACTCCATGTGGGGCTAATATGGATAACCAATGGTTTAAAAAACGGATCGGTGACCCGGATCGGGCTTCCAAAAAACCGATCCGGATCGGCGAATCGACGATCCGGATCGGCGAATCGACGATCCGGATC